>CM044011.1:44656156-44984153 GCA_024085815.1 Flaveria linearis
TTCAACTCTTGTATTCTTTGCTTTCTTTTGTTTGGTTTGATAACCAATTTGTTATATTCAGCCACCAAATAACTTTTGCTTACAGGGATGTCCTTGTCACTGAGATCATCTTCATGATAGGCAACAACATCAACATAATTGGTTTCTTCTACACCTTCTTGATATTGATCAGCAATCTCATCATCATAAACTTCAGTAGGTGCCACACTTGCTGAACTTGAGCAGGACTCAACAGCTTGATCTGCTATGTTGTTGTTGTAGTTGTTGCTAAAGATCGGTGGTTGGTGAAGCTGGTTCAGTTTGATTAGACAAGATTGGTTTGTGTGAGTTGGTGATTGAGAGTGGGATGGTGCTAGCTTGAGAAAGCAACTCAGTCTCACTAGAGTGAATTGAATTTTGAGACTGAGTATTAGGGACAAGCTCAGTATGAACACTCTCAGGAGATTGATGTTAAGGAGTTTTAGGTTGTTGAGAGTTAGGTGATTGAGTGAGAATTGGAGAGATTGGCTGGGTGTTTTGACTAGCTGATTGAGATTGTGATAATTGTTCATGTTGGATAGGTGAGATGGGCATGGTGTTTTCACTGGCTGGTGATTGATGTTGTGGAGATTGATGATGTTGGTGAATGGGTGATTGATAGGCTGAATGTGAGGCTTGCATAGTGTCAGCAGATGAATTCTCTTACAGGTCCACCCAAACCAGTTCTTGTGGGATGTTGGCATTAGCATCCACCATATAAGCAAACATTGGCATGTCTTCCCTATGGTATTTACCACTAATCTTGTTCAGAACAGATCTACCTAAATGTGCTTGCACAAACACATCACCATCTCTTGCTATCCCAGACAGCTCAGCATTAATGATTAGTTGGAGGAACCTTGGAAACATAAACATTTTATCATTCTTCTATACTCTTATTTGGTCACATAAACATCCAAAAATGTATTTTGAGTAGTTGTATGTCCTTCCCTCAAAGATGCCAATGATTCCAGATGAAATGTGCCTAGAGAATCTGTCAAGCCCAGACTTCCTGTTAGAGATGCACTTTAGATACGTATGACATAAGAATCTATATGGCTTGCACAGTCTCCCTTTCTTTATCTCACCCTTGTCAAAGTCACCATCATATCCCATCAAATAGAACACTTTCTCTATGTAGTCATTCTCAAATACATCCGGATGACCAACTTCTTGTTCTCCCAGCTCAAGTGCCCTTCTAATAGTTTGTTCATTAACTCTCATCCTTTCATTTTGATTTTAGCAATATCACTTCAGATTCTCCAACTTGCTCTATTCGAGCTTAATTCCAGAAATCAATGATGTGCGCTTGATGAATCACAGGCTCCGCTGTTAAGGCATAGAAGAGCCTGGATCGTCATAGGTATCTGATGATATCCTGACACCCTTCTAATATGGGGTCATCAGGATTTAGGAAAGCACATACATTGTGCTCTCTTGCAAACCTTTTTGTCATCTATACATAAAAATAATGAAGATTAGGTTAGTATCAATGTTACAGACATAAGAATATGAACAGTTTTAATGATAACCATGAATCAAACAGTTCATTATTGATGATTATAACGTGTTTTACCTTCAAAACAATGATCTGAAATCAAGTTTATGAGTTTATTTGATGTTTTGATTTGGTAATTTTGAATGTTTGTGAAAGAGGGAAAAAGGTTTGATGTGTGCGCTTTTCTAGGTCTGAAAAGTGCTCTGAAAAAGTGAATAATGAACATTGAGGTCAAAACATCATTTATACTTACTTGGACACATTTATTTCATTTATTTAATGAAGTGGGTCCCACTTCCTTTTTACCCTTTCGTGGAATTTATTTATTCCGCAGATTTCAGTTTTTCTGGGGGACATCTGCGGATGCATAACATCTGCGGATGCCTAACCATCAAGAACTAAAATAGAATTTGAAGTATAACTTGATTATCCATAGATTACCACTCTATGAACATAGATTATACTTTAAAATATTAACACATCCGTAGTTTACCAATTCTATGGATGGTCATATTTTAGTTGGTTAAGTTTCGCCCCGGTAGCTTCTGTTGATGCCGAAATTGCACTTTAGTTTCTACTGATGCTTAGAATGCACTTTGAAACTTCTTTTGATTGTATGGTTCTAATCTAGTGATAGAACCATTTATTGCTATTGACTTTGTTGACTTTGTTTTCATGACAATTTATGCACAAGAAAAATATGTTTTGAAAAACTTCATGTATCCTTCAGCCATCAGCCAAGTTAGTGCTCAAGTTCCGATTCCCTTATTTGAATTCTAAAAACTCAGATTTTGATTTTTGTGTTTATGCACTACTCCCCCTAAATTTGTAATTAATGATAAAATGTTGCATTCATCATAAATTTATGTAGAAGAACAACATGAAAGGCATATGACAGTCCAAAAGTTATGAAACCCACTAAGGTAAAAGAAATAAAACAAAAATAAAAGAATTATTATGTACATGCATATATATAAGGGGATCATACTATGGCACTAAGCTTCTTCCTGTTTGATTTCTTTGATGAATTGTGACCTGATTCTAGTCCTGATTGCAAGCATGTATTTCCACTTAAATCCAAACAAGAGTATTGTATCAACTAGGCATGCTGTTTATCATGTTTTAATGTTTATTAGAGATTAACTATTATGTGCTCCATATTCAATTCACATTAGAGTTTGTCCTCCGTTTGTGAGTCAATTCATCACTTTTTCACACTTAAAAACTATGTACATTAAGTTATAAATTCTATCTTAAGACAAATTTGATGTCTCATGAATGCTTTGTTGCTAAATCTCTTTAGATAATATACAATTGATCATAATGGATTCTTTTGAGAGCTT
This sequence comes from Flaveria linearis, assembly GCA_024085815.1. Lineage (NCBI taxonomy): Eukaryota > Viridiplantae > Streptophyta > Magnoliopsida > Asterales > Asteraceae > Flaveria > Flaveria linearis. The sequence goes on from CM044011.1 coordinate 44,659,016, forward strand.
AGATATGATCATCATTAGGTCACCAGGTCTTTACTTACATAAAACAGAGGTGCCTACAACCCAGGTCTTTGTTTACACAAAACAGAGGGATGATAAGGATCATACTCTATACACCAGTTGGTTATAGAGGTATACCAAGGTGTTCATAAACCCAGGTCTTTGTTTACAAAAAACAGAGGGAATATGATTTGTAAAGATAGAAGTTATAAAGTGTTTTACATAGTGTGCTTGGGTGAGTGATTTGATCACATGAGGATAACACTTACTTGCTTGATCCTCAAAATGGAGTTTCCCACAGATAGTCACTTTTTCATTCTGTTAGGCATACTCTTAGTGTAGTTTCCACTCAAGATGAACCTACTCACATATCAAAGTACTTTTGATCATATTTAAATTAAGTTAATTACACAGGAAGTAAGCAAAGGCATAGTGTACTATCATTTCTCAAACATATGACATGCTAAATCAAAAGACATAACAAAGAAAGACTATATTTTTGTATTTTTATATGGTTTTCTAAATGTTTTTGGATTTTATAGATTACTATTCACAAGGACAGTCACATGCTTTTCTTTGTTGATGATGATCAATCTAAGTTAATCATGCCCAAAGACTCAATTAGAAAATTAAATCTAACTGAATCAAAGGCTTTAGTGAATAAATCAACAAGCTGATTTGTTGCATCCACTTTGATTAACTTGATTAAACCCTTTTCTAAGCAATCTCTCAAAAAATGTTATCTGATTTCAATATGCTTTATTTTGCTATGTTGAATTGGATTAGCAGTGATAAACATATCAGCTAAATTATCAATATGAATTGGGGTTTGAAGGAAATTGTAACCATAATCAAGCAATTGGTTTTGCAACCAAAGTACTTGAGAGTAACCAGTTGAAGCAGCACTGTACTCAGCCTCAGCTGTGGATACAGATACATTTGTTTGCTTCTTGCACTGCCATGAAACAAGTCTTGGTCCTATAAATTGACATCCACTAGTTGTGGATTTTCTATTGTTGTTGCATCCTCCAAAGTCACTATCTGAATATGAGTAGAGAGTGAAGTCACCATCCTTTGGATACCAAAGGCCAAGAGCAGGCTTCCTTTTCAGATATCTGAAGATTCTCTTAACAGCATTTAGATGAGACTCTTTTGGATCAGATTGGTACCTAGCATAAACACACACATCAAACATTATTTCAGGTCTGCTGGCAGTTAGATACATAAGAGATCCTACGATTGATCTATACAATCTTTGATCATCAGATTTTCCAGTAGGGTCAGGCATAATCTTGTCAATTGTTGAAGCAGGAGTTTTGCATGAAGATGTATCAACAAGATTATACTTCTTCAATATTTGATGAATATATTTCTCTTGATTGATAAAGATGCCATCTATTTTCTGATGAACTTGGAGACCAAGGAAGAAAGTCAGTTCTCCCATTGAACTCATCTAAAACTCAAATTTCATTAGTTCTTCAAAACTAACACAGTCTCTTGTTTGTGGATCCAAATATAATGTCATATACATATATTTGAACAACTAAAAGGTCTTGATGTTCTTGTTTGAGAAAGAGTGTCTGACCAATAGCTCCCCTTTTATATCCATGCTTGAGCAAGAAAGATGATAATATTTCATACCACTTTCTTGGTGCTTGATGAAGACCATACAAAGCTTTGTCTAGCTTGTATACCATATGTGGGTAGTCAGGATCTTCAAAACCAGGAGGTTGAGCTACATAGTCCTCTTCATCATTTTTCCTATAAAGGAAAGCACACTTGACATCCATTTGGTAGACAGTGAACTTCTTATATGAAGCATAGGCTATAAATACTCTTATTGTTTCAATTCTTGCAACAGGTGCAAAAACGTCATCATAGTAGTATAGCCTTGTGCAATTAGCCTAGCTTTGTTTCTCACAATTATACCTCTGTCATCCAGTTTATTTTTGAAGAGCCATCTTGTCCCAATTAGATGTTGACCTTCAGGCAGATCAACAAGATCCCAGACTTTCTGCTTTCTGAATTGCTAAAGCTCTTCCTGCATAGCTTCAATCTAGCTATTATATTTTAGAGCAACTATGATGTTTGGAGGAACAACTTGTGAAAGAAAACAAGTAAACAAACATATGTTTGCAGCTCCCCCTTGGCTTCTTATGGTTCTTTCATTTAGATCTCTAATTATGTTGTTTGTTGGATGAGACTTGTGAATTCTGGTTGTTGTAATAGATTCAACTAGAATGGATGATTCCAAGTTAGTCATATCCATTGATGTAGATGGATTCAACTGCGATGATGAATTTAGGAAGTAATCATAGTGTTATTCATGTTCATCATTGGAAGTAGAATGATTTTCTTCATGAGTTAGTACATCAGCTGTATTGTGAATATCTTCCACAGGAACTTCTACAGAAGTATTTTGTGCTTCTGTACACGGGAACATCTACGGATGGTATTTGTTGACTTGCTGACATCAACTCATTGGAATGCAATGGATTATCTCCAATGTGTGGAACATCTACTGAGGCATTATCCATATTTCCGGATGTAGGATGCTCATCTGCAGATGTAGAGTCATTAACTACGGATGCAGTGTTTCCATCTGAGGATGTAGATCCATTTTGCTGGACTTATGCAGCATTATTGTTGTTATTGGTTGTTTCTTGATCCATGATACTTGATGTTTGTGTTCTTGGAGGATCAGCTGATAATGATACTTCATTCAGATTTAGAGGAACAAATGGATAACATGTATCAGCAGAACCTGCATTATTCAAATAACTAGAGTTAAATGAGTCTGTTAGTGCATCTATATTAATCAACCATGATGATCCTTTTATAGATTTAGGAAATAAGGATTCATCAAATGACACATTAGGAGTTTCTTCCCCAATGTTTTGTTCTGGGACGTAAATCCTATATGATTTAGATGTTGAAGAATATCCAACAAAGAAACCATCATAGGTTTTCTCTAAAAAATTCCCAATTGTTCCTTTGTGTTTAAAATAGATACATGACACACAAAAGCTCTAAGATATCCTATGTAAGGTTTTCTTTTGAATAAAAGCTCATAAGGTGTTTCATTATGTTCTTTGACAATTAATGTCCTATTTTGAACATTGCATGCTGTGTTCATAGCTTCAGCCCAAAAGGTGATTGGCAGCTGTTAATCAGCTAGCATTGTTCTTGCTGCTTCAATGAGAGTTCTATTTCTTCTTTCAGCAACTTCATTCTGTTGTGGAGTTCATGGTGCACTGAACTGCCTTGCAATGCATTTATTCTTGCAAAAAGAATCTAAGTCAGCATTAACAAACTTTGTCCCATTGTCACTCCTAAAAATTTTAACTTTTAAATCAAGTTGATTCTCAACCTTGATGACAAAGTCCATTAATATTTCTGATGTTTCACTCTTTTGTATTAAGAAAAAGACCCATGTGAATCTAGTGAAATCATCCACTACTACTAAACAATATTGCCTTTTTCCAATGCTCATCAAATTGGTTGGACCAAAAAGATCAATGTGAAGCAATTTGAGTGGTGTAGTGTTGGTATTGATAATTTTGAATTTTTGAGACACTCTATGTTGTTTTCCTTTATAACATGAAGGACAATGGTTTGAACAATAAAACTCTTTCTTTGGTAGTCCAATGACTAGGTCATTTTTCACCAATTTATTCATGTTCTTCATGTTGGAATAAACAAGCCTTCTATGCCATAATTGAGATTCATCTTTTGATGACTTAGATAGTAGGCATGTTTCATGGCTTGTGAGTGCAGTATTTTTCATATCCAAAACATAGGTGTTTCCTTTTCTTGATGCTTTAAGAAGGATCCATTCTTCTGGAACTGAAAAACCTGGCTTAAGAATGTAACAATTAGTGTTATCAAACAATGTGGTATAATTTTGATCACAAATTTGAGACACGCTCAATAAATTATGCTGTAGATTTTCACAATAATTTACTTTCTCAAATTTGAGCATACCATTAGTTACCATTCCTTCACCAACTATTTTACCTCCCTTCTTATCCCCACCAAATGCCACATATGAGGCATTTTTATGCTTGAAGTCATGGAGAAGAGAACAGTTTCCTATCATATGCCTGGAACAACCACTGTCAACATACCACTTGTTGTCAGCTCTCCATGATTGTTCCTCTCTAGCCATAGGTGGAACTTTGTTCTCCATGTGGGCCATTAAAGCTTGATTCTCTTCCAAGACTTCCTTCTCATACATGCTCCGGTCATATGTTCCATCTTGTAGTATGATCAGCCCAGATTTTTTAGAATTACTAGGTTCTGCTGATTCATTTATGGCTGGTAGGATGAATTGGTTAGCTGTGGTTGTCTGAAAGATCTTTGAGATGTTGATGGTTGATGAGATTGATGTTGATGAGACTGATGTTTCAAGTCAGGATTTTATTGTTGATTACATTCTCTTGAGAAATGTCCATAGAGATTGCATTTGAAACATCTTACCTTTGACTTATCAACACCAATCTTTGATGTTATACTTACTGCAGCCAAATTTTTATTTCTTCTTAGGTACTGTTTGGCTCTATAAGCAGTCATTGCCATTTGCCATTGAAGATCCATCTCCTCTACTACATCTGGATGTAATTCTTCCAAGTCTTGCTGGAAAATGTTGGATGATGTTAAAGAGCTTCCCAAGTAAGCTTGAAAACTTGAACTAAAAGCTGCAAAGGCTGCCTTTTGTTCTTCAGAGTCCAGAATCACAATAATGGGCTTTACTTGGTTGTTATGTTATGAAGACTTTGCTGATGATGTAGATGCATCTCTTCTGTCATCAGTTCTTCCCTTTTCCTTTCCTGGTTTACTTTGAGAAGATTTCTTTGAAGGCTTTAATGCATAAAAACTCACTTCTTCTTCATCTTCACTCAAAGTACAAGAGTTGTCACTATCATTGTTAGAAATAAAAGCACTTCCAGCACTTTTTGTTTCTTTAAAGTGATAAGGTATGACATGCGTTCTCACACTCTTATTTCTTGATTTTTCATCCATTTCAAGAGCCTCCACCTTAGCTACCAATGTTTCTAAACCAGTTGCTTTGAGGTCTATGGTGTTCTTGAACATGGACACAGTTTGTTTCCAACTTTCAGGCAAAGTATGGAGCATCTTTGCTTCCAACTTTTAGGCAAATTATGGAGCATCCTTTTGCTTAATTCCTCATTTGTATAATTCAACTCCAAGATGTTCATCTCTGTTACAAGTTGCATAAATCTATAGAGTTGTTGAGGAATTGATTCACTAAATCTATAGAGTTGTTGAGGAATTGATTCACCCTCAATATGATGAAAGGTTTCATATTATGAACGAGGGTGTCCTTCCTAATGCTTCTGATTTCATCACTCCTTCACAGAGTGTATGAAGTATCTTGCACAAGGAATTTGCTGTTTTATAATTCTCACACCTGATTAAAATTTCTTCAGGTAAAGCCATACTATGACCTTCTTAATATCATTAGGTGATAGATCTATTGTACTTATGGGTTGATTATTATCATTATAATCTGGCCCAAGAGTGGGTGGAATATATGGACCTTTAGTTATTGATACCCATAAGTCAGAATCAGTATAATTCACATGATTCCTGAACTTGATTTTCTAGGATTTAAAATCCGCCTTTGTTTCCAACTTTGGAGGTTGGTATGATCCACCAAAGTTACTCATTTTTAGTTAAAGTCTAAGAATTTAACTATAATAGAGTTTCTTTCAAGTAATGAACTAATTAGTAACAAAACTTAATTAATAATAATTAAGTGATTATGGTCACAAATCAGTCAATCCTTTTAATGATAATTAATTATCAAATCAAAGATTTTGTTAATGTATTTGTTCAATTTAGTTTGAACAATTGATGAATGTCAATCAATACCCCAGATCAACTATTCAATTGATGTGAATATTGATCTAAGTCAACCGAGCAATGAAATAGTGCTTGCTGAAAGGCAAATCACTGCTTTAATGTTTAAAAAATTGATTCACACCAAAACGATTTGCTCAAAAACAATAGATCTAATAAGCAAAACAGACTAATCTAATGAAACAAGCAAACAATTAAACAATTCTAATACTGATAGATTAATCAATCTAAATCAATGAGCACTTGGCTCTGATGCTACCTGTGAATCCAATGTAACACCTGGATATTCTCCTTGAAGCCGACGAAGGAAGAAAAAGAAATAAAGTCCAAAGTCGGGGGACCAAACTCGCCAACGCAAGAAAGTTGGGTAAATGGGGATATTTGAAGGGAGAGGGCAGCCCTTACCCTCTCCCCACGCCTATATTTCAGCCAAGAAGAGAGAAAGAAGAGAGAAAAGGAAGAAAAGAGAGAGAAAGCTTGGTTCGAGTGGGTTCGGGCTTGGAAATCATCGTGTAGCGGGTCTAAGCGAAACTCTTCTTCTTGGTGTACTTTGTGTGAGTTCTAGGACCCCTATTTTACTCGTTTTCAATTGATTTGGGGCTGGAACACACAGTAAACCCGTTTTGTATGTGTGTGTCTGACCCATTTGGGTGTGGTTGCGTGTGATGCGTTTGGAGTTTTTTTCTAGGCTTGTGCGTGCTTGAATGGTGTTGTAGTATGCATTCCTAAGGTTTAGGATGGTTGATTTGGGCTTAGAATGGGTTTGAATGAGCTTGGAGGTCGAAAATGGCAGATTGGGTTCGGGATGAACTGCATTCTGCATCAGTTAGGGCTAGGCGACCGACTGGAGGCCATACGGCCGAATGGAGGGCGATTGAAGTTCATTCGCATAATTGAGGCTCAGTCATGGGACTAGAGGGCCAGTCGCATGGGGAGTCATGCGACTGAGGGTCCACTCGCATAAGTGCTCATTCGCATAGTGTCCATCCGCATGAGGTCCATTCGCATAAGTGCTCATTCATATAGTGTTCATCCGCATGAGGTCCATTCGCACGATTGGGTGTTCATCCGCATTGGTGTTCATCCGTATTGGTCCATTCGCATGATGTTCAGTCGCATGGAGGCCATGCGACTGAAGGGTGCCCATACGCCCAAATAGGGCTGTTGTACCTGAGGAGGAGCATAGTTTAATTACTAACTTTAGGGGGAAAGTGCAGATGTAAGTTTTGACGTGGAAGTTCCCGTAAATACATGTAAGATGGCCGTTGAAGCCTTAGAAGTTATGTTGGGCATGATGATGATGATGTTGCATGTTTATGCATGATGTATGTTATGTATGATGTTACCCTGTATGATGATGATGACTGTGTATGTTGATGTTCCTTACTATGATGTATGTTTATCATTCCCATGGCTTTACGTGTTATGTTAATGAACGAAACGAAAGTATTATGTAACATAAAGTGAAAGATAACGAAAGAGGAACATGATGAATGAATGAATGCATTAATAATGAATGAGAGTAAGAAAGGCTTGCAAGCAAATGTATGAGGTGAGCGACCTTGCTGTTGCAACAGACTCGAAATGGGATCCCTGTCATTCGACCTCAGTAATCATGGCTGTGTGCCATGAAGAGGGTAAAGCTTGACACTGTGATTGACCATTGTATAGAACCATTGCTGCATACCTTAGGTACTGTAGCCAAGAGGAGCGGTGCACCGTTATAGAAAGTCTATGATAGGCCTAGGCCCAGTACCAGGAACAGAAGGGTATTGTGTATGGCAATGGTACACCTAGACTTTACCTTAGGTACTGTGGCCAAGAGGTACGGTGCACCGTTATAGAAGGTCTGTGATAGGCCTAGATCCAGTACCATAAAACAGAAGGACAAGGTTTATGGTTGATGGAAAGAAAAGAGGTAATGATGAAAGAGTAAGTATGACAAGAAAGTACGATGAATGAACGAAAGTCAAAGAATGAACGAATGAAAATAATGAACGGACGAAATATAATAACACTGTACGAAACGGGATCCTTGTCACTCGACCTCAGTAATCATGGTTGCATGCCATGAAGAGGGTAAAGTTTGACAGGATCTAGATAAAAGTAAAAGATGATGAATGATGAATATAATAATGATATTATCTATGTGTACGTATGGTGTATGATTGCATGAAAGTAAAGAAACTGTTTTAGTGAAAGTAAAGTATTTTATTTATAAAACTAGAACTCACTCAACAACGCTGACTTTTTATGTGTTTTCAGTTGGCAGGTAAGGTTGCTAAGGATGGCACGGGGCGGCTACTCAGCTCTTTTGGATGGCATTTTTTTTTTATAATGTTTTTACACTGTAATACGAACAATCGATGTTTTGTAATGAATGTTGTATTAACTTGCAAAGGCATTTAAATAGAATGAAAAGTTATTCCGCTGAACGTTTTATAAATGTTAATGCATGATCATATGTTTTAAGTGCGATGATTGACCAGCTGCAAGTGTCTAGGGAATGGGGCCTTACAAGTTGGTATCAGAGCTAAAGTTTAAGTGAAATGGGTAAATTTTCAAAATAAACCTAATCTTAAACTGAGAATGGAATGGAAAAGAAGGGATGCCAATCTGAGTAGCTGCATGCCATCAGGTATTTTCGTTAATGTTAACCGGTATTTTGTGCACATGGTATGTGGTTATATGTTTTTTGCAGATTTAAATACTGATGTAGTCAGGACAGGTAATGCTTGGGGCATGAAAAGTAAAGTAAGTGGCTAATCACAACTGGCCACTGTAATTAGGGACTTACTATACTTGACATAAACTGAGCCGTTCCCTTGAACGCCGTGTTGGTGTTTGAATCTTTCAGTGTGTGATAGAGGATGGCCGGTGGTAGATCATCTAAAGCCTCGCGTGGTGGGCTTGATGCTTCATCGCGGCCCAAAAGAGTCAGGCCTAGAGTTGAAAAGGTGGTTCCTGAAGAACCCGAGACCCCCCATCCGGAGGGTGTAGATGAGAGTGCCAATCTGAGAGCCTCGATAAAGGAGGCTGTAGTGGAGGAGGTTCATCAAGTCATGCAGCGATCTTACCATCTGTGGTGACTGAAGTGATTAAGGCCGTACGGGAAGGAGAACAGAAAGAAGGAACAGGTCCTCGGGAGGACCGGGAGCAACCGAGCCTGAAACGGTTCTTTCTGATGATGAAGAAGAGGAAGAAGAGGAAGAAAAGGAGCCTGCGCTGGAGGCGGCATGAGGCTGTAACTATGGAGCGTTTCAATGATGCAAGCCCCCTACTTTTGATGGTAACGGCACTGCTGCTGCTGCTCACCGATGGGTGAGAGAAATGGAAGTTGTTTTGAATATTAGCGAGTGCCGGGATGATCAGAAAGTAAAGTTTGCTACCCACTCTTTTGTGGACTCGACTCTGTGCTGGTGGGACAATATAGTCCAAGCCGAGGGTAGCAGGGCTATTGGGAGGATGAGATGGTCAAAGCTAAAAAAGTTGGTGATTGAGGAGTTTTGTCCTCACCGAGAAATGGACAAGGTTGAGAGGGAGTTTCTGCAACTTGAGGCGGGAACCATGACACACCAACAGTACACCACAAGTTCAATAAGATGGCACGTCTGGTGCCGGATCAGGTGACGCCTCTGTCACGGAAAATTAAGAGATATATTCAGGGTTTGCTGGCGGATATTCGCAGGCACATGATCACTGCCGACCGAGCACGTTTAGGTCGGCGGTGGACTTGGCAGGGAGGTTATATGATGAGAGGGCTGTAGTGGTGGCGGCTGAAGGTAGTAGGAAGGGTAGTGATCGAAACTGTAGTGGGAAGAGGTTTGGTCGGGGTGATGTCTCGACAGGTAACAAGAAGACACGGGTGGATGACCGCCGTGTGGTCATATCGGGTGTGGGTATGAAGAAGTGTGGTAGGTGTGGGAGAGAGCATAGTGGGGAATGTAGGTTGGGGTCGAACGTGTGCTTCAGATGTGGGAAGCCAGGGCATATAGCCAGGGACTGTCGTATGGTCCGTGCTTTAACTATGGCGTGGAGGGCCATGTAACTAAGGACTGTAAGAAGCCTAGGGCTGAGGGTTCCGTGGTGAAGAAGACGGGAAGTGAAGGACCTAGGGCAAGTGCCAGGGCATTCACTATGACATAGGAGGAAGCTAGGACGGACCCTGATGTCGTGTCTGGTACGTTTCTGGTGAACTAAACTTTAGCTTCTGTGTTATTTGATTCGGGTGCCGGTAAAAGTTTTGTTTCTGCTGCTTTCTGTGCTAAACTGCCTGTTAGTAGTAGACGTGTTGACGCCCCTTTTGATGTAGAAACTGCCATAGGTGGGTCTACCAGGATTTTTGAGATGATAGAGAACTATGATATGGAATTAGAAGGCCATAAGTTTCCTGTTAGACCGTTTGTAATGATCCTAGGTGGTTTTGATTTGGTTCTTGGAATTGATTGGTTGGCGGACTTCGAGGCGAATATTGTGTGTCATAAGAAGATGATTCGTTTGATAGCGCCCGACGGGAGTTCGGTAACTGTTTGAGGGGATCGGATCACGACGATCCCGAAAGTAATCTCAATAGCGGTGGCGGGAAAGTGCATGACGTGTGGATGTAGTGCTTACTTGGCCTATGTAAAGGATGTGGATACGCCAACACCACAACTGTCTGATATACTGGTTGTGTGTGACTTTCCCGATGTGTTTCCCGAAGACTTGCCAGGAGTGCCACCTGAACGAGAGATCGGGTTTCAGATTGATCTGATACCGGGTGCCCAACCTGTTGCCAAGGCACCGTATCGGTTGGCTCCGACTGAGATGAAAGAGTTGATGGAGCAATTGCAAGAACTGCTTGATAGGGGTTTATTAGATCGAGTATCTCTCCTTGGGGTGCTCCGGTCTTATTCGTAAAGAAGAAAGACAGTAGCATGAGGATGTGCATAGACTACCGTGAGCTGAACAAGTTGACGGCGAAGAATCGATACCCGTTACCAAGGATTGATGATTTGTTTGATTAGCTTCAAGGCGCCAATTGGTTTTCAAGGATAGATCTTCAATCTGGCTACCATCAGCTAAATGTGAAAGAGCAGGATATTCCTAAAATAGCTTTTCGCACGTGTTACGGTCATTACAAGTTCCTCGTTATGTCTTTTGGTTTGACCAATGCGCCAACTGCTTTTATGGATCTGATGAATCGAGTGTGTCGGCCGATGTTAGATAAATCAGTTATTGTGTTTATTGATGATATCTTGATTTATTCAAAGATCTAGATAGAGCATGCCGGTCACATTCGAGAGGTGTTGGAGACGTTAAGAAGGGAGAAGTTGTATGCCAAGTTCTCCAAATGCGCATTTGGTTGCGCGAGGTTCAATTCTTGGGTCACGTGGTGAATCCGGAATGGATTATGGTGGATCCGACAAAGGTGGAAGCGGTGATGCAATGGAAGTCTCTAAAGACGCCATCTGAGATTTGTAGTTTCTTGGGTTTGGCGGGCTACTATAGAAGATTCATTCAAGACTTCTCTAAGATCGCTTCTTCACTAACCAAGTTGACCCGTAAGGATGTAAAGTTTGTATGGGGTCAAGCTCAAGAGAAGGCGTTCAAAGAATTGAAAACGAGATTGACCCAAGCTCTTGTTATGTCATTACGCGATGGAAGCAAAGATCTGGTGGTTTATTCTGATGCTTCATACGTTGGATTGGGGTGCGTGTTAATGTAGAGGGGAAGGTTATAGCCTATGCATCCTGACAGTTCAAGGTTCATGAGGTTAACTATCCTACTCATGACTTGGAGCTAGTAGCTGTGGTCTTTGCACTAAAGATTTGGAGGCACTATCTCTACGGGACGAAGTGCACCATTTTCACTGACCACAAGAGCTTGAAGTACTTCTTCGAGCAAAAGGACTTGAACATGAGGCAGATAAGATGGTTGGAGCTCATAAAGGATTATGATTGTGAGATCCATTATCATCCGGGCAAAGCCAACGTGGTGGCGGACTCCCTTAGCCGAAAGGAGAGACCCGAGCCGATTCGGGTGAAAGCGTACTAGTTGATTATGACCTCTGATGTGATGAAGCAAGTCAAAGAGTTTCAAGATGAGGCATTAAAGAAGATCATCTTAACTCTGAAAGGATGAGAGGTCTAGTCACGGAGTTGGGTGAGAACACTCTCGGTGTTAAAACCCGATTCGGGCAGATGTGGATTCCTCGTTTTGGGGATCTACGGGTGAAGATTATGGATGAAGCTCACAAGACTCGATACTCTATTCATCCCGGTGCTACAAAGATGTACCAAGACATGAAGAAAGATTATTGGTGGCCGAGTATGAAGCGTGATGTGGTGGAGTATGTGAGTAAGTGCCTTACTTGCATGCAAGTTAAGGCCGAGCATCAAAAGCCGTATGGGAAGATCCAACCTTCGGATATACCGGAATGGAAGTGGGAGCACATCAACATGGATTTCATTACGAAGCCGCGGCGTACTCCGAAAGGGTATGATGCTATATGGGTGATTGTTGACCGCTTGACGAAGAGTACTCACTTCCTACCGATTCGCGAGACATATTAATCCGAGAGGTTGGCCGATCTTTTCATTAAGGAGATTGTGACTCGTCATGTTGTGCCAGTGTCTGATCGTGACACCCGGTTTACATCCAAATTCTGGAAGAAATTTCAGGATGCCATGGGGACGAGGTTATATATTAGCACGACTTATCATCCCCGACTGATGGTCAGTCAGAAAGGACCATTTACATTAGAGGACATGCTTCGGGCATGTGTGATAGATTTTAGGGGAAGTTGGGATGACCACTTACCGTTAGCTGAATTCTCATACAATAACAGCTATCATGCCAGCATTGGTATGCCACCTTATAAGATGCTATACGGTAGGAGATGCAAAACACCCGTTTGTTGGGGTGATATTGGTCATAAAGAGTTAGGGAGCGTCAAGGTGATCGAGGCTACGACTGAGAAGCTTGAAAGGATCAAATCCTTCATGAAGGCAGCCAAACATAGACAGAAGTCGTATGCTGATAAACGACGCAGGCCGATTGAGTTCCAGGTGGGTGACCGGGTTATGTTGAAGGTCTCACCTTGGAAGGGTATAATTCGCCTCCAAAAGCGGGGCAAGTTGAGCCCGAGATACATAGGCCCTTTCCGAATCATTGCTCGGGTAGGAGAGGTGGCCTATAGATTGGAGTTACCAGATGAGTTAAGTGGAATTCACCCGACATTCCACGTATCTCATCTAAGGAAGTGTTTGGCAGATGAAGATATGATTGTTCCACTAGAGGATATCGAAGTAGACGAACGGCTCAATTATGTGGAGCAACCAGTGGCAATCATCGATCGAAAAGAGAAGAGGCTGAGAAATAAAGTGGTTCCTCTTGTGCGTGTACAGTGAAAGCACAGGAAGGGATCCAAGTCAACATGGGAGACCGAAGAAGAAATGAGACATCATTACCCACGTTTGTTCGAGGAATAATAGGTTTCGGGGACGAAACCTATATAAGGGGGGGGGGGTGACATGTAACACCTGGATATTCTCCTTGAAGCCGACGAAGGAAAAAAGAAATAAAGTCCAAAGTCAGGGGACCAAACTCGCCAACGAGAAAGTTGAAGGGAGAGGGCAGCCCTTACCCTCTCCCCACACCCATATTTCAGCCAAGAAGCGAGAAAGAAGAGAGAAAGGAATAAAAGAGAGAAGAAAGCTTGGTTCGAGTGGGTTTGGGCTTGGAAATCATCATGTAGTACTTTGTGTGAGTTCTAGGACCCCTATTTTACTCGTTTTCAACTGATTTGGGGCTGGAACACATAGTATAACCGTTTTTGTATGTGTGTGTTTTGACCCATTTGGGTGTGGTTGCGTGTGATGCGTTTGGAGTTTGTTTCCGGGCTTGTGCATGCTTGAATGGTGTTGTAGTATGCATTCCTAAGGTTTAGGATGGTTGATTTGGGCTTAGAATGGGTTTGAACGAGCTTGGAGGTCGAAAATGGTAGATTGGGTTCAAGATGAACTGCATTCTACATCAGTTAGGGCTAGGCGACCGACTGGAGGCCATACGGCCGAATGGAGTACGATTGAAGTTCATTCGCACGATTAAGGCTCAGTCGAACAACTAGAGGACCAGTCGCATGGGGAGTCATGCGACTAAGGGTCCATTCGCATAAGTGCTCATTCGCATAGTGTCCATCCATATGAGGTCCATTCGCATAAGTGCTTATTCGCATAGTGTTCATCCGCATGAGGTCCATTCGCATGATTGGGTGTTCATCCGCATTGGTGTTCATCCGTATTGTTCCATTCGCATGATGTTCAGTCGCATGGAGGCCATGCGACTGAAGGGTGCCCATACGCCCAAATAGGGTTTTTGTACCCGAGGAGGAGCATAGTTTAATTACTGACTTTTGGGGGAAAGTGCAGATGTAAGTTTTGACGTGGAAGTTCCCGTAAATACATGTAATATGGCCGTTGAGGCCATAGAAGTTATGTTGGGCATGATGATGATGATAATGATGCATGTTTATGCATGATGTATATTATGTATGATGTTGCCCTGTATGATGATGATGACTGTGTATGTTGATGTTCCTTACTATGATGTATGCTTATCTTTCCCGTGGCTTTACGTGTTATGTTAATGAATGAAACGAAAGTATTATGTAACGTAAAGTGAAAGATAACGAAAGAGGAACATGATGAATGAATGCATGCATTAATAATAAATGAGAGTAAGAAAGGCTTGCAAGCAAATGTATGAGGTGAGCGACCTTGCAGTTGCAACAGACTCGAAATGGGATCCTTGTCATTCGGCCTCAGTAATCGTGGTTGTGTGCCATGAAGAGGGTAAAGCTTGACACTGTTATTGACCATTGTATAGAACCATTGCTGCATACCTTAGGTACTTTGGCCAAGAGGTGCGGTGTACCGTTATAGAAGGTCTATGATAGGCCTAGGCGCAGTACTAGGAACAGAAGGTATTGCATATGGCAATGGTACACCTAAACTTTACCTTAGGTATTGTGGCCAAGAGGTGCGGTGCACCGTTATAGAAGGTCTCTGATAGGCCTAGGTCCAGTACCACAAAACAGAAGGGTAAGGTTTATGGTTGATGGAAAGAAAAGAGGTAATGATGAAAGTAAGTATGACAAGAAAGTACGATGAATGAACGAAAGTTAAAGAATGAATGAATGAAAGTAATGAACGGATGAAATATAATAACACTGTATGAAACGGGATCCTTGTCACTCGACCTCAGTAATCATGGTTGCGTGCCATGAAGAGGGTAAAGTTTGACAGGATCTAGATAAAAGTAAAAGATAATGAATGATGAAGATAATAATGATATTATCTATGTGTACGTATGATGTATGGTTGCACGAAAGTAAAGAAACAGTTTTAATGAAAGTACAGATTTTTATTTATAAAACTAGAACTCACTCAGCAACGCTGACTTTTTATGTGTTTCCAGTTGGCAGGTAAGGTTGCTGAGGATGGCACGGGGCGGCTACTCAGCTCTTTTGGATGGCATTCTTTTTTTTATAATGTTTTTGCACTGTAATACGAACAAACGATGTTTTGTAATGAATGTTGTATTAACTTGAAAAAGCATTTAAATCGAATGAAAAGTTATTCCGCTGCAACGTTTTATAAATGTTAATGCATGATCATATGTTTTAAGTAAGATGATTGACCAGCTGTAAGTGTCCCGGGAACGGGGCCTTACATCCAAGGATCGCAAACAGGAATTATCAGTGTTAGAATTGAATCAAGTTAATGATTATGGAATGATCATTAACCGTTGTTTAATTTTTTGTTTTATAAATAAGTATCAAACAGAAAAAATGTTAACTATGACGAACACAATGATATCAACGCAATAATTAAACAAACAAGATTTGATTCAAAAGTATTTCATTAAAACTGATTAATGATTGCAGATGAATAAATAATGAATGTGATAAACAATAACTGCTTCAAACGTGTTGATCTTGTTGATATATTGATGTGGGGCTGCTAGGGGTTATGATGAATTGATTGTGTGAATCGATGTGCTGTTTTGTGTTTGCCATCTGATTCCCGATCTATTTTTTATGTGAAACCTAGGACTCATATTTATAGACAATTATGAATCTGTTAAGAAAACACTGGATCTCTTGGGAATCGAAATTGTCTTGTTGTCTTATTGACTTGTTGACTTGTAACACTTGTATAATGCAAGTCCAAGTGTTTGGTCTTCCGCAGCTACTTGTTCCTTAGAAGGAATCTTGTTCTTCCGAAGGTAGTTTGTTCTTCCGAAGGAGTCTTCACTTCAGTTTCTTCTTGTGGTGTTTGTTCATCAGTGAATACTGATATTCATCTGTAGAAGATCTTCGGATGTTTGTCTTGTAAGAAACATATCTACGGAAGAACAAAAATGTTCATCTGTAGATGTTTCTTACACTTAGTCGATTTCACAAATTGACCAAGTATAATGTTTTTACCTGCCATCATACACATAAATCAACACACATATGTGTTAACCTATATACATAATGCATACATCAAAATAATGAATTACAATCATTCATTACAAGTATTGATTAAAGTTATAATCCAATACAAAATGATCTAGATCTATGGTTCCTAGATCTAACATATATATACTATATATATATATATATATATATATGTATATATATATATATATTTATATATGCATATATGTATATATGTATATATCTATATATATTTATATATGCATATATGTATATATGTATATATGTATATATGTATATATGTGTATATGTGTACATGTATATATGTATATATGTATATATGTGTGTGTGTATATGTATATATATATATATATGTGTGTGAGTATATGTGTGTTTGTGTGTGTGTATATATATATATAGACATATACAGATATATATACACACACACATATATACACACACACACACACACATATATACATATATACATATATATATAGACACGTATGCAGATATAGATATATATACATGATACATATATACATATATACATATTACATATATACATATATATGTATACACACACACACACACATATATATATATATATATATACACACACATATATATACACTCACACACACATATATATATGTATATGCATATATATATAAGACACACACACACACACATATATATACATATATATATGCATATATATATACATACATATATACATATATGTATATATACATATATATATATACACACACACACACACATATATATATATATGTATGTATATAGGGGAGGGATCTCTTGAAAATCATATTATAATCAAAATCAGCGGTTACATATATGTTAGTTGTAAGCCCCGAAATATCAAAGCAATCAACTTAGTAATAACGGGTCCAAGTCGGGATAAATATATATATATATATATATATATATATATATATATATATATATATATATGGATTATGGACCCAATTTGGATCCATGTGTTAAGGGATAGTTGGCTTAAGAGCCTATTACCATCCTTAAACAACCCTAATCAGGCATTAGAGCCACACTTGCAACCCAAGCAACAAAATTCTAGAGAGAGAGAGAGAGTGGAGAGAGAAAGTGAGAGAAGATCAAAGGTTGGAAGCTTGGTGGATTGAGGGTGGAAGATCTAAGTGTTGAGGCATCAAAATTGAAGGAGGGGACAAGTATTGCAGGTAAGAATCGTCTCCCAAACATTCTTTTAGAACAGATTCGGATTCCTAGGGTTTGGGGTTCAAAAGTTTCAAAGAATCACATAAATGTCACATTTTATGTATGACAAAACGTGTAAAAATGTTAGATATGTCTCTTGGATGATAAACCAAGGTTTTGGTTGTAAAAAGTTAAGATTTTGGGTTAAAAACGGGTTGGTTCATCATTTTATTCATCCAGCGAAACTATGAGCCCAATCAGGGAAACTAGAGGTTCTTCCAGCGAAACTAAGAGAGTTTCAGCGAAACTATAGTTTCGTTGGTAATTTCGCTAGTGCCCAGGTTGACCAGTAGAACTTGTGAACCTAGGAAATTCCAACGAAAGTTGGGCGCACCTGGCAGGGAAACTGCCATGCGTAACTGCTGTACGAAGCCAGGGGAAACTGCTAGCGAAACTGAAACTGCAGCGAAACTGGTAGCGAAATTCATAAGAAATGACCTATTTGAGTGTTAACTTATGTGCAGACTGTGTAGTGCTAATCTAGCCCTAGAAAACTTTGACCAGGAACCATTTACTTTGACCAGGTGAGTTCTAAATCCCCTTATTACAAGTTTTTCCATGTTTTAGGGCTATTAAGCATAGTAAACCCAAGGTTTTCAAGGCAAAGATTTCAAGATGTTTTAACAAGAAAATAATTTCTACTATAATAAAATATGCTATATAAAGTCCTTTAAATAAAAATTTTGCGCGCTGACCTGGCAGTCCGGCCCCAGCTAGGGACATTGACCCTTCGACCCCACTAGGGGCTGCTGCCCCTAGAACTCCGCTATCAGGGGCTGCCACCCCCGAACCCCTGCTTTACCGCGGAGGGTCGGTTATATGGTTTATTTCTCATTGTGGATGAAATGTGAATGTATAGACTAAGAGCTTATT
This sequence comes from Flaveria linearis, assembly GCA_024085815.1. Lineage (NCBI taxonomy): Eukaryota > Viridiplantae > Streptophyta > Magnoliopsida > Asterales > Asteraceae > Flaveria > Flaveria linearis. The sequence goes on from CM044011.1 coordinate 44,677,491, forward strand.
CTTATCATGTAAAGTATATGTATAACTGAAGATGTAAGTGAAACTTAAAGAAATGTTATTGGGCCCATAACATGTACCTTGATAAACTAAAGCCTTGCAAGCAAATGAAAGAGGAGGGTTGCATTTGTTGTGCCCTCATGACAGTAAGGCTCGAACAGGCAGGTCATTAAGTCCTGGATTGGCATGACAATAATGGCTTGTTTAGGTATGATAGTAAGGCCTGGATTGGCATGTCCGTAAAGTCCTGTGTTTATCATTGGCACCGATAGTAACTAGGAATTGACGGGAAGAGAAGAGTAATTGTTAATAATTAAGCGAAAGTCTTAATGACAAAGCATTGATAAAGCGATAATCTGTGCATACTAATGTGATGATAGGTGATGATTACTTTCGAATGATAAAGCTAATCTTACAAAAAGTTGTTTAATAAAGTAAACCAAGAATTCACTCAGCGTAGCTGACATTATGCATATTAGTCTGACAGGTGAGCTATAAGGCTTAGAGGGATGGGAGTATGGATGTAAAGCTTCTTGGAAACCGAAGACTAACATCCCTAATTCAGCAAATTGTTAAATTCTCCTTTCAAAATTTGTTTGATGTACTTAAGAAAATGTCAATGTTTTATTTAATTATGTCATAATGGATTCAAACTTAATATACTTTCCGCTGCGAAATTAATTAAATGAATGTTTTAAATCAATGTTTTTTTTATGAATGACCAACTGTGGGGCTTCCTAGGACCAGGGGCCTTACAAGTTACTTTCGAATGATAAAGCTAATATATCTTACAAAAATTCGTTTAATAAAGTAAACCTAGAATTCACTCAGTGAAGCTGACATTTTATGAATATATGCATATTAGTCTGACAGGTGAGCTATAAGGCTTAGAGGGATGGGAGCATGGATCTAAAGCTTCTTGGAAATCAAAGACTGGCATCCCTAATTCAGCAGATTGTTAAATTCTCCTTTCAAAATTTGTTTGACGTACTTAAAACAATGTAAATTTTTATTTTAATTATGTTGTAATGGATTGAAACTTAATATACTTTTCCGCTGCAATGTTTATTTAAATGAATGTTTTAAATCTATGTTTTTGCTGTGAATGACCAATTGTGGGGCTTTCTGGGACCAGGCGCCTTACAAGTTAGTATCAGAGCCAATGTTTAAGAGATTTGGGAAAACTATTTTATAAACCAAAACTTAAACAGAAAATAGGACCAAGTAGAAGGATGCCAGTCCAAGAACCTCCATGCCAAGAGGTTTTAAAATATGTTGTAAATACTATTCTGATAGTTAGTGCCTTGTTACTGAAGTTAGAATCATGGATAGAGTATGATAACATTAAATGTTATGCCTACCTGATTTTATGTGATCTATACGTGCATAGAATAGGGATAGTAGGTTCGAGTGTTGGTGTGGCTCAGGATAGGATAGTTTGGAATATGAGAAGTTCTGTAAGTAGTTAATCACAACTGCCTACTGTTATTAAAAATTTACAAAACTTGTCATGATCTGAACTTGCCTTGAAAGACCATATTGACATTCTAAATCTTATAGGAAGTAGAGAGATGACACCAAAGAAAGCGGTTCCAGCTATGGCCACTCGGAGGACCAGTAGCGGAAGGCCCACTACTAAGTCAAAAGAAGCAACAAACAAAGCTGCAAAACCGACAGGAAGGTCAACCAGAAAGACAGTTGAGAAGCCGGTTTAAAGAGGAGGTGGAGTTAGAAATGGAAGCCGAGGAGCCTACCACTGACCAAGCAAAGCTGAAGGAAAAGTGAAGGAAGCTATTGCCCAAGAGGTGCATCAAATCCTATCTAGTGTGATGCCAACTTCGCTTGCAAAAGTTGTGGAACAGGTCAAAGGTGAAGATAAGAAGGTTGATAAGAAGAAAGTGGTCAAGGCTGAGGAAAAGGGTAATAATGAAGACTCTGAGGTTGAGGAGGTGGTAAAGGGGTACAGCTATGGGGCTTTTTAGAGGTGTAAGCCCCCAACATTTGATGGTACCGGTAATGCTGCTACTGCCCAGGGTTAGATTAGGGTAATAAAAGTCGTGCTAAGGATTAGTGAGTGCCGGAAGACCAAAAAGTGAAGTTTGCTTCCCATTCACTTTTGGATCCAACACTTTGTTGGTGGGATAACATCGTTGACTCTTTAGGGAGGAGGCTATAAAGAGGATGAGGTGGCCTGAAATGAAGAGATTGGTGATAGAGGAGTACTGTCCGGAGAGAGAACTTAATAAGATCGAATAAGAGTTTGTGAGCTTGGAAGCTAGAAACATGACACATTAGGAATACACCACGAACTTCAATGAAATGGCACATCTAGTGCCTGACTTGGTGACTCCTGAATCCAAGAGGATTAAGAGGTACATACAAGGGTTGCCTCTGGACATTCGTAGGGACATGGTCACTGCCCGACCTAGTACTTTTAGGTCGGCAGTGGACCTCAGTGAAAGGTTTTACGATCATCGTAGGCCAGTGACAGTGGGTGAAACGAGGAAGGTTTGAAACAATAATGGAAAGAGGTATAGAATGGTAACTACCAACTGGGAAACAAGAAAGCAAGGGTGGATGCAAAACAGGTGATCGTGAAGGGGGTTGATGAGATTAAGGAGTGTGGGAATTGTAGGAGGAGGCATCTAGGAGAATGTCGAATGGGTAGCTATGGATGCTACCGGTGTGGGAAAACTGGTCATATAGCCATAGAATGCCCGAAATTAAACAGGTGCTTCAACTACAATGAGTTGGGGCACCACAGTAGGATTGCAAGAAGGATAAGCTGGGGAGCTCGAGAACAAGCGGTAATGATGACAAGGGGGATGATGTAAAGCCCAAGGCCAGGGTGAGGGCCTTCACCATGAACAAGAAGGAGGAAAGAAAGGACCCAGATGTGGTGTCAGGTATGTTCCTTGTCAATGATGTTTATGCCTCTGTATTATTTGATAGTGGTGCCAGTAGGAGTTTTGTATCTGCATCTTTCTATACTACCCTAGATATTCAAAATAGGGAAATAGATGATGCTTTTGAAGTAGAAACGACCGATGGTAAATCCATTAGAATAGTCAGGGGTTAGAGGATTGCCACATAAGACTAGGAGGTCATTACTTTCCCGCACAATTGTTTGCCATGACCTTAGGCGGTTTTGATGTCGTACTGGGAATGGATTGGTTAGTTGCCCATGATGATTACATAATATGCTAGCAAAAGATAATCCATTTAACGGCTCTAAATGGTAGTCCAGTTACGATCTATGGTGATAATGTTTGCAAGGTGCCAAGGATCATTTTCATGATCAAGGCAGAGAAATGTATGAGGCGAGAGTATGGGGCGTATCTAGCGTATATCAAAGATGTTAAAGATAAAGCAAAGGAGTTTGTCGGACGTACCAGTGGTACAAAACTTTCCTGATGTATGCCCGGAGGATCTGCCAAGGGTACCACCGGATAGGGAGATAGAATTTCAGATTGATTTACTGTCAGGAGCCTAACCTATTGCAAAGCACCCTACCGCCTAGCCCCGTCCGAGATGAAGGAGTTCATGTCACAACTGTAAGAACTTCTTGATAAGGGGTTCATTAGGCCCAGCATTTCTCCATGGGGTGCTTCGGTGTTGTTTGTGAGGAAGAAGGATGGCAGCATGAGGATGTGTATAGATTACAGGGATTGAATAAGCTTACTGTGAAGAATCGATACCCTTTACCCAGAATAGACAAACTGTTTGACCAATTGCAAGGTGCAAGTTGGTTCCAGAATAGATCTCAGATCCGGGTATCATCAGCTGAAAGTAAGGGAGCAAGATATCCCAAAGTCAACTTTCCCAACGCGCTATGGACACTATGAGTTTCTGGCTATGTCTTTCGGGCTAACCAATGCTCCTGTGGCATTTATAGACTAAATGAATCACGTGTGTCGACCAATGTTGGACAAATCAGTAATAGTCTTCATCGATGATATCTTAATATACTCAAAGAACGAAGGAGACCACGCTTGTCATATCAAAGAGGTGTTAGATACATTACGAAAGGAGAAACTGTATGCAAAGTTCCCAAAATATGCATTCTGGCTACGTGAGGTCCAGTTCTTAGGGCACGTTATCAATTCCGAAGGGGTTATGGTTGCTGCAACAAAAGTTCAAGCAGTTACGCAATGGAAATCCCCTAAAACATCATCTGAAATTCATAGTTTCTTAGGATTGGCTGGCTATTATAGAAGGTTCATCAAGGATTTCTCAAATATAGCCTCCCCATTAACAAGGTTAACAAGGAAGAACGTGGTGTTCGACTGGGGAAAGGACCAGGAGGATGCATTCAAAGAATTGAAGGGTAGATTAACCAAAGCGCCTGTACTAACCTTACCGGAAGGAGATGAAGACCTACCGGTATACTCCGATGCCTCTTACTGTGGGTTAGGCTGTGTGTTGATGCAAAGAGGAAAGGTTATAGCTTACGCATCCAGACAGCTAAAGGACACGAAGGTCAATTACCTTGTTCACGATTTAGAACTTGCAGCAGTGGTGTTCGCATTAAAGATATGGAGACATTATTTGTATGGAACTAAGTGCACTATATTCACCGATCATAAAAGTCTAAAATATTTCTTTGAGCAAAAAGATCTAAATATGAGACAGAGGAGGTGGTTGAAGCTGATAAAGGATTACGACTGTAATCCGCTACCACCCGGGTAAGGCAAATGTGTTAGCCGATGCCCTGAGCCGAAAGGAAGGATATGAACCAATTCGAGTGAAGGCATGCCAACTGGTAGTGACCCCAGATGTTATGAGGTTGATAAGCGAAGCTCAGGTGAAAGCCTTGAAAGAACCCCAAATTAAGAAAGAACGGATGGTGGGAATGGCCGATGATCTAGTTGATAACACATTGGGTGTGAAGGCCATTTATGGTAGGATATGGATTCTAACGTATGGAGATTTTATGAGAGAAAATTTTTGATGAAGCACACAAGACTCGCTACTCAATACACCTAGGAGCAAATAAGATGTACCATGACTTGAAGAAAGATTATTGGTGGCCCAGGATGAAGAGAGATGTGGTCGCATATATAAATAAATGCCTAACGTGCCTACAAGTGAAGGTTGAGCACCAAAGTCCTTATGGGTGTGTCCAACCATTGAAGGTGCCAGAATGGAAGTGGGAACATATTACCATGGATTTTATTACCAAGTTATCGTGTACAACCAAGTGTAATGATACAATTTGGGTAATAGTAGACAGGTTGACTAAGAGTGCTCATTTCTTACCCATCAAGGAAGAAATTAGTTCAGAGAAGCTCGCAGACTTGTTCATTAGAGAGATAGTGGCGGCATGGTATGCCTGTATCAATAGTGTCAGATAGAGATACGCGGTTTATATCTAAATTTTAGAGGAGGTTTAACGAATAGATGGGGACAAGGTTGCATATCAGTGCCGCTTACCACCCGCAGACTAATGGTCAATTCGAAAGGATGATACAGAAACTGGAAGACATGCTACGAGCATGTGTCATAGACTTTGGTGGAAACTAGGACAACCACCTACCATTAGCAGAATTCTTGTACAACAATAGCTATCATGCTAGTATTAAAATGTCTCCATATGAGATGTTGTACGGGAGATGATGTAGGACCCCGGTTTGTTGCGGTGACGTCAGACAAAAGGAGTTGGGAAGCTTAGAAGTCATGGAAGCCACAACGGAAAAGTTGAAGAAAATTAAGGCATATATGAAGGCCGTGAAGGATACACAGAAATCATACGCCGATAAAAGGAGGAGACCAATATAATTCAGGGTGGGTGACAGGGTAATGTTAAAGGTGACGCCATGGATTGGGAATTATCCAATTTAGGAAGAGGGGAAATTGAGTCCCAGGTTTATTGGACCATTTAAGTACTAGCGCGAGTTGGGGATGTAGCTTACAGGTTGGACCTTCCAGAAGGGCTAAGTGGGATTCACCCTACCTTTCATGTCTCGCACCTACGGAAGTGTTTGGTTGACGATGTAATGGTTATGCCTCTTGTTGGGTCATGATGAGGCTGGTGCAACCAAACCACTTCACATAGTCATTTGTTGCTACATTCAAGGGCTTCCGAAGCTAAGCATGAGATCTTCCGAGAGTCTGAAGAACATCAGTTGAAGATATCAGCTGAAGTCAACAGCTGAAGGCAACAGCTGAAGTCAACAGCTGAAGACAACAGCTGAAGTTAACAGCTGAAGACAACAGCTGAAGTCAACAGCTGAAGACAACAGCTGAAGTCAACAGCTGAAGACAACAGCTGAAGCCAACAGCTGAAGACTATCTTCCGAAGACAAAGTCTGATGAAAGAGCTGAAGACAAAGTCTGAGCTTCCGAAGACAAAGTCTGATGAAAGAGCTGAAGACAAAGTCTGAACTTCCGAAGACAAAGTCTGAAGAAAGAGCTGAAGACAAAGTCTGCTTCTGAAGACAAAGAAGACTCCAAGCCTCGGAAGAAGTAGTCTTCCAAGTATAAGTGGCTTCGGAAGAAGTTATTCTTCCGAAGCATTTTATCCTTCAGAAGACATTGCTATGTCCAGTAGATATAAGTATGGTCCCTGACAGTCCGCTGCAGACCTCTGATATAGCATGGCATCTTCCTAAAGAGCCATGTTGTTGACCATACTTTATTCTACTGTTCACCTTTTTATGATAGTACATATTACCAACTTTAGTTGGTGACAAAAGGTAAGTCAGGGACATGTCCTGACTACCAACTCTCAGGCAAAATGTCTGAAAGACCTCACCTAGAGTCTTGTAGTATAGATGTTAGGTTAGAGGTTTCCAGCTGGTATCAAAGTATATCCGGCTGTAGGTAGTATTATATATATCTTCTCCATGTAACTCATTAGGTAAGCGATTTGAGTCCAAGAGTCTTGTAATCCTTTGAGTTGAGAGGCAATATATAAAAGTACCTTGAAAATTTACATTCTGTGTTCATTTTACTACTTGTTACTTGTTATATTGTGATCAACTCTTTATAGACTCTTGCTGAGTTTCGATCAAGGTGAGTTTGAGAGAAAAACCATCTGTTGAGTGACCAACACACGATCCTACAATTGGTATCAGAGCTTCCAGGCCCTTGATTGTGAGATCTTACCATCCAAATCAACCTGTTTTTCACTCCTCACTACAAACCACTCACTCAAATGGCCGCTCTCTCCAAGGCTGATATGGAAACTGGCACCATGACCAAGTCCCCACTGATCACCCCTGAAGACTTTGACACATGGTGCATTAGAATGGAAGGCTTCATCAAGTGTCAAGATTCAAGAATGTGGGACTCTATTGTCAATGGTCCTTTCATACCAAGCACTACTTCTGCCACTGGTAATCGCATCATCCCAAAAGATGTTGATGATTACTCAGAAGAAGATAGGAAGAGAATAGAGCTAGATCAAAGGGCTATGACTTCTATCCAAACTGCTCTCCCCAATTCCGTCTACAGAGGCTTCAAGAAGTGCAAGACAGCCAAAGATTTATGGGAAGCATTGAAGCTTATGTATGAAGGATCCATGGAAACCCAAGAGAACAAGAAGGATCTCTTGAAGCAGCAGTTTGCGAACTTTACTTCCAAGGCTAGTGAGACCTTGACTCAACAATACTTCAGGTATGTTGAGATAGTAGATACTCTGGTGGATATTGGAGTAGCTCTTGAGAATAGAGACATAGTTAGGAAGTTCATGTCTTCTCTTTCTAAACTATGGACACACTATTGTGTTGTAATCAAGAGAACTTCAGACCTTAAGACTCTTACTCTCACAGAGTTGTATGGTATCCTAAGTGCATTCCAGATGGAGATGAACATGCAGAACTCCTCTGGTCACTCCAATAACCAACTGAGTTCAGCCCTTCATGTGGTTGAAAGGGAAATCATAGAACCACAACATCAGTTGCTGTGTTACCCTGACAACTCACATAGTGGACCCTACATTACTCTACCTGAGACTCCAAAGTCTCAAAAGGTTCAACACAACTCCTTTCAGGATAGTTGTGCCTTTGTCTCTGGAAGTGGACACTCTAGTGATTTTCAATACTGCTTTGATGATCTTGAGTGCTTAAGTCCAGATGATGTGGAGTATGTGGACATTGTCCAACAGATGGCTCTTTTAACTTACAGAGCGAAGAAGTTCTTCAAGAGAACTGGAAGGCAATTCCCTCAAAACCCAGCCAACAGCAAGTTTGGGTTTGATAAGACCAAAGCAAAGTGTTACAACTGCAACCAACTTGGTCACTTTGCTAGGGAATGCAAGGCTCCCAAGAACAACCGGGAACCCCACAGGCCTCCACACATCCCACTACTTCAAAACATGAAGAGAAGTCAACTGAAACAGCTGCTGTAGCTCAAGAAGTTGACTGGAGCTTCATGGTACACGATGTGACTCCCGCTCAAGCACTCATGGCCGGAACAGATGATGATCAGGTATATGAACATCTTTGTACTGTTGTCTGTATTGCTAAAGTTAAACTCTATAAGGATTACATTTCAGAAATCAGATCTGAGGTTGAGTCTTTAAATGTGTTAAAATCTGATTTTAAGAGAGCTGAATCTGACTATCAAAAGAAAATTGAAGAGTTAGAGAAAACTGTATCTCTTTTAAACATGAAAAGACCAACTATAAGACTCAAATTAAAGATCTGATATCCAAACTATCTGAAGTTCAAGCCCAGTTGGTCACTGCTAAGGCTCAGGCCAGGAAGCAAGCTATAGCTGAGCAAAACTTCCAAACTATTCTTGCATCATCCTCTCATTCCAAAACGTTTTATCAAAACAAAGAAGGGTTGGGAACCAATGAAATAGCTCCACCACACTCTTATGAGTCTATTAGACTACCTAGATGTGGTACTGAAGAGCAAGAGGTTCCAACTGCTGACCCTTCTCCATTGGAACTAGAGGAGGAGGCAAAAATAGTGGCCACCACAGGGGAGAAATAAGAGGATACACTCATCTCCACCTATGAAGACCAAATCCTAACCACCAAGGCAAGAAGAAGCAGAGCTAAAGCTGCTAGAAGGATTGCCAAGAAGGTTGCAGAGTCCAAGCATAAGATTGACCCAAAGCAAAAGGGTGTCTTCATTTCTGCCGGATTCCAAGTGGTAGGTACTTCTGATTCAGGAAAGGAGTGTATACTAGCACTCCTGTCCTACCAAAGGATCAGAAGTTAAAAGGGAAAGTTGCTGATGAAGAGAAGAAATCCAAGAAACAGCAACCTACAAGTTCCCAGAAGACTAACATTGCATGCATAATGTGTGTTCTGCACAACCACATGGCTAAAGATTGCTACTACAATCCAGCAAGCACACATTATGCAAATAATGTTAGAAAAGAAGGAGTCAGGGAAGGTTTCTCAGTTGGACCATTTCAAACGGTCCAAATGATGAAAAAGGGAAAGTTGGTCTCGCAAGCCAAGTTGCTTTCGGAAGAAAGTACTTCTTCCGAATGGAAATGGCTTCGGAAGCCAAAGCTTCTAAGGTTCGGAAGAACAAGAAGGCTCCCTTGAAACCATCTCAGAAGAAGACTACTTCTGAAGAAAAGGTGGTGAAGGCTTCTTCCGAAAAGAAAGAAGCTTCGGAAGAAGACCATGCTGCAAAAGCTTCAACAAGCTCATCCTCAAAGATCAACCAAGGGATGGATTGGAAGATCAAGGAAGATGCTGCAGCCCAAACCTCTTCGACCTCTATTGAACCCCAATGCATATCTTTTGGTTCAATTATGTCACTATCTTTGGAAGAGCCCAAGACCAGCATGGCTTGGGCTTCCAAACAAAACTAACCATCTCATCTTATGTGCAGGGACATCCATTTGACAAGAACAACAATGTCTGGATTGTAGATAGTGGATGCTCCAGGCACATGACAGGGAACAGATCTCTCCTTCAACAATTCCAGAACTTTGATGGAGGGCCTGTCCAATTTGGAGGTGAGGCCGGAGGATATATTTCTGGCAGAGGAAGTATATCCAATGGCAGAATAAACGTTGATAAAGCTCACTTTGTCAAACAGCTTGAACATAATCTGTTAAGTGTTTCTCAATTCTGTGACCAGAAGCATCAGATGCTTTTCACAGAACATGAGTGCATTATCCTCAAACCAGGGATGACAATTCCTCCGGAATTGGTGCTTCTTAGATCTCCCAGGAAAGGGGATATGTACAAGCTGAATATGAACTATGCTTCTCCTATGGGTGAAGTATCATGCTTTCTTTCCAAAGCTGATAGTGATGAGTCAACACTATGGCATAAACGCATGTGTCATGTGAATTTTAAAACAATGAATAAATTGGCTAAAAATAACTTGGTACATGGTTTGCCTAAAAAGGAATTTATCTACAAAGATAACTGTGTTGCATGCCTGAAAGGGAAACAACACAGATCATCTCATAAATCCAAATGTGTTAACTCTATCACTACTCCATTACACTTATTGCATATGGATCATTTTGGTCCCACAAGTATAATGAGCATTGGAAGGAAATCATACTGCCTTATGATTGTTGATGATTTTACAAGATTTACATGGGTATTCTTTTTAAGAAGTAAAGATGAAACGCTGAAACTTTAAAATCTTTTATTCTTAAAATAGAAAATCAAATTGATCACAAGGTTAAGATCATTAGAAGTGATCAAGGGACTGAGTTTAAGAACTTTGTTCTTGACTCATTCTGTGACTCAAAAGGGATTGCCAGATAATATAGTGCTCCCAGAACTCCTCAACAAAACGGTGTTGCTGAGAGGAGGAATAGGACACTTATTGAGGCTGCTCGAACCATGTTAGCTGATTCAAAGCTGCCTCTAACATTCTGGGCAGAGGCAGTCAGCACTGCATGCTATATGCAGAGCATGGTTCTTGTAGTTAAGCCCCATGGAAAAACCCCTTATGAGTTATGGAACAAGAGGCCACCGTTCATTGGCTTTCTAAGGTCCTTTGGCTGCAGGTGTACCATACTTAACACAAGGGACAACTTAGCAAAGTTTGCTGAGAAGTCAGGTGATGCTATCTTTGTTGGATACTCTTCTAGCTCCAAAGCTTATAGAGTATACAACATCAAGAATCAACAATTTGAGGAGTCATCCAATATAGTTGTTAATGAGCACACTCCTTGTGTTAGGGGGAATGGACCTGATTATATCTTTGATTTAGAATTGTTTCCAAACTATTCTAACCAATCTTGTGAGAATGTTTCAGCTGGAACAGGTGCTCAGGGTGATGCTGATGCTGATGCAGATCAACTATTTGAGCTTCACAGACCTCTTCCAAATTCTCCAAGAGCTGAAAGGCAACAAGCTTCAACCATTCATAGATCTGATAGTGTAACTATCTCCAGGAATAGTGAAGCTTCAATAAGTGAATCACCTGATGAACCCTAAAGCTCTTCAGGTGATCCATTACAACACCAGGTTGAGGGAAGTAGTATTCTGAAGGAACAGGCAACTGTTAATACTACTTCACAACCAATTATTGATGATGTTTCTCAATCATTCAATCAGTCCTCATTGAATGACTTTGAAACAGCAGCTGGATAGAGTGATCCAGTTCCTGATCAGAATATGTCCAATCTAGACTTATCTCTGCAACTGGAAGTGATTCCTCGCCTTAGGATTCACAACACTCATCCAACTGAGAACATCATAGGGAATGTCTCTGAGGGTGTGAGAACAAGAGGGCAAACTCATCATGGGAATGTCTGCTTGTACTCATGCTTCTTGTCTCAGATAGAACCCAAGAAGGTGGAAGATGCCTTAAAGGATAGTAGTTGGGTTGAATCGATGCAGGAGGAGCTGCTTCAATTAAGAAGACAAAAGGTCTGGAATCTATGCCCACTACCATCTGGTCAAGTACCCATAGGCACTAAATGGGTGTTCAGAAACAAGAAAGATGATAAAGACTTGATTATCAAGAACAAGGCAAGATTAGTAGTTCAAGGTTATACCCAAGAGGAAGGAATCGATTATACTGATGTCTTTGCACCTGTTGTAGGACTTGAGGCAGTAAGGATCTTCCTTGCTTATGCTGCATCCAAGAACTTCACAATCTACCAACTTGATGTCAAGTGTGCTTTTCTATATGGGGATACAGATAGGGAAATCTATGTATGTCAACCTCCAGGATTTGAAGACCCACAACACCCCAACTATGTGTGCAAACTGAATAAAGCTCTATATGGGCTGCACCAAGCACCTAGGCTGTGGTATGAGACCTTGTCTCAGTTTCTCCTGATGAATGGCTACACCAGAGGTACCATTGACAGGACTCTCTTTTTTAGGAAGTCCGGAGAAGACATTTTTCTTGTACAAGTCTATGTTGATGACATCATATTTGGTTCCTCAAATGACCAAATATGTAAAGACTTTGAGAGCATTATGAAGCAGAAATTTGAGATGAGTTCCATGGGAAAAATGGACTTTTTCCTTAGAATTCAGGTGAAACAGATGAAGGAAGGGTTCTTCATAAGTCATTCTAAGTATGTCTCAGACATCCTAGATAGATTTGAAATGAGGACTGTAAACCAGCCATGACACCCATACCCAGAAACCATAATCTTTGCCCTGACCTTGAGGGGGAGGATACTGATCAACATTAGTATAGAGCAATTATTGGTTCTCTGATGTATCTCACTGCTAGTAGACTAGATATCATGTTTGCCACATGCATTTATGCAAGATATCAGGCTGCTCCAAAGGTGTCTCACCTGGCTGCTGTTAAGAGAATCCTCAGATACCTCAAAGGAGCACCTAAACTAGGTCTCTGGTATCCAAGAAATAGTGATTTCAATCTCTATGGATACTCTGACAGTGACTATGGTGGCTGCAACATTGACAAGAAATCAACATCAGGAGGATGTCAATTTCTTGGTGGAAGGATTATCTCATGGCAATGCAAGAAACAATCCTGTGTCTCTACATCAACTGCTGAAGCTGAATACATTGCTACTGCTAGCTGCTGTGCTCAACTGCTATGGATTCAAAATCAGATGTTAGACTATGGATTCAACTTCATGACTACTCCTATCCATATTGACAACAATAGTGCTATCTCCATTACTGAGAATCCGTGAAGCACTCCAAGACAAAGCACATTGATATCAGGTATCATTTCATTAGAGATATTCATGAGAAACATCTGATAAAGTTAATCAAAGTTGACTCAAATGAACAATATGCTGATTTGTTTACAAAGGCATTTGATGAACGAAGATTTAAGTATCTCATATCAGCTATTGGGATGATAAACATTGATTAACTACCTTTTTTGAAAAGCCTTTTAAAATATGTAATGTCTTGTTTCAATACAATTTAAGCCCTGTTACAAAGATCTTTAAATTATTCCAAGTGTAAATTCCTTCCGAAGAGGAATTAACTCTCGGAAGATATTCTTGAATATCTTCCGAAGCCAAATTCCTTAATGGAAATTTTCTTCTCAGAAGAGTTTTTGGTCTCGGAAGAAGCGATTGATTTTACATCAGATCTACTTCCGAAGCTTATATAACTCTCCATTCGGAAAGACAATTTTACCTTCGGAAGCAATGCCTTGCTTCGGAAGAGAAATTGCCTTCGGAAGACAATTACATTCGGAAATGTTTTACATTCGGAAGTAAAGGTTTTACTATGTAACGGATATCTTTTGGGCCCACTCTGTAAAATGTAAAGATTTTGCTCATGATGGTCAGATTATTTAAAATTATCCCTTGCCGCCACTATCATTTCTCCGCCATAAACCACCATACCACCCACAGTAACCCCAAAACAGTTACCCTATTACCACCACTACCACAATTCATCCCCTTTAAATAATCCAGACTGATCAATTTCATCTTCTTTTACAAATTTACTGCCCTAACTATTCCCTTCACTGTCAAACCTGCAATTTCACCCAAATTCAAGCTTACTTTCTCTGCAATGGCGCTAAACCCTCAGCATAACCAAGTCGCATTGCTTGATTCGTCAAGAGATGCTGACTTTACCCAAATCATCACCTTTCTTGCTGAATCCACCTACCTGACGGCGCTAACTGTTAACCCCACCGTCTACTCTAACCACATGTCCGAATTCTGGAGTAACGGTCAAACTGAAGTTCTGAATGGGGTTCGCGCCCTGAGAACTCGCATTTGTGGCCAGGAGTTGGTCATCACTGAACAAGTCATCAGGGAGCATCTCGAGCTTCATGATGATGGGGCTCCTACTGAGTTCCTCAAAGAAGACGTGGATAGCACCTACATCCTAATGGGATATGCTGGAGATGTGAGTAGGTCAACCGTCTACAAATTTAACTTCTCTTACCAATGGAAGTTCCTGCTGCACATTGTCCTGCACTGCTTATCCAACAAATCAGGGGGATGGGATCAAATCCCATATGAACTAGGATGCCTAGTTCATGGGTTGGTGAAAGGTCTACGCTTCAACTACTCACGATTTGTGTTGACCAACCTAATCAGCAATCTGAGAACTTCATGTATCCCAGATTCATTCAACACATAATCAACTGTGAGCTGGAACCGAGCAAGCTTGTCAGTGCAGCTGCTCTTACTATTCCCCAAGTGAGACCTACCATCTTCAAAACACTGAAGAAGATGTCCATCAACTTCACTGGAAGGTACACTCCATTACCTCCAGAGATGACTGAGCGCATAGCTCCTGGTGACATCCCTATTATCCCCACAGGTGATGAACCCACACCAGCAACCTCTACCATAAATGTCCCCACACCTTCTTTACCCATCAAGATTACATACTAGAGACACCCCAAACGAACCCTTGTTCAATCTACTCTGATTCAACAAGCTCCTCCAATTCAAACCAAAAGGGCTAGAGTGGAATCATGGGCTCCCACTCAGTCCGAGGTCACACCATCCTTCATATTTGACCTTAATGTGGGTTTTGAGCCTCCTCAGTCTCAAACCCAAGAGCCCGAACCCCAAGCCTTAAGCCCACAGGGTGAGTCTTTACACTCCCCTGTGCAGCCTTCAAGGGACAACCCAACCATAGGCTCAATGCCTGTAGACATTGATCTAGGTCCCGGGTCAGTAGGTTTTGTTGGGTTTGCTAGAACATAAAATCACAGTTTAACCATTTAAACTTTCTGAAAACGCAGCGGAATTACAACTTTATAAACCCTTTTATAAGCTGAAAAATATGTTCATTAGATGACCATATTAATGTATAAAACAAACCCAAAGAACAAAGGATCATTTATGTGAATTAGCAAGCTATGAACATGTGAAAAACTACATAAAATCACAGCTACATAGAGCTGTGATTACTACCTTTTACAGCAGCAAAAACTCGAATGAAATGATGTTGTATGATGCTGAGAATGGCTAAGACTTCAAGTGTAGAAGTCCTCAAGCTTGTATACCCCAAGCTCCTTGCAAACACACCTTCTTGTTAGGTAGAATACACAAAGAATAGCTCCAAAACCTCTTGATTTTCTGCTGAAAAACCCTTTTTCAGCTTGTTAGAACCGTGGGTTCTAGAGGGAGAGAAGAGAGAGAGCTGATTTCTTTTGTTGCATATGATGAGAGTCATGATCATGGAATAACAAGAACCTTTCTTGTTATTAGGGCACTCCAAGAACAACACAAGAACACATCAAGAACAACACATAATAATCTCCAAATCCTGCATATGCTGCTGCTTGAATCCGTGACATATGCTGCTGAAAACCGTGAGGTTTTAGAGAGAGGGAGAGAGTTGTTATGTCTTGTGTGTCTTGCATGTACTACCTAAAATGAGAGGAGAGCTATTCTTTAAGTTAGTGGAAGGGGACAACAATGCATGTGTGTGTAATTCTCAAGAGAATAAGTTGGTGGATGGTCAAGCATGCATGTGCATTCTCTTATCAAGAGAATAAAGCAATCACATGCATGGAGAGAGAGAGGGGACGGTTTCTTAATGCCAAAAGGAGATATTTCCTTTTCTTTTATTCTCTTAAATATTTAATACACACATGTATATATTGCCTACTCTTTTAACTAGTTTATACAATTAACCAACTAATTGTATAAGTAGTATACTCTCATTATTATTTGGTGTTATACAACTAGTTTAAATAACACTTCAAATAATATTATTGAACAAAATATCCTAATAAATTGTTCCATCTCATATGCAACTTATTTAGAAAACCCATTTTCTAAATTGGTGTAAATATTTAATTGCATGATCATATCATCAATTAAATATTAATTGGTGTTTGCTAAGCTTGTTATTGGGTATAACCCGACTTGGATCATAACGTACTAACCACATCAATATTCTAAGTGTCTTGGGCACATAGAATCCTACAATCTCCCACTTGCCCAAGATTCATAGAAGATTGATGCAAGTAGTAAATAACGCCTAACAACGGTTTACTACCCTTAATACGCATGACTTATGGCCATTCAATAACATCATCCCATTCAAGTACCTTACTTGAAATGATTTAGGTGAATCAATCATCTATCCTTTTGTTACAGATGTCATGTTAAATCCAAGGACACAGAATGATCATTCCTTGTTGATTAACTTAATCAGGCCTTAGACATCATACTCTCAACGAATAAGAGGAACAAATCCCATCTTGACTACATACGTTTCTCACAATCACCTTATGTCATACCTGAACATAGCCTTATGTACTGACAATTATTTCATATCAGTGAAGAACTAGTTCAAGGTGTAACACTTGGTGAATATCAAAACCCAATATGTATCTCAGGTCGGAGGATACCAAATGATATTCGCCTTTACTCAAATTTACTTATGATCAATCGATAAGATTCCATGTAGTAAAATTCGAGATGCGGGTTAGTCCAATATTTGTATCCCACAAATATCTATGAACCTTGGTAGCAACCTATTGCTCTATATTCATCCTTATGAATATCAACCAATCCAAGTTCATAATAGTCTTACCCTCACACTTGTTCCCACAAGTATGAACGACTACGGACATTTAGAGTAAATAATTTACTCATGGATTAAACATGCTAAATCGGAACATTAATTGAGACATTATAACCAAATAATTTTACTCAAATAATAAAGAGTTCCACATATTCAAATACAAAATTTGATCAAGTCCAATCACTAGAATATCGAAGTCCTAAGGCATAGGTATGACTTTCATGCTTTGCCCTTTCAAGGAGCTTCGTGAGTGGATCCGCAATGTTTTGATCAAAGTGAACTTTGCGAATACATATCTTTCCTTTTTCAACTTCATCCCTTATGTAGTTGAATCTCCGCTCATTGTGCCTAATCTTTTGATGTGCACGGGGTTCCTTGATTTGAACAATCGCACCCTCATCATCACAAAGATTTCTAAGGAGTCTTGAATGGTATAGACCATCCTTAGATTGGTGATAAACCTTTTTATCCATGCAGCTTCCCAAGCTGCTAATGAGGTGGCTATGTATTCGAATTCTGTAGTGGACAACGCTACCCTATTCATAATGGGGACGTACCCCGATTGTGATCGAGAATCATCTCGATCAGTTTGGAAACTAGCATTCGTGTAACCCTTTACAACTAGTTCCTCTTCATCAGATCCGTATATTAGAAACATATCCTTAGTCTTCCTAAGGTATTCCAATATTCTTTTAACAGCCATCCAATGGGTGTTACACGGATTCTGCTGATATCTACTTGTCATGCTTAACGCGCATGACATGTCCAGTCTAGTGCATATTATCGCATACATGACGGATCCTATAGCAGACGCATATGGGATGTCCTTCATACGATGTTGCTCATCCTTTGAGCTTGGACATTGAGATGCACTCAACATTGTCCCTCTTTGAATAGGTGCTATACCTTTTTAGAGTTTACCATCTTGAACCTTTTCAAGATTTTATCAATGTATGCACTTTGGTTTAACCCTATCAACCGCCTTGATCTATCCCTATAGATCTTTATTCCCAGAATATAGGCGGCTTCACCAAGATCCTTAATGGAAAAACAACTTCCAAGCTAGGTTTTTACACCTTCCAAGGTTGGAATGTCATTTCCAAAATTTAGTATGCGATCAACATACAATACTAAGAACGTAATTGTGCTCCCACTAGCCTTCTTATACACACAAGCCTTGTCAGTATCCAAGTTTCCATGCATATTTGTTTTCTTCTCGAAAACCCACTTGCATCCAACCGGTTTGGAGTTAAGTGGAGGGTCAACCAATTCCTAAACTTGGTTGTCATACATGGATTGCATCTCTACGTTCATGGCTTCCAGCCATTTGTCACAATCCGAATTGGACATTGCATTATGGTATGTGGTCGGCTCATGGGAGTCAATCTCATAGCATCAATCCATGAAAATCCATATATTTCAGGTGGAATGCTAACTCTACCAGATCTATGAACGTTTTGTGTGTATCGATCAACCTCTTGATCATTATCAACAACCTCTTGTTGATAGCTAGTGTCAACCAAACGTGTATCGGCTTGTGGATCTTGATCCTCATCAAATTCCACTGTTCTATGCGTCATTCCTTCCATAAGGAACTTGGCTTCCAAGAACTCTGCCTTTTGAGCAATAAATACCTTTTGCTCTGTTGGATCAAAGAAGTAGTATCCTATACAGTCCTTTTGGATATCCAACAAATATACACTAAGTGAATCGACTTTCAGTTGGTTTGGGTGTTAAGCTTAACATAAGCTTCATGACCCATAATTTTAAATATGATAGCGATGGAACTATTCCATTCCATATTTCAAAAGGCGTTGAATCCACTTTCTTGGTTTGGGCCATATTCAAAATACGAGCCTTGGAGAGTAGTGCGAAACCCCAAAATTATAGAGGTAGTGAGCTTATAGGCATCATAGGTCAAACCATATCCAATAGGGTTCGATCTCCTTTCAGACACATCATTATGTTATGGTGTTCTGTGAGGAGTAAGTTGTGAGACAATCTTACAACTTCCTAGATGATCCCCAAAAGTCTCACTTAGGTATTCACCTTCTCTATCTAAACGGAGAACTTTGGTAGTTCTATCGAGTTGATTTTCTACTTCATTCTTGAAGTTTTTGAACATTTCAAATTCTTCATGTTTATGTGCCATCAAGTACACATAACCATAGCGACTATAATCGTCGGTTAAGGTAATGAAGTAAGTTTCACCATACCTTGTCATAGTCTTAAAAGGACCACATACATCCAAATGTATGATTCCTAATAAGTCTTTTGCCCTCTCATTAGTACCACTAAAGGGCGTGTTGGTCATCTTACCTTATAAACAAGATTCACACTTATCAAATGAACAATTTTCATTTGTTTTCAAAAGACCATTCTTTTAAAGTGTTCAAATCCGATTCTTGTTTATGTGACCAAGATGACAATGACAAGGATAAGAGTTACTTAAGCCATTTTAAGTCTCTTGGTACATGATGGGTATGATGTGTTATTATAGGATGAATCTTTATGAACCAATTCATAAATATCATTAGAAGGCATAGCCTTGAAATAATATACATCATCCATATAAACATAAATACGATCATTTACTAACTTTAAATCATAACCATATCATTTTAATAGGGAAACTTAAATCATGTTCCTAGTCAAACTAGGAGCATAAACATGTTTTGAAGAACAACTTCCAAACCTTTTGAAAGTTTCAAAACATAGTCTCCTTTCTTAAAGTGCTTATTTCTTTTGAACCCTTGCAACAGATTGCAATAGTGAGTTCCACATGTGGTATCCAATTACCCATGTGCTTTGAGGAAATAACATTTAAGTCAATATGGATTATGAAAGTTGTGCTTGAGGTTTGCCCAGCATCCCTCTTATTTCTCAACTCATTGAGATAGGTTGGACAATTCCCTTTCAAATGACCTATCTCACCATACTCAAAGCATGGATTGTTTTGGTTACCTTAGGCCTCATAAGCTTAGGTTTTGGAGGTTCCGCTTTAATCTTCCCTTCCCCTTTGCCTTTGACATGCCCTCCTCCTTTGGCAACATTTGCCTTGGGATCGGGAATGGCCTCAATATCGTCGGGGTCGGGTGGTTAGGAATAGGATCGTCAAGGACATTTGCCTTTGCTCTTGCTTGAGAACAATTCTTAAGTTTCGAGACTAGTCCATAAGGTTATTATGGGTCAGACGATCCCTCTCTAAAATAGTTCTCAGTGATAGGGTATGGATGGTCGGGGTGGTAGCATTATTGTTTGCGGTCATTCTATAAATTTTACAAAGTTCTTTTAGTATTTCTGAAAAATTTCATTTTAATTATTAATACCCTTTATGTCTCATAGACAATTAATAATTAAAATCTAGAATCCAACGTTACATTCAAATAATGGTTAGGTGACCTTTATCCCATTATTCAAATTAACAAGGTAGTCAACATTTGACAATTGCAACCTTTTGCAACTTCTAGCGGTATGGGATCGACTTTAAATATCATATGTAAAGTCGGCATGTTAATCCCATCAACACCATTTGGAAACCATATTTTAGGTGATCCATTCAACATGGTTTGCAAATCAAGTTACCCTACTTGCACACACATGTGGGTTTACCAACACAAGTGGTTAGGTGACCTTTATCCCACCAATGTGGTATTCCCACCTTAAGTCATAAGTTCCCTCAAAATGGTTAGGTGACATTTATCCCATTAAGAGTTTCCAAATGACTTAAGTGTTGTGCAAAAGGACGGTGTTAAACTTGTTTGAAAAGGGATTTTTAGTTTTCATTAATTCTAGTTTTTGAAAACTCTATGTACCTTGTATTTGCATGCTTTCAAATACAAGGTATCCTATGGTTTATTTTTAATAAAACCTCTTTTATTAAATCATCAATCCTTTTAATAACCTCTTATTAATTACTTAATGATTAAGAACCATAGATGCAAGGTATCTTATGGTTTATTTTTAATAAAACCTCTTTTACTAAATCATTAATCCTTTTAATAACCTCTTATTAATTACTTAATGATTAAGAACCATAGATGCAAGGTATCTTATGGTTTATTTTAATAAAACCTCTTTTATTAAATCATTAATCCTTTTAATAACCTTTTATTAACCACTTAATGATTAGAAACCATAAATTTTCAACTTGTTAAGTTTGCTAATGAGTTTGTTATGCATATCCAAATATCAAACAACAATCATACAACAAACAACCAAACAAGCATAATGTAAACAACCACAATGTGCATAACCATAGCTACTATTGTGAGCACACTTGTTTGCCATCACAAGTGTGATCATTTGGTCTTTCCTAAGGGTTGAATACAACACAAAATAGAGGTCTCCTTAGACTCCCACTTGAATTTGCATCCATATGCTTCAAGTCCCTTTATTTGTGTCTTTGATGTCCATCTTTGGGTCTTCATTTTGTGCATCTTCCTTTTACAAAAATTATATCCTAATACATTTTTCTAATAAAAGAAATGCACCTAATCTATTTATTACATAACCAAATGAATAAATAATTACAACCCAAATAATAAACATAATATTACAACCCAATTGAATGAATTAAAACAACCATTAAAACCATCCAAATCACACAAGGCCTTAAGCTAGGTTATGCACTTTAACAACCAATGATCATATCATTTATTCATATAATGAAACCCCACTTAAAACCACCAAATTTCAGCCAACATAAACTGAAATTTTGGTTTTAAATATTGTCCAAACAATCAACATTTTATCAACATGTATTTCTTTCAAGATTTCATCACAAGCATGTATGATATAATCTTGAAAGTTGGGGATTCATCAAAACAGAAATGTAGCAGCCCATAATCAGCCTATTATGAGTTTAAAATCATCCTCTAAAACTAATTTTTAAAGGACAAGAACAAGCAAGCTATCCACATAACCGGCTCTGATACCATTGTTGGGTTTGCTAGAACATAAAATCATAGTTTAACCATTTAAACTTTCTGAAAACGCAACGGAATTACAACTTTATAAACCCTTTTATAAGCTGAAAAATATGTTCATTAGATGACCCTATTAATGTATAAAACAAACCCAAAGAACAAAGGATCATTTATGTGAATTAGCAAGCTATGAACATGTGAAAAACTACATAAAATCACAGCTACATAGAGCTGTGATTACTACCTTTTACAGCAGCAAAAACTCGAATGAAATGATGTTGTATGATGCTGAGAATGGCTAAGACTTCAAGTGTAGAAGTCCTCAAGCTTGTATACCCCAAGCTCCTTGCAAACACACCTTCTTGTTAGGTAGAATACACCAAGAATAGCTCCAAAACCTCTTGATTTTCTGCTGAAAAACCCTTTTTTCAGCTTGTTAGAACCGTGGGTTCTAGAGGGAGAGAAGAGAGAGAGCTGATTCTTTTGTTGCATATGATGAGAGTCATGATCATGGAATAACAAGAACCTTTCTTGTTATTAGGGCACTCCAAGAACAACACAAGAACACATCAAGAACAACACATAATAATCTCCAAATCCTGCATATGCTGCTGCTTGAATCCGTGACATATGCTGCTGAAAACCGTGAGGTTTTAGAGAGAGGGAGAGAGTTGTTATGTCTTGTGTGTCTTGCATGTACTACCTAAAATGAGAGGAGAGCTATTCTTTAAGTTAGTGGAAGGGGACAACAATGCATGTGTGTGTAATTCTCAAGAGAATAAGTTGGTGGATGGTCAAGCATGCATGTGCATTCTCTTATCAAGAGAATAAAGCAATCACATGCATGGAGAGAGAGAGGGGACGGTTTCTTAATGCCAAAAGGAGATATTTCCTTTTCTTTTATTCTCTTAAATATTTAATACACACATGTATATATTGCCTACTCTTTTAACTAGTTTATACAATTAACCAACTAATTGTATAAGTAGTATACTCTCATTATTATTTGGTGTTATACAACTAGTTTAAATAACACTTCAAATAATATTATTGAATAAAATATCCTAATAAATTGTTCCATCTCATATGCAACTTATTTAGAAAACCCATTTTCTAAATTGGTGTAAATATTTAATTGCATGATCATATCATCAATTAAATATTAATTGGTGTTTGCTAAGCTTGTTATTGGGTATAACCCGACTTGGATCATAACGTACTAACCACATCAATATTCTAAGTGTCTTGGGCACATAGAATCCTACAGGTTTAACCTCCTTATCTTTCACTGACCTTTTACTCCATACTGATGAAGAGATAACATCTCTCCATGGCCATGAAGTTGATCTACAACACCCTCTCAAAGATCAACAGAGCCAAGAGAGATCCCTTGTCTCTAGCCCCCATCAGTAGCCAATTACTGAGGTGAGTCCCACTGATGTGGAGGGGACTCATGTAGGCTCAGCTGCCACTACTCAGAGTCTCTCAGTGAGCTCTCAGGACAGTGGTAACATCATTAGGACTGAGTCTACGGCAACTTTGCCCATTGACATCTCTGAAAGAGATGACTTTGAGCAAAGGTATCCAGGGTGCCAAGAAGCCACATCTGGTGGTGAGACTGAGCATACTAGGTATGTTCTCTCATCTCCCCGTGATTCTTCTCATGAAGATGAGGGAAGTATGCAACTCACACTTCAGTACTTGCTTTCTAAGGTCTCCAACCTGGAATCACAGGTGAGGATCTTAGAATCAAGGACTGCCATTCAGCAACTTGAGATTAACAATCTCAAGGTTAAACTAGCTGAGAAACAGACGGAGAGGTCTGTTAGGCATGTACCTATTCAAGTCTCATTGACTTCTTCCTCTAGTTCATCTAGCTCTCAAGATGATGCTACCAAAAAGGGGGAGAAAGTTCAGAGACAAACATCTGAGGAACCACAGACCCAGTCCTTTACTTCCCAACTCATCACACTACCTGAGTTATCTCAATCATTTCTAGAGATTGACTCAAAGATGCTTCATGATCTCTACAGAATTTTCACAAAGTTTGTCTTGAGATCCTCCTTAGAACAGCCCAGCCCTGACACCACACTTATATATTTTGGGGCTGAGGAGCTTCAAAGACTGACTGCACCTTCTACCACTGTAGAAGAAGTTGGTCAACCTAAGGTCCACATGGACTCTGAGATTAACTTCGAAGGGGAAATGGGGACTAATGGCCCAGCAACTAAAACAGATGGGACAGAACTTGCAGCAGCCTCTTCTTCCGAAGCTCAGGCTGAAACTTCCGAAGCTTACATTGAAGCCTCGAAAGAACAAGACAAGTCTTCCGAAGCTGAGATTGAAGCTGCGGAAGGTTTGTTCCAAATGTCCGAGGAACTGACCATCACAGATGTTATTGCTGAAATAGCATCTGAGGTGAGCAGGGAGGACATTTCTGATATACCTCTATCCCAAACACCAACTGAGCCTCTCTCTCAATCTGAACCCTCTATCCAAGAACCACCACAGTCAAGCTCTACAAAGACAAAGGCAAAAGGAAATTGACTGCAGAAGAGCTTCAGGAAGAGGAAAGGATTGAAAAAATCAAAAAGAAAGGTAGGTTTCCTGCTGAGAAGTTACTAGCTGCTAGCTCTAAGGTAGCTGCAGCTAATCAGGAGGAAATCAACACTAAGAGAAGGACAACACTCATTGACCAGCTCATCAGCTTAGGAGCTGCCAATGAGAAAGTACTCCTGCTACCATTAGAGGAGTTGGTGACTTTGGAGAGGTCAACCAGGCTAAGGCAAGAAGAAGAAGCCAGGTTGGCCTTGGAGAAGGAAGAAAAGGAACAAAGGGAAGCAGCCCTGCAGCTGAGAGAGGCTAGGATTAAATTCTACTCTCAAGAGGATTTAGTCTTCCGGAACTGTCTCCACTTGATGATGACATGATCCTGCTGCTCCACAACAAAGAGCAGGATCAAATGGAGAGGAAAGGAAGAAAGCTGCCAGGGAGAAGTTGAAGGAGAAGAAGCGGAGGGAGGAAGAAAAGGGGGTCACTGCCACCAAGAAGTCCAATGACAAAGCCTGGATGAAAGATTATCTCCGGGCTCATGGCTTCTCTGGTAGGCAGGTGGGACCTATGTCCGAAAGGACACTCCAGTGGATAGTCAGTGAAATAAAAGCTGACATCCGTATGGGGAAAAGGAAGGAGATGTACAGGAGGGGACAGGGAATGGTCTTCACCCTAGCCACTCAACCACAGCCAACTGCTAAACCACAACCCACGTCAGAAGAACCAATCCCATTTCCTATCAAAACGAACCCACTGATGAAACCTTCACCCCTGAACCCACAAATCTACCCAACCTACCACTTCAACTCAACCACCTAAACTTCCCATCCTAAAACCCAAAACACAACCCAGAACCACTGAACCTAAACCTACCCAACAGAAACTAAGATCATCCCTCAGCCTCCTAAACATCTCTCCTTTGAGGAGATAAAGGAGTTCAAGACAAGGCTCATCAACTGCACCACTATGAGCAGCATCTCCTGTGAGGGAGACCTTATCAACATCACCTATGTTGATAACTCTTCAAGCTCCCTCACTCTAGGTCAATTTCTTGAATTGCCTAGAAATACTTTGGGCCAGGCCGCATAACTTCTTGGTCTCAACTCTGATAACCTCAATGCTGAAGAGAAGAGAGTAAGAAGAAGACTGGTGACTCTACTGGACACAAGGAAAGAGGACAGGATTTCTAGTCAATCTCCTAGACCTAGGAAAGCTATAGTCCAGTGGAGGTTTGAAGAACCTTCTCACAACTTTGTTGTGGAAATGGAGAATGGTGAAACCAACCGGCTCAATGCCACTTCTCTATTGCATCTCAGCAGATTCGACATTGCTGAGCTTGTAGAGAAGCCATTCTCCAAACCCTCCAACTCTGAGACTGCTGCTCACATTAGAAAATATATCAGCAGTCTCCACTTGGCTGAACTAAAGGCTAGAGCCAAGATTGAAGAAGAGTTGAAGTTGAAAAGACCGGAAGACAAGGAAAGACCAACCACCAAAGGCACAACCTTTCTACAGATGGTGGAAGGTCCGAAATTGGAACCAATAGTTAGATGGGAATATGACTATAGTTCCCATCAACTAACTCTTTTCAGAGGGCCATAACAAAGGGTACACATCATCCAAGGTGACAGAGTGGAGGTTTTGTCTACCAAGGATTTGTACAAACTCCTCAGCACCACATCAGGAAAGAATGAAGAAACTGATAAACACTTACTTTCAATGGTGCTGAGAGTTTTGAGAAGAAGAGGGAAGTGAAGTTTTGATAGCGTCAGCCTAGAGGGAGTTTGTTGGGTCATGATGAGGCTGGTGCAACCAAAACCACTTCACATAGTCATTTTGATGCTACATTCAAGGGCTTCCAAAACTAAGCATGAGATCTTCCGAGAGTCTGAAGAACATCAGCTGAAGATATCAGCTGAAGTCAACAACTGAAGGCAACAACTGAAGGCAACAACTAAAGTCAACAGCTGAAGACAACAGCTGAAGTCAACAGCTAAAGACAACAGTTGAAGTCAACAGCTGAAGACAACAGCTGAAGTCAACAGCTGAAGACAACAGCTGAAGACTATCTTCCGAAGACAAAGTCTGATGAAAGAGCTGAAGACAAAGTCTGAGCTTCCGAAGACAAAGTCTGATGAAAGAGCTGAAGACAAAGTCTGAACTTCCAAAAACAAAGTCTGAAGAAAGAGCTAAAGACAAAGTCTGCTTTCGAAGACAAAGAAGACTCCAAGCCTCGGAAGAAGCAGTCTTCCGAAGTATAAGTGGCTTCGGAAGAAGTTATTCTTCCGAAGCATTTTATCCTTCGGAAGACATTGCTATGTCCAGTAGATATAAGTATGGTCCCTGACAGTCCGCTGCAGACCTCTGATACAGCATGGCATCTTCCTAAAGAGCCATGTTGTTGACCATACTTTATTCTACTGTTCACCTTTTTATGATAGTACATATTACCAACTTTAGTTGGTGACAAAAGGTAAGTCAGGGACATGTCCTGACTACCAACTCTCAGGCAAAATGTCTGAAAGACCTCACCTAGAGTCTTGTAGTATAGATGTTAGGTTAGAGGTTTCCAGCTGGTATCAAAGTATATCCGGCTGTAGGTAGTATTATATATCTTCTCCATTTAACTCATTAGGTAAGCGATTTGAGTCCAAGAGTCTTGTAATCCTTTGAGTTGAGAGGTAATATATAAAAGTACCTTGAAAATTTACATTCTGTGTTCATCTTACTGCTTGTTACTTGTTATATTATGATAAACTCTTTATAGACTCTTGCTGAATGTCGATCAAGGTGAGTTTGAGAGAAAAACCATCTGTTGAGTGACCAACACATGATCCTGCACCTCTCGATGATATTGAAGTGGATGAAAAGCTAAACTACGTGGAGTAGCCGATTGCTATTTTGGACAAAAAGGTGAAGCAGTTAAGAAACAAAGTGACCAGACAAGTCAAGGTGCAATGGAAACACCGAAAGGGGTCAGATGCCACAAGGGAATCCGAGGAGGAAATAAGACAACAATACCCCGATCTGTTTAACGACTAGATAGGTTTCGAGGAAGAAACCTAAATAAGGGGGGAGAATTGTAACACCCGAAATATCGAAGCAACCAACTTAGTAATAACGGGGCCAAGTCGGGAGATAAAAATATACATAACTATTTTTATATATATATATATATATGGATTATGGACCCAATTGGATCCATGGGTTAAGGGATAGATGTGCTTAAGAGCCCATTACCATCCTTAAACAACCCTAACCAGGCATTAGAGCCACACTTCCAACCCAAGCAACAAAATTTTAGAGAGAAATAGTAGAGAGAGAAAGTGAGAGAAGATCAAAGGTTGGAAACTTGGTGGATTGAGAGTGGAAGATCTGAGTGTTGGGGCATCAAACATCAAAGGAGTAGCAATGATTTCAGGTAAGAATCGTCCCCAAAAATCCTTTTTAGAACAGATCCTGATTTCTAGGGTTTTGGGTTCAAAAGTTTCAAAGAATCACATAAAGGTCATATTTTTATGTATGAAAACACGTAAAAAGGTTAGATATAGTCTCATGGATGATAAACCAAGGTTTTGGACGTAAAAAGTTAAGATTTTAGGTTAAAAACAGACTGGTTCATCATTTTTATTCATCCAGCAAAAACTGTGAGCCCGATCAGCGAAACTAGAGGTTCTTCCAGTGAAACTAAGAGAAATCCAGCGAAACTATAGTTTCCCTAGTAATTTCGCTAGTACCAGGTTGACCAATAGAACTTGTGAACCTAGGAAATTCCAACAAAAGTTAGGCGCACCTCGCAGCGAAACTGTGTACGAAAACGTTGGGCGAAAACGTTGGGCGAAAACTGTCGTGCGAAACTGTCGTGCGAAAACGTTGGGCGAAGCTGCCAGCGAAACTGCCAGCGAAACTGCCAGCGAAACTGCCAGCGAAACTGCCAGCGAAACTGCCAGCGAAACTGCCAGCGAAACTGCCAGCGAAACTGCCAGCAAAACTGCCAGCGAAACTGCCAGCGAAACTTACAGCGAAACTGGCAGCGAAATGACCTATTGAGTGTTAACTTATGTGCAGGCTGTGTAGTGCGAATCTAGCCTAAAAAACTTAGACGAGAAACCATTTACTTGACCATGTGAGTTCTAGATCCCCTTATTTACAAGTTTTTCCATGTTTTTGGGTCTATTATGTATAGTAAACCAATGTTTTCAAGGAAAAGATTTCAAGAGATTTTAATAAGAAAATAATTTTTCCTATAACAAAATATGTTATATAAAGTCCTTAAAATAAAAGCTTTGCGCGCTAATCTGGCAGTCCGGCCCCAGCCAGGGGCGTTGCCCCTTGGACCCACTAGGGGTTGCTGCCCCTAGAATCTCGATATCAGGGGCTGTCGCCCCCGAACCCCCACTGTCCTGCGGAGGGTCGGTTATATGGTCTATTTCTCGTTGTGGATAAAAAGTGAATGTATAGACTAAGAGCTTATTTCTTATCATGTAAAGTATATGTATAATAAAGATGTAAGTGAAACTTAAAGAATGTTATTGGGCCCATAACGTGTACCTTGATAAAGTAAAGCCTTGCAAGCAAATGATAGAGGGGGGTTGAATTTGTTGTGCCCTCATGACAGTAAGGCTCGGACCAAGCAGGTCAGTATGGCCTGGATTGGCATGACAATAACAGCCTATTTGGGTATGACAGTAAGGCCTGGATTGGCATGTCGGTAAAGTCCTGTGTTTATCATAGGCACCAATAGTAACTGGGAATTGTCGGGTAAAGAAGAGTAATAGTTAATAATTAAGCGAAAGTCTTAATGATAAAGCATTGATAAAGCGATAATTTGTGTATACTAATATGCTGATAGGTGATGATTACTTTCGAATGATAAAGCTAATATATCTCACAAAAAGTCGTTAATAAAGTAAACCTAGAATTAACTCAACGAAGCTGACATTTTATGCATATTAGTCGGACAGGTGAGCTACAAGGCTTAGAGGAATGGGAGCATGGATCTAAAGCTTCTTGAAAACCGAAGACTAGCATCCCTAATTCAGCAGATTGTTAAATTCTCCTTTCAAAATTTGTTTGAAGTACTTAAGACAATGTCAATGTTTTATTTTAATTATGTCACAATGGATTGAAACTTAATATACTTTTCTGCTGCAATGTTTATTTAAATGAATGTTTTAAATCTATGTTTTTTCTGTGAATGACCAATGTGGGGTTTCCTGGGACCAGAGGCCTTACATAAGTACATGTTACAAAGTATAGAACTAAAAGTTACGTACATATATGGGTTATGTATATATAATACGTGTTACCAAGTGTACACCTAAGAGTTACACACATGTAGCTACTATAGTTATGCATATATCAGTTGTTTTGTCATCATCGACGTTCCCTAGAGTTAATATTAAAAATTATATAATGACCTTGAAAGTTAATGTTAAAGTTTACCAAATATACTTTAAACAATTTAAAAGTTAAATCAATTATTAATTATGCGATTGGATAGTGGTAGTTTTCATGGTTTTTAATTATAAACATGCCTTCATTTGATATCTCCATACACACACACACACACACACACATATATATATATATATATATATGATTTTTAATTTTTACTTTATTTTACTTATTTATTTAATCTATACATATTAATAAGGGTGAGTTATATTAAAAATAGTGTTAATCTAAAAAGTTCGATAAGGATCGTGCGTTTAACACGTGTCATTTTATTATTTTAAAACAGATGGCATTTTAGCCGTTGTATCAAATATGTCCACTCATTCTATTTTATGCATTCATTACGTTAAATATCAGTTGATTGTGTCATGTATTTTACATAATTTATTATATGTGTTCCTCATTATGTTTTACGATTTAAATCATTTATGTTTTTTATTATTGTTTTTATTATATAAACTTGTTATCAATCATTGTATTTTACAATTAAAAGTACACAATGATATATTTTCATTAATGTATTTTTTAAAGCTTATAGTGTTAATAATAACACAATGTTTTATTTTATTATTGTTTTTTATGGATTACATAAACTTGTGTTATCTATCATTATAGTTTATAACTAGAACTAGTATAGAAATCCGTTTACGACACGGGTTGTATGAAAATTTTAAATTAGTAGTTATTAATTAATATTTAAAAAATAAAAATTAATAATTCAATATAAATATGATTTAAGTTACTTTTTATTAACAAATTTAGTTAATAAAAGAATAAGGGTAAATTACCATTTGCATCCCTAAGTTTTATTCATTTTAACCACTTACATCCCTGCGGTTTTAAAATTGCCATCCGCCCCCTAACGTTTTATTTTTATATCCATTTGTATCCAAAATCCTAAACCGTTAGTTTTTCCGTTAGTTCATTTATAAAAGGACTAAAATACCCCTAAGAATTAAAATAAAAACTAAAAAATTTATAAGACCACTGCATTTTCTTCTTTTTCCACCATCAACCTCCAAATGATACCACCACCTACATCTTTATCTTCTTCTTCTCTCACTACATCCATCACAGCACCCATCACGAACAATTAAAGAAAAAGGGTAAAGGAAGGAGAAATCCAGCCACGGTCGTCTCGCCGGAAAGCCCTTTGCTCCGTCGTGTGACCACCATATGCTGCCGCAAGGATCCCCAAGCAACCGAGGTGGTGTCGGAGTTGCTCCGGCGAGCCACCAGCATAAAGGATCCCCAAGCAACCGAGGATCATCATCTAGATCCAAATCCCAAATAAGGTGAGCATCGAGACACTAATGGGTCTCCCATGGTTCAAAAAGGCCCTAAAGCCAAATCCAGCACGTAATGAACTAGTAAAGCAACGATTAAGGATTCGATCAAGTGCAAGAGTAGGGTGAATGCGTTTGATTTGAACTTGATGTCGTCGGGGCTAGATCTGTCGGTGGATCTTTGAGAGAGGTGGCAAAGCGGGAGAGGAGGTTCACAACGAGGGAGACGGTGGCACAGGAGGAGAGGAGGGTGGCGGTGGTAGGGGAAAGATTGGGGTTCAGATAGAAGAGGGAGAACTAGAACTAGGAGGTTGTAGGGCTGGTGAAGGGTCGGGTGGTGGTGGTTGGCGAAGGTGGGAGCTGCTGATGGGGCTGCAGCTGGTGGAGATCACGGTGATAAAGGCTACGGTGGTGGTGATAATGGTATGCAGTGGTGGTAGTGGTGGTGATAGGGGCTGTGGTGGTGGTGACGGGTGGCTACGGTGGTGGTAGTGAGGGTTGTGGTGGTGATGCTGATGGTTGGCTATGAAGGTGGTGATGGGTGGCTGCAGTGGTGGTGATAGGGCTGCGGTGGTGGTGATGGGTGGCTATGGTGGTGGTGATGGGGTTGCGGCGGTAGTGATGGGGTTGTGGCGGTGGTGATAGTGGTTGTGGTGGTGGTGATGGGGACTACGTTGGTGGTGATGGGGCTACGGTAGTAGTGATGGGGCTACGGTAGTAGTGATAGCGGCTGCGGTGGTTGTGCTGGGCGGTTGTCATGGACTCATGTGTGATGACCGGTTGATGTGGAGGTTATGATGGGGGTGGTTGTGGTGGTGGTGATTTGAAGAAGATGATGTTGATGGATGGGACCCATAAGGTTTTTATGTTATTTTTTAATTTTAAGGGTAGTTTTGTCTTTTTAATAATAATTTTAACCAGAAACATTAACAGTGTTAGCCATTTGAACTCAAATGAAGATAAAAATGAAATACATAGACTCAAATGAAGATAATATGAAACGTTAGGGGGCGAATGTCAATTTTGAAACCGCAGGGATGCAAGTAGTTAAAATATACAAAACTCAGGGATGCAAATGGTAATTTACTCAAAGAATAAAAACATTTTTCTAATCTTTCGTCAATAAAATACTTTTGCTTTAATTTTTTTTAAAACACTCCAAATTTCCAAAAAAAAGTTATTTTTAAACAATGTCATTTTTTTAAAGTTCTTTGTATTAAAAAACTTCATATTTCTTAAAATTTTATTTTTAAAAAATTATGTTCTTAATAAAAAGAAACATGTTTTTTATATATTAAAAAACTTGTTTATAATTTAGAAAGTATATAATCAATATCATTAGCATTTATTTATCATTAAATGGTAAACTTTCATTTTAATAACAACGCATGTACAAATTCTAGGTGGAGACTAGGTGGACGGTGTAGAAAACGACATGTGTCTTCTAGTCATTTTTCTTTATTAGTATAGATTACACAATGAAGTTATTTCATCAATATATTTTTCAAAACTCATATGTTGAAGATATAATAACGAGCAAAAGACACAATCAAAATGAAACATTGTGTTATTTTGTCACTATTTTTAACGTATTAGATTACTTAATTGTTATTATCATGTTTCACATACTAGAGATATACAATAGTGTTATTCTAACATTATATTTTTTAAAATTAATCATTTAAGAAAAGCATAATTATGTTCAGAAAAACACAACAATTAATAAAAAGACACAATGAACTGCACTAAAGACACGACGAACAAAAATCATATGAATATAAAAATGGGGCGGGAATGAGGCAGAAACATTTGCCACACGTGATAATGCCACATTAAATAGAATAGATTTTTATCAATGGAAGCCTTCGATGAAGAAGGAAAGTAATACCACTTAAAAAGCACAAGCACCCTTTTTTTATTTACTATGAATGAGATGGTGTAAGAGCGGGTCGATGATGACTCTAAGCAATCCCTGTCAACCAATAGTGGAAAAAAATCCATTGTCTTGTTTAAACTGCTAAGAGGAATTTTATTTTTTACCGGGAACTTTTGTCCACAATCCCCTCACACTGTTGAATAAAGACAAGGAAAAAGCTTTCACCATGTCCATGTTCAAAAATCGATATTAGCTCTGTTTTCACTGTTCTAGAGTTGTCAGTTTTAATTGCTTGTGTTAAATCAACAGAGAGATTGAGATGAAAGGTTCTCGAAATGGAAGCTTTGTATCAAAAGTAGAGGAGAAGAGAAGCAAGCCACATTTCCCACCCACTCTAATGAGCTTGTTTAATAATGTGTGCTTCTTATTTTGGAATGTCCTTTTTAAAAGATAAAAGAAAGTAAAAGATAAAAGAATGGGTGAATTGTTCTTGGGTACAATTAAATCCCAATAGTCCTAAAAGAATTATTGTTCTTGTTATCACGGAAATTCTTTGAAATGTAAGAATTAAATAATTTTAAGTGGTAGAACAAAATATATTCATTTCCCCTCTAATAATTTTTTTTTAGTTCAAAGGCAACGTTTTTAGAAATATTATTAGGTTAAGGTGTTTTAAAGCCCCTACCAACTGACAAATTTTCTAGAAAGTGTACCTTTTTGTTTCTATTATTTCTCTCTTATAACTTGTTTGTTAATTTAGGTATTTAGAAATCTATAATAAAGTCTAATCCGGCGGTAAAAAATAAGAAGACATTTCCTCAAGGAGTGAAGTCGTGATTAAAAAATCATGCCCCCAAGTAAACGCTATATATGACATTCAACCAACGCGACCCACCATCTCCAAGACTCTGAAGTTACACTAACACACCCCCAAACATGAACAAACCCTTTTTCTTCTTCCTCCTCCTCCTTCTCATCTTCATCTGACGCATCAAACTCCTCCTCCTCCTCTTCATGCCCCATCAACTTCAACTACGTCAACACCTTCCCATGGGACCCCTCCGACTGCACCACCCCCAACTGCTGCTCCACCCTCCGCAACCTCTTCGGCATCGGCCTCTCGCACCACCTCCACACCAACAAGACCTTCTACTTCCCGACGCACCAACAGCTGCAGCCTGTATCCACGACTTCCAGACCCACCTCTCCTCGTTCCCCGATGTTCGACAGACCTTCGCCACCTGCCTCACCTCCGTCACTGAATTCGTCGCTAAACCCTCCAATTGCGCCGGGATCATGAACGTCTCCGATTGGGTCGATAGCGTCGGTTCCACCCCTTTGTTCGACTCCTATTGTGACGGAAAACTAGGTGCCTTTAAGTGCAGATCTTGTATCGATGCGGGAATGACTGTCAACTCTAAGTTGCTATCTATGAACAAAAATTCTACTAAATGCTTTCAGTTCACCGCTCTGTATGCTGCCGGAATCATCAACAGTTTAGGGCCCGAAGATGTTTTAACGGAGAAATGCATACTCGGGGTGCCTCTGTCCACTTCCGGTTCCAAGACAAAATCAAAATTATCAAAATCAAAGAAAAATCATTTTTGCCATCTCAGGAGCTTTGGTTGGGACCCTGATCGTTCTGGGTGTGGTTTTGTTTTACACAAGATTTAACTACAAGCGGAAAGAAGCTCAGTTACATGTGGATTATGTACGGAATGTGAAAGATCGAGTTTTGCCCAACACTGGTGCCAAATGGTTCACTATAGACGACATTGATGCGGCTACAAACGGGTTTTCGCAACAGAACTTGATCGGTCAAGGTGGATTTGGGGTTGTTTACAAAGGGACTCTTTCTGATGGAACAGTTGTTGCTATTAAGAAGATGACGGGCTTAGATATGGATGGTGATGATGATTTTGTTAATGAGGCTCAGATTATAAGTAAGATCAGGCATCGGAATCTGCTGCCTTTGAGAGGCTTTTGTGCCACCAGTGATCCGATTGATGGGACCCAGAGGTACCTTGTGTATGATTTTATGCCGAATGGTAGTTTATATGATCATATATTCAGCCACAATGGCTCGAACAAGAGGCTAACTTGGCCTCAACGAAAGTCAATTATTCTTGATGTGGCAAACGGGCTGTCTTATTTGCATAATGGATCAAGCCTGCAATCTTTCATCGTGATATAAAGGCGACCAACATTCTTTTGGACTCGAATATGAAAGCCTTGGTTGCGGATTTTGGATTAGCTAAGCAGAGTAGAGATGGGCAGTCTCATATGACTACAAGAATCGCGGGAACCTATGGTTATGTAGCTCCTGAGTTTGCACTTTATGGGCAGCTAACAGAAAAGAGTGATGTTTATAGCTTTGGGATTATAGTTCTTGAGATCATGAGTGGGAGAGCAGTGCTTGAAGAAGTGAAAGGAATGAACTCCGGGATGGTTTTGATTGCGGATTGGGCATGGGAGTTGGTGAAAGCGGGTCGAATTGAAGAGGTGTTTGATAGTTCAATGAGAGATGGAACATTGCCTAAAAGCGTGATGAGTAGATTTGTTAGTGTTGGATTACTTTGTGCTCATGTTATGGTGGCGATTCGACCTACTATGTCAGAAGCTCTCAAGATGTTGCAAGGTGACATCGATATCCCACGGTTAATGGATCGTCCACAACCCCTCGGGCACGAGTCTTCTAGATCGAGTTTTGAGCGTAGCAACAGTTTGTGGTCGAGTAGCCAAGGATCTATGTTTAGTTCAAGTCTCAACCCTTGAATTGGAGTGAAGAACCACTTGGAGATAATATTCCATATTGAACTATTGTTTACTAGTCATAGAGTGTAATATAATTTTAACTGTGATAGGTCACATGAACCTTATAGTGGGTCGTATTCTATTAGTATTATATTTTTGGGAGGCTCAATACAGGTTGTCATGTTTCTATCCCTAATTATTTGCCAACCAAACAAACTAAACGGGTGTCAATTCTATCATTTCTGTTGCTAAACCATTCAACAAAACACACATGTATCTTTTGGATACGTGGGTGTATCTTTCGAAAGAAAGCTATACATTCGATATTATATGTTTGTATTCTGTAGTTTCTTCGACTTAGTTGTTAAGCAGCGTGTCATGCGATATTTGGTTCTTAAGTGATTTGTTTAGCGCCAGTGTTGTAACAAGCAGTTACTAGAGAGGGTAACTTCCAAAAACATAGAAAGACAAATATTTTCTTTTAGAAACCACTAGTGGTTGTTAGAACATAATTATATAAATGGCTAGTAGAGAATCTTAGGTAGTTTTGAAACTATTGTTTATGAGAAAATAAACATAAATGGGCCCTATTGTTTAAACAATTTCATATTTAGTTTACAGATTTAAATATCACAAAGTACAAACTTGTATGTAGTTTGATCCTCAAATTCTACAAATTAAAAAGTTAGTTCAATTTTATATTTATGTTGCATTTTGGTCCCTAAAATTAAATATTAACGTTAGTCCAAACTTTAATAAAATGCATAAACATTGAATGATTTATTTAAACTTTGACAAAATAAATTCATTTGAGTCATTTTGGGTCACTTTGGGTTGTTTTAGGAATGAAGTGGGTCAAGATGGGTCTAAAAAATTTCAAGTGGGTAAGAGCATTCATAAAGGGTTGCTTTATATATACATCTGCTAAGACATTGTTTATCCATATAAATTTTTATTATTTTTTGAAAGTGGTTATATGTGGATAAGAAAGAATATATAATAAAAATATTATTTAATTGAAAATGAGAGAAATAATTATAATTTTTAATGTAATTATAAGAATAAGGATGGGTGTAGATACCCACGTATCTCCTCACCCCCCCCCCCCCCCCCCCCCGAAGTGCAAACTGCGAACAATCAAATACTGGTGTATAAAGAAGCTTTGTTGAACCCTAACTCTGGATCGGAAGAAACGCGACAACCTCTTGCAGTCTTGTTCGAAATTCTCAAAATCGCAAATCTCAAAACCTTTTGTTCTAATTTCTCAAAACGAAGCTCACAACATTCTAAATCTTTGATTTGATTTTGCTTTGCATGTGATTTGAATTCGGTAGTAGGAATCGACCCATCATAGTTTCTTTGGTTTTTTTTGTTTTTAGTTGCGATTCATGTATTCAAGTAATCACATATGATATTGTAAGCATGTGGATTGTAATTAACCTACATTCTAGAAAACTCGTATGTTGGGTTCACTACCTCTCTTCCTTTAAATTCTAATAATAATCACTAAGAATGATTTAAAAGGCATCATGTCTTAGGTGGTGTTTGCTTTTTAAGAAAATCTCTTCTCCACCTCTTCATCTGCGCGCATGCAGACGCGTGAAAAGGTTTTGAGTGCGCAGACTGTTTGTTTTTTGAAGACGTTTCATTAAAAAACGTCTGCATGAGGTCTTCTTGGTACAGACATGGACTAGTGTCTTCAGGCAGGAAGACATTTCATCTAACCTCTTCTACCTTCCTCCTTCTTCCCTTCCCCCTCACCATATTCCAGCAGCCACCACCGGCCCACCTGCACCGTCGGCCCCGCAGTCGCCCCCGCAGCCACCGCCGCCCCCGCAGCCACCGCCGACCACCATCGCAGCCCTCCCGTCGCAGCCCTCCCGTCGCAGCCCTGTTTCGCTAATCGATTGTGATTCGAAATTAAATGTGGAATTTGGGCCTAATTTGTTGAGGGTTTCGTTGATTTGGTCGATATACTCATGGGAAATCAATCGTTTGATCTATGTTTGATGATTGTTGATAAATCTTTCAGTAACAGGGGCGTCTTGATTTCTTGAGGCAGCGTCTACAGCTGCATCTTCTTTACCATTCATCCCCAACTTTCTGTGTTATCCAAATTCATTGAATTGAATATTATTTTTTTGAATATTTGATAAAAAAGTTTGTAGCTTTCATTTGAGAAGGGGATAGTAAGAAGGTATAACATGAAGATGGTGATGGACATGGTGGGGAAAAGCTTTCATTTGAATTTGATGATGTTGGAGAGAGATGAAGATGAAGATATTTACCATCGATAAAACGAAAAATATGGTATATAGTGTTCGGTAATATTTATAAAAATTTACCACTTGTAAATATTTATATGGAAACATAAGGTTAGTTGAAATTAGGATATTAAAGTTTGAACTGCAGACGTTTATAAACATGTGTATTGTTGATTTGTGGTTTATATGAATGATTTGTGATTGGTTAGCAGTCTGCAGATGTTAAAAAAACAAACAGTCTTTTTCTTGCAGACTGCAGACGTTTGGTCCACCTCTTCTGCTGCCGATGTCTGCAGATGTGGTTCGCAGACTGCAGACGTTTTTCTGCAGAAAAAACAAACAACCCCCTAGTGTTTAATCATTAAGATGGACTTGAGAATACTACTGTGCTTCTAAGAGAGGTATTTTTGTATATGTTTATTTTAGATTTCTGCTTATCTTATAACTTAAGCTATTATGTTATATGAACATCTTTGTTGGACCAAAAGAACCAATGAGCCAAGATCAGGAAAACCTCTAAGTCCCACATGCCACTGCTACAACTGCTGAAGACTCCCATCAGTTACAATGTTCTCTTGCTTGAATGTCAGACTCGAGAACATCTGAAGACTCTCATCAGCTATTGTGTTCTCTTGCTTGAATGTCAAACTCGAGAGCATCTTAGCTCCAGCCTTCTGCTGTTATGACAAAGTCTGAAGAACAAAGTATGAAGATCAAAGAACTGAAGAATTTCAGCTGAAGACTCCAAAGTACTGAAGACCAAGTACTGAAGTCTGAAGTACTGATCTACAAGTACTGAAGACTTCAAGTACTGAAGACAAGTACTGAAGAATCAAATCTGAAGAACTAAAGAACTGAAGACCTTCTACTGAAGCACAAAGTCTGAAGACAAAGACTGAAGACAACAACTGATGATATCTACTGAAGTCATCAGTTGTTATATCATCTGAAGTCAAGTCTGAAGACCAAGTACTGAAGACTCAGAGTTGTCACAACAACTGAAGAAGTCTTCTTCAGTTGTTGTGGTGGTTTCCTTTTCAGTAGTTTATTTACTTTCAGTAGTTGTACAACAACTGAAGAGCATGTTCTTCAGTTGTTATAGTATCAGTAGTTATAAACGACTGAAGAGTTTGTTCTTCAGTCGTTGTAGGATTTCAGTAGTTTACTTTTGTCAGCACTTAGGAACTTTTGTAAGAAGATGTCAGTTGTTGACATCTTCAGTAGTTTTATGTTTTGTCAGTTGTAATTTGAATATTCAGTGATGTCAGAAAAAGGACATCATGCCCATCCTTTTGCCGCCTATAAAAGGATGGGTAACCATACTGTTTTAATTGCCGAAACGTGCGACCATTAGAACATTTATTGCTTCGCAGAAATCTTCTCTCTCTATGTTTATGCTTTAATTGCAATATCTTTTATGTTCTTGCTTTAATTGCTAATTAATGTGCTAAATCCGCTGCAAACATAATCTAATTGATCAACACGAGAGGCTGAGATCCTGTCAAATGGTATCAGAGCAGGTTAATCATTGATCGATCTTACCATTGATCATTTGAAACTGCTCTTTTGATCTCTCAGTTTGATCGAATTAGCAATTTGCAAGAAGTTAGCCATAGAGAGTGAGTTTCTGCTGTTTCCGGCCAAAATCTTGAGGTCTTTTGGTGGTTTTGAGTTACGATTGTCGTGTTTAAACTTGTTTTGACCAAACCCTGAGATGACAACACCAACCAATGATCCTCACAATACTGGTTCCGCAACCAAGCCTCCGATGCTGGTTAGGAACGAGTATAACATATGGCAAAGACGTATGCTACACCACTTGGCTGTCAACAGTGCTGGTTGTTGGAAGTCAGTGGTGCATGGGCCATACAAGCCTATGGTGAGCGTCCGGAATCTAATGAACAGGTTGCGAAGAAACCTGAACAGTATTCGGACGAAGATCTAAAGCTGTTTGAAATTGATGCTAGAGCCCATGGAATTTTAGCCATGGCCATTCCAAACGAGATATATTCAGGGCTCTTGCATCATGAGTCTGCTCATGACCTATGGGTTGCTCTAAAGGAACAATTTGGAGGAACTGATTCGGTCTTAGCAAACAATAGGGAAATCCTCGCCCAACAATATGAGACTTTCTCATATAGAAAGGGTGAGACTCTGACCCAGCAGTTTGAGCGGTTCTCTTGTTTGATCTCTGAGCTGAAGATGGTCAAACAAGAGTACACCAACAGCCAGATGAACAACAGGTTCCTCAGGTCAGTTCCTGAGAGATGGGACACATATACCATTGTCCTACGCTCCAGTGCTGACCTGGACACTCTATCTCTTCACCCAACTTCATGGAAGCTACTCACTTTTGAGAGAGAGGTAGAGCAAAAGAGGAAGCTGTCCTCTTCTGGCAAGCTCGCTGATGACTTTGTCCAAGGTAATGCTGCCTTGATAAGTCATGAGTTAGAATATGCTTCATCAGAAAGTTCTTATGATGAGCATATCGATTTCTCTACCAACTCAGAACAAGCTTTGTTGGTGTTAGTAGTTCAGGAGGTGGTGGTGACAATTTGTGTTTTCTGATGGAGGATTTGAAGGGCGTTCCAGATGATGATCTGGAAGAGATGGATATTTTGAACCAAATGGCAATGATAAATATCCGCTCTCAGAAGTTCTACAAAAGAACTGGTAGGAAATTCCCAGGACTCTCTGGCAAAACCAAAGTTGGTTTTGACAAGAGCAAGTTGAGGTGTCACAAGTGCCAAAGGCTTGGACACTTTGCAAGAGAGTGTAGATCATCTGGATCTAACTCATCTGCACCCTTTGTGACTTTTCCCAGCAATAGCTCACAGCACAAAGGGCAACCTTCCTACAGTTCTCCCCATCCATCTCAAGCACAAGCACCACCTGCTTATTTTGTGCCACAGGGTCATATGCCTTATCCTTACCCCTGTTACTACATGCCTCAGCCTGGTCAGACTCAAGCACCCCCGGCTCAACCACCTCATGCTCTTCCAGAGCCTCATTCTTCCCAATCTCATCACCACACACAACCTCAACAACAAAGCTTTTTCACCCCAACTGCTGTTGACTGGAGTAGTCTACCAGAAGAGCTATCTGGTCAGGAACCACTACTCCAAGATGCTGGTCAACATGGTGGTGATCAACCTTTTGGAAATCTTGCTCTGATGGCCCTTGACTCTGCTGAAGGGTCATCATCCAATGCCTCATCTCAGGTATCCACTGAGGCAAAAGCCAAGCTTTGTTCAGAGTCATGCATAGCAGCATTTGCTTCTATTAGAGAAGCAAATGTAGCTTTAATAGATAAAAATCTTGAGCTTGAGCACACTATTTCCAAAAGAAAAGCTGATTTTGAGGTTGTTCTAAAAGATAAAAATGATGAGATTAAAGATAGTAAAGCTAGGGAAGATGTACTTCTAGAGAAGTACAAGGACCTCAAGGAAACTCTTGCAACCACCCAAGTTGAGTGTGATCGATGGGTGCAATCTTGCAAGGGTTTTGAAATGCTTCTTAGCAAGCAAACAGCTTCCAATGTGAAGTTTGGCATTGGTTATAATCACACTGCTCCTCCCACAGACTTCATTTCAAGAGCAGAAGTTGAATCTGATGGGGGAGAGCAATAACCAATCCTTCTCATCATGTGACTTACTATCCTCTGAATCAGCATCATCAGAGATAGACTATCACATGACCAAAAGGCTGATCAACTCAGGAGTTGTCACTAGAAGTACTGAAGGTACTGGAGAGCAAGTGACAACATCTGAAGTTCAACCTCAAATACTGTTACACTAAAGAGAAGAAAACTAACAGTAGGAAAGGTTTGAAGACAGCTAAAGAGGATACCAGGAAAGCAGGCACTAGGAAGAAAACTGCTAGTACTGATGACAAACAGCTGAAGAAAAAGTCTTCAGCAGTTAAATCCTCTTCAGCTGATGATCAGCATAAGATGAAGAAAAAGCCATGTGAGATATGTGGCTTGTTCAATCATCTTACTGATGAATGCTGGTACAAAAGGGGTTCCAAACTCAATCAGAAGGAGAAAATTACTGAGAGCATCAATAAATGAAGAATGAGTTTGAAACCAAGTTTGTACTGGCAACATCCAAGCCTGAAATCCCTAGGCCCAAAGTTAAATCCAAGAAGGTAGGGATTACTCAGGCAACAGCTGAGGTTGCTCAGAAAAAGATGGTACAACATAGAAACTCATCATCAGCAAACTCCAATGTGTCTGAAGAGCTGAAGGCTTTATCACAATATCAGACACAGTTGGTGATGATGGTTCAGCAACTAGTGGGAAGAGTCAATCACTTAGATGCTCCTATGTTGAAACCACAGAAAAGGAAGTCCAAGCCAAAGGGTTCCTCTTCTGTACCATCTTCTTCACCTCAAGCTGTCACTCTTAACACACCTGTTAGTGCTACACCTGTAGCTGAGAACAGACCCAAAGCCAAGCAGGTTTGGGTCTCCAAGACTAACTAACGCATGGTTGTGTTTGCAGGGTTCTTCAACATGCCATAGAAGCATCTGGTATGTAGACAGTGGAGGATCCATGCATATGACTGGAAGCAGCTCCCTTCTTAATGACTACTCTCAAGGAAAGAAGGGATTTGTTTCTTTTGGCAATGATGCAAAGGGTTACATCGTCGGAAAAGGCTTTGTTTCCAACGGGGAAATAAGGTTTGATGATGTTAACCATGTGGAGAATCTCAAGTACAACCTCTTGAGTGTCAGTCAATGTGTGACAAAGGCCATGTTGCCCTTTTCACAAGCCAGAACTGTAGGATTCTGTCATCCAAAGTTCTGAGTTTGATTGACAAGGCATTGGATGAACACACTCTCCTGAAGGCCAACAGGACAGGAAGAGTGTATGCCTTAGATCTCTCCAAAAAGATGGATCTAAAAGGCCATCCTTGCCTATTCTCCAAGGCATCTCCTCAAGAGTCTACACTATGGCATAGAAGGCTGGGTCATGTTAATTTCAAGAACATGAATCAGCTTATAAGCCATGGTTTAGTAAGAGGATTGCCTCTGAAGGAGTTCAAGTGTGAAGATGACTGCACTGCTTGCTTGAAAGGTAAACAACACAAAGTTTCATTCCCTTCAATAGAAGAACCAAAGTCCACTGCCTGCTTACAACTTCTGCACATGGATCTCTTTGGTCCTGTGAGAGTGATGAGCATGGCAAAGAAGAAATACTGCCTGGTAATTGTGGATGATTACTCCAGGTTTGTATGGACTTTCTTCTTGCACTCCAAGGATGAAGCAGCAAAGACAATAATGAACTTTGTGTTACATGTAGAAAAGCAGTATTCCCTACAGGTCAAGTGTGTGAGGAGTGACAATGGAACAGAATTTAGAAACCACACACTTGATGACTTCTACCTGTCCAAGGGAATTAGAAGGCAGTTTAGCATTCCAAGAACTCCTGAGCAGAATGGAGTGGTGGAGAGAAAGAAAGGACCCTCATTGAAGCAGCAAGG
The DNA here is from genome assembly GCA_024085815.1 of Flaveria linearis. Lineage (NCBI taxonomy): Eukaryota > Viridiplantae > Streptophyta > Magnoliopsida > Asterales > Asteraceae > Flaveria > Flaveria linearis. Next base: position 44,720,983 of record CM044011.1, read on the forward strand.
TCAATGTTGGCTGACTCAGGGCTGCCACTGACCTTTTGGGCTGAAGCTGTCAATACAGCTTGCTATGTACAGAATAGAGCCTTAGTAAATAAGAGGTTGATGAAGACTCCCTATGAAGTTCTTCATCATTTGGCCCCTCTTATTCATTCTTTAGAGCCTTTGGGTGTCCTTGTTTCATTCTCAACACTAGCAACCCACTCCATAAGTTTGCTAGTAAGGTGGATGCAGGGTACTTGTTGGTTATTCATCAACTTGCAAAGTATACAGAGTCTTCACTGTAGAACCAAGGGGGTTGAAAAACTTTGCATGTTAAGTTCAATGAATCTCCAAAGGACAAGATTCCACAAAACCCTGTGGAGCTGTTTGATCTGGACATACTGCAATATGTTCCTTATCAACCTCCATCTGTTGAGCCTGTCAACAGATCTCCACCTGGTGGTACTGAAGATGATGAAGTCAGTACTCACCTCTTCAGGTTTAGTGACAACCTGCCTAATTCCACTGAACCTGATGCTCCTGTAGCCTCAGCAGCTCCATCCACTACAAATGCTGATGAGATTTCTGCTTGCTCTACTTCGTTTGAGCTGCCATCCTCTACATGGTTTCAGGAATCTCCATCACCATCTGTTGCTGCTGATGGGTCTACAAACACTTGCACAGATATCATAGTCTATCAAGAGCTCAAGAATCACCCCACTTCACAAATCATTGGTGATATTCATGCTGGAGTTTCAACCAGGAATCAATTGTCCAACTTCTGCTTCTATGCTCTCTTCATCAGTCAGCAAGAACCAAAGAACTATCATATTGCTTTAAGAGACAATGGATGGGTGGAAGCTATGCAGCTAGAGCTACTTCAATTCAAGAAACAGCAAGTGTGGGAGCTTGTTCCATTACCCAAAGGTAAGTGTGCTATAGGCACCAAGTGGGTATTCAGGAACAAACAGATGAGAAGGGCCAAATTGTCAAGAACAAGGCCAGACTGGTTGTTCAAGGGTTTGCACAGGAGGAAGGCATCGATTATGATGAGACCTTTGCACCTGTGCAAGACTGGAAGCAATCAGACTGTTCTTAGCTTATGCTGCCTTTCACAGTCTCAAGGTTTATCAAATGGATGTCAAAAGTGCCTTCCTATATGGAAAAATAAAAGAAGAGGTTTATGTGTGTCAACCACCAGGATTTGAGGACAATAAACATCCTGATTGGGTGTACAAGCTTGATAAGGCTCTCTATGGGCTGAAGCAAGCACCTAGAGCCTGGTATGAGACACTCTCAACCTTTTTTCTAGAGAATAAGTTCACTAGAGGCACCATTGATAAAACCTTATTCATCAAGACTATGGGACAACATAAGCTCCTTGTTCAGATTTATGTTGATGACATCATCTTTGCATCCTCTGATCCAAGTTGTGTGATGAATTTACAAAGCTTATGAAGCTAAAATTTGAAATGAGTGCTATGGGAGAATTACAGTATTTTCTGGTTTGCAAATCAAACAACTGGATGATGGAATCTTCATCCATCAGTCCAAGTATTCCAAAGACTTGTTGAATAAGTTTGATTTACAACCTGTAAGCCCTGTTCTACTCCCATGAGCAGCATCACACAACTAGATGTTGATCAGAAGGTAAAGCGGTTGATGAAACCCTTTAAAGATGTATGATTGGGTCCTTGATGTACCTTACAGCTTCTAGACCAGACATCATGTTTTCAACATGTGCTTGTGCTAGATTTCAGGCTGCACCTAAAGAATCCCATTTGATTGCAGTCAAAAGGATCTTTAGATATCTGCAAGGTACCCAATCACTAGGACTTTGGTATTCAGCTGGGCATTCATGCAAATTAGTTGCTTTCTCTGATAGTGACTATGCAGGATGCAAAGTCACCAGAAAATCCACTTCTGGTGGTTGCCAATCCTAGGCAATTGTTTAGTTTCTTGGCAGAGTAAGAAACAAACATCAATTGCTACATCCACTGCTGAAGCTGAGTATATTGCTGCTGCAAGCTGTACCTCTCAAATACTCTGGCTTCAGAATCAACTTCTGGATTATGGCATTACTGAGACTAAGACTCCATTATTAATGGATAGTGCTTCAGCTCTTTGTATTGTTAAGAATCCAGTCCAGCACTCTAGGACCAAACATATGAGATCAGACATCATTTATCAGGGATTGCTATGAGAAAGGTCTGATTGATCCTAAGTTTGTACCTAGTGCTGATGAGCTTGCAGACATTTTACTAAGCCTTAGATAGTGCCACATTCCAAAATTTGGTACTAAGGCTTGGTATGCTGCAGCTTGATTGATTTGACCTATGCCTGGTACTCTTAGTTCACAACTACTGAAAAGCAAAGGTCAAATACAAGTACTGATGAGTAATTTAGTCTTCAGCTCTTTCATAACTACTGAAGACTATAATAACTCAAAGTACTGATGTACATTATTTATTGAAACAACTGATGTTGTGAAGTGGATTACAACTACTGATGTATGATTTTCAATAAATAAGTACTGAAGAACAAATTTTGCTCACAAGTACTGATGTGTAATCTTACACAAATACTGAAGACAAAACTTGTTCACCAGCTCTGAAGAATATTTCATCAGCACTTGTGACATCTGATCACAAGAGCTGAAGGCATAAATATCACAAGAGCTGAAGGGTCGATGAAACATCTGAAAGTCAGCCAAAGAGCTGATGAGTAAGTGTGGAGGCTAGTATGAAACAACTGATTTGACGGAAACAGCTGATGAGTAATTCTCATCAGCTGATAACAATAGCTGATGTTTCATACACAAACAACTGAAGGACAAAACCATGTCTTCAGTAGTTCACAACTACTGACATCAGTAGTTCACAACTACTGAAGGCTAACACCAAGTCCTCAGTTGTTTACAACAACTGAAGCAATACCATGTCTTCAGTAGTTCACAACTACTGATCTCAGTAGTTCACAACTACTGAAGGCTAACACCAAGTCTTCAGTTGTTACAACGTCTGAAGAAGAATACTAGGTCATCAGTAGTTCATAACTACTGAAGACTGACAGTAACTCTTCAGACGTTCACATCTGAAGGACAAAACCAAGGTCTCAGTAGTTTCAACTACTGAAGGCTAACACCAAGTCCTCAGATGTTACAACCACTGAAGGTTAAAACCACGTCATCAGCTGTTACAACAACTGATCACTAACACCAAAACTTCAGTAGTTTCTTTCAACCTTTGCCCTACCCTATAAATACCCCCCTTCAGAGCATTTACTCCTCACTGACCTAATCCTTACAAACCTTGAAATTCCCATACACCATTAATGGCGAACATGCAACTGAAACCTCGACACAACTGTGTCGCCCACCTTACAAATCGCCATTATGGCCCAAGTTTCACCAAGCCGTCGATCTTATGAACGACTCACCATACAAAACGGCTTTCTCTTGAACCCCACTCTATACACCGACTCCTTGACGGAGTTTTGGACAAATGTGACCGTCCAAACCGGAGAGCAGAATGCCGAGGTCTCCCTCCGGTCCTCCGTCAATGGAAACCCGTGGTTATCACTCCAGCCACCATACGAAAAACCCTAGAGCTGGAGGATGCCACTCACCCAACTTCCTACCCCAAAGGTACCCTGGATCTTTCATTCACATCCCATGACTATTAGGGTAACCTCTCCGCCTCCACCTTGTTGAAGAAAAACATTCCCTGACCCTCAACGCTTGATCTTCCATATGGTGAATGTCTGTCTGGCTCCCAAGACCTCTTCGTGGGACCAGATGTCCACAAGGTGGCAGCAGGTATTGTATTCTATCCTTGAGAAACAACCTTTAAATTTACTGATCTTTTATTTTGGAACTCAAGGACATGGCCACAAAACCTTTTTCTAACGTTGGAACTTGTATCCACGGTTCATAATGGCCATGATCGAATACCAGCTTCAGGCTGAGGGACTAGTTGGCACTGGGGTCCCTGCCATGGCTGTTCAAGCTGAGGTATACTCCAGGCACAACACTGACCCCACACTCAAACAGGCTGGCCGGCTGCGAAAACCCACGCAGCTGGAACCCACAGCCTCCACCTCCAAATCCACAGTCCCACCAAGCCAAAAGCCAAAAAGAAGCCTAAAAAGGCTACTCAGGGAGATGAGTCCCCTGAGGATGCCCCTGCCACACAAAGGCAGGATGTGCCTGCTGGTTCGATTCTCCCAGCAGGTACCACGACTCCACCCACCACAACCGCACAGGCTTCCTCTCAACAGGAGCCTGATGCAACCAATTTTGGGGCACCACATTACTGGGGTCTCTCTCACTTGAGGAGACTGCCATTGAAGAGCACAGTCCTCCCCATGTGCATACTGCTTCTAGCCACATACTGAGGAGACCGCTCCACTAAGCCCAACATTGGTAATAGCCAAAGTGCTGACCGATCTGAGCACTCCACCCTCTCCCAGAAACCTATTACAACTGGGGAGACTCCAACCGAAGAGGGGGTGGGCACAAGTGCTGATAGGAGCCCACAGCACAGATATCAGTTCAATCTCATGTGTGGCTAGGGAGATAGAACAATCTGGTGAGGCTGCCACTTCCCCTGCATCAACATCTGAGCAGGGTGAAAATGGTAACATCACTAAGACCTCACCAGAGGCAATGGCCGATGATGGATCCAATCCTGAGGCCAGAAGTCCCCAGTACCATGAACAAGGGGCACATGTCATTACTGAGCCACACTCAGGACATGTTCATCCTGACAATGTCAGGAGGTCAGGTGATTCAGCTCATGCTGATGATGACCTGAGCTTCTCTACAATGTAGTAGCTCAAAACACTATCCTTGAGGATGAGATAAGCAGACTCAAAGAGCTGCTTGCTCAAATGACTCAGGATAGAAGTCCATCTGCCACCACTACCCACAGATGGCACCTTCACCCGAAGGTCTCACAGACACTGAGCCACTCCACAAACTCAGCCACCAGCCCTGCTTCTGGCACCAGCTCTCAGGGTCAGAACCCCCCTGAGCAGCTGGATGCTATCCTCCAGAAATCCCTGCCTCTCATCACACCAATCCTAAAGATATAGTCATTCAGACCCTGGATGAGAGGCTTCCCACATATTACAACCCATGGTGGAGGTTGCCATATCTAAGGCTCTTGCTGATAGTCAAACCCCAACAATGCACCCAAAAAGGGGAGACATCAGTGCAAGACAAGAGGAAGAGGGGAGAAGAGGAGAAAGAGGCAGAGAAAGAGGTGGTGGTAGAGAGGGAGTTGGCTGAGGAGAGTAGTAGGGTGAGGGAGAAAGGGAAGAGGAAAGTGAGGGAGGTAGAGCATATAGAAGTGGCTGAAATCCAAAAGGATTTCAGTATCACTGATAAGAATAAGGGAGAGGGAAAGAAGGTGGCTGATCCTGATCTAGCAGCCCTTGTCAAGGAGGCTGATGCTGAGCATAACCGTTCAATGAACAAAGTCATTGAGCAGCTGTTCAGGCAAGGCTTTGACAAGGACACTGCTTTGCTAGATCAAGAGATCAGGAATATGGAGAGGAGAGAGATTGAGTACCGATGGACTACTCATAGCCAAGAGGAAAGACAAAAAATTGAGGCTATGAGTAGGTTCACTTCGAAGTACCTGGGCAGACCAGTCCTTGATGTTAAGGCATGGACCAGGGACAAACTCTTGGCAATAACACCAAGATTTGTTCGGCTGGTGAGTTTACAAAGGGACTGGTCGCAGAGGCCTTATCTGAAGCCGGTGCTGGGAACAGGACACTGCTAGTCAAGCTAACCAAACCAGCCCTTATCTCTAGGCTGCTAGCAGTGCCTGCCAACACTCCCACACCAACAACCCAACCACAACCACAAAACCAACTCCTTTACCACCAAAACCCGCAGCCAATGATCCACCCTTGAAGAAGAAGAGAAGGGTGCTGAGGTTGCAAAATGAAGAAGAGGATGATGAGGAGGATAGCCTGCCACTCTCAGCAGTTATACCTCTACCCAAAGCCAAACCACAAACCATCAATCCCACCTCACAGCAGGACACTGTGAAGGTTAAGTTAGAAGAGGAGGAGCAGCAGAAAAGACATGATGAGGAAATGCTGAAAAGCATTGACAAATGTTATACTGCTACCACCTCTATAATAAACATGCAGAGAGAAGCTCTGAGGTTATTCACCCTCAAAACAAACCTTTCAATATGAAAGGGAGAGGGTGAGAACTTGGCCTGACCCAAGGGTGGCTCACAGGATAGTCAAGAAGGACATGCCTGTGAGATACAAAAGCCAGCTAAAGAGAATCGTAGATGAAGAGATCTCTGTGGCTATTGTAATAACACCCTGGGAAATAGTGGATGAATTCGAGAAAGCTTATAGAGCCGGCCAATCACCCTTTTCAATGCTAGATAATAGGGTGGTTAGGAAGGGTCTGGTCTATAAGAAGCTTGAGAATTTCCGTAGGAATGAGCTCACTTTGTTGTTAGAGGGTAAACACCCTGATGAGTTTGCATATAGGCAAATCACAACACTTGAGCTCAAAAATGGAAGACAGGTTAAGTACCTCTCAGAGCTGTACGGTCGGGAGGGGTTATTCGAAGGTGAGCCTGAAGACCTGTCCAAAGAAGAACAAATGATCTTTCTTCAGGCTTACTGTAGAGAATCCTACCGGCTTGTACGAGGGAGGTAGATCTCATGGATGGGGCAACAGCTCTGTGTCCAATTCCCCAAGACAGAGCTCCCATCCATACTTAGCCAAACAAACACTGAGACTACCTCTCTGGCCAGTGCTTATCTGGGTCAACTTCTAATCTGATCTAGAAGGAAATAGACCAATCATTATGCCACCAATAAGTGGGACATCCAATAATTAGAGGTTTTGGCTGCATTGGTTCAGGGGGAGTTTGTTGGACCAAAAGAACCAATGAGCCAAGATCAGGAAAACCTCTAAGTCCCACATGCCACTGCTACAACTGCTGAAGACTCCCATCAGTTACATGTTCTCTTGCTTGAATGTCAGACTCGAGAACATCTGAAGACTCTCATCAGCTATTGTGTTCTCTTGCTTGAATGTAAAACTCGAGAGCATCTTAGCTCCAGCCTTCTGCTGTTATGACAAAGTCTGAAGAACAAAGTATGAAGATCAAAGAACTGAAGAATTTCAGCTGAAGACTCCAAAGTACTGAAGACCAAGTACTGAAGTCTGAAGTACTGAACTTACAAGTACTGAAGACTTCAAGTACTGAAGACAAGTATTGAAGAATCAAAAGCTGAAGAACTAAAGAACTGAAGACCTTCTACTGAAGCACAAGTCTGAAGACAAAGACTGAAGACAACAACTGATGATATCTACTGAAGTCATCAGTTGTTATATCATCTGAAGCCAAGTCTGAAGACCAAGTACTGAAGACTCAGAGTTTGTCACAACAACTGAAGAAGTCTTCTTCAGTTGTTGTGGTGGTTTTCCTTTTCAGTAGTTTATTTACTTTCAGTAGTTGTACAACAACTGAAGAGCATGTTCTTCAGTTGTTATCGTATCAGTAGTTATAAACGACTGAAGAGTTTGTTCTTCAGTCGTTGTAGGATTTCAGTAGTTTACTTTTGTCAGCACTTAGGAACTTTTGTAAGAAGATGTCAGTTGTTGACATCTTCAGTAGTTTTATGTTTTGTCAGTTGTAATTTGAATATTCAGTGATGTCAGAAAAAGGACATCATGCCCATCCTTTTGCCGCCTATAAAGGATGGGTAACCATACTGTTTTAATTGCCGAAACGTGCGACCATTAGAACATTTATTGCTTCGCAGAACTCTTCTCTCTCTATGTTTATGCTTTAATTGCAATATCTTTTATGTTCTTGCTTTAATTGCTAATTAATGTGCTAAATCCGCTGCAAACATAATCTAATTGATCAACACGAGAGGCTGAGATCCTGTCAATCTTGATAGAAGGTTATTTTAAAAGATTATCCCCTACAAAAAAAAACTATTATAAAAACTATTATAATCATTTTAGTTTGTTAATTTGGTTTCATGAATACTGGAATGATATGTGTATAATTTGATGCTTATATTAATCTCGTGTATTTTTGTGATGCAGTTTTATCTTATAAATTTGATTTGCATTTCAAATTTGAACGTTTGGTTTATAATAGATAGTTCATAGTTTTTTAGAAAAAAATTGATGTAAATCTAAATTTGAGATGGATAGTCATGCTCAAACCCATATTAACCTATAGTAAGGAACCCGCGCAATGCGGCGGCGACGACATCGACGATATTTCACAATGCGATATTTGTTTTCTGAATACTTGCGTGACTTCTATTGTATAGTCTATTTATGTCATAAGCATCACAAAACTCAATTAAATAATAGCGCACGAATAAGAAAATGTTTTTCATAAACATAGTACTTTAAAAATAAATATCTAAGCACATGAATAAGAAAATACAAGTCATAAACATGGTACGTTAAAAATAAATATCCGCTTGTTAACAACTTGGATTTAATGAGATCATTTTTGTCATAAGCCTTACAAATCTCAATGACCTCATCGCCATGCTTCGACCACCACTCTTCGTTGGTGTCCAAACTGGAAGATTCTTGTGTCACTTCTGTTTTTACTGTCACTAATTCCTGATTAGGACTTTCTTACATTTTCCTCTTTGACTGAAGTAGGCACTGAAAAAACAATGCTAGTAGTGTTTTATTAAGACCAGAAAGGTATATAGATTAAACTATAATTATATATCTTAAATTGATACCAGACATGTCTTGAAGTTCCTTCTTTTGTTCATCGATAATAGATTTCTACTTTATGTAAGAGAAAATGAACAAGTCAGTATGTTATAAAGTATATATTTATTAAGCGAAATTATGTCTTAACTTATATTTTTAATTTTTGTTAGCAATTAATATAGATTAATATGTAATTAACATCTATTCAGAATATAAAAACTTAAGGCACACAAATCTATTAACTTACTTTCATTTATATACACATGTAACTCATTAATCACGTAACACTTCCCGATAGACAACATTTGAGGTGTATACTCCATCTTGTCTAAAACTTTTTAAAGGATGCACTAACACCTTTGTATATTCGCGTGATATCCCTCTTGACAATGCCACATAAAGTTGTCCATGTGAAAACACAGATTTCGGTAGATAAACGCCAACGTGCGAAATTGTTTGACCTTGAGCTTTATTAATTTTCATTGAAAAGCTAAGTCGAATGGGAAATTTTTTTCTTTTTAGTTTGAACAGGAACATGTCGTCTTCAGAACGACATAGGGGTTCTTGGCAAAATACCCTTTTCCCAATATGTTGGCCCACAGCTATTCCTGCATCAATAACATTATGTTGGAAACCTTTACATATCAATCTTGTGCCATTACATAGACCATGTGATGGATCGATATTCCGCAACAATATATGGGACATCCAATTTTTAGTCAAAGCTTGTAACACCCGGAAGTTTGACATTTTGGAGTGATATGCGACTGAGTCTCAGTCGCATGGAATTCATACGACTGGAGGCCCAATCGCATAATGCTCGGACGATTGAAGGGTCGACCGCATGGGACCCATGCGACTGAAGGTCTAGTCGCATGGTGTTCATGCGACTGAAGGTCCAGTCGCCCCTGGACTTCGGGCGACTGAGCTGTAACTATAAAAGAGCAGCAGCTCTCTTCTCTTCCCTAACACTTACACTTTTCAGTCGGGAGAAAGAGCAGAGAGCGAGAGAACAGAGAAAGAAGAGAAAGAAAGGGAGAACGTGGTGATTCGGGCTCGAGACTCGTCAAGTGGCTAGTCAAATTGAAGCTCTTCATCTTCTCCGTGATAATGTGAGTTCTAGAACCCCTCATTTCCACGTTTTCTTACGATTTTAGGGCTGGATCACATATAAACCCTATTTTTGTAAAGTATGTGTTTAACCCATTTGGGTGAAATCAGGTTAAGTAAGTTTAATGTATGAAATTGGACTTGTATAAGCTTGTATGATGTTCTAGTATGAATCCCTGAGACTTAGGAGGGCTAATTTGGGCTAGAAATGAGTTTAGAGGAGTTTGAATGCCGTAGGACGCGACTGCGGTTCGTGATGAACTCCAGTCGCAGCCCAGTTAGGGCTAGGCGACTGAAGGGCTAGTCGCCCGACTGAGGATAGACCGATGATTAAATCGTACGATTGAGGCCCAGCCGTCCGACTGGGGCTCAGTCGCACGATAGGCCATGCGACTGAGGGTTGCAGTCGCATAGGTCCATTCGTATAGCTGTTCAGACGCACGACCGAGGGTCAGTCGCATAGAAGCCCATTCGCATGGTGTTTATTCATACGATAGGAGGTCCATTCGCACGACTGTGTGCCCATTCGCATGACTCAGTCGCATGTAGGTCATGCGACTGCAGTATGCTCAATCGCCCAAATAGGGCCGATATGAATGAGTAGAGAAGTGTATGTGCGATGTATGTAGGCTACGCATGATGTAGCCTTATATGATGGTAATGACTGATGACTTGTAAATATCTATGTTCCTTGTGTCGATGCGTGTTTATCTTTTAGTGACTTTACGTGAATGAATGAATGAATGAAACGAATGTAGTAAGAACGTAAAGTGAAAGATAATGAAAGAGGAACATGATGAATGAATGCATGCATTAATGAATGAACGAATGAATGTAAGAAAGGCTTGCAAGCGAATGAATGGAGGCGTACACCCCTGGCAGGTGTTAGCTCAACTGTGATACGGGTTAGCTACCCCGAAGGATGCACACAGGGTCAATCTTTGAGATTGATAATGAGGTGAGCAACATGTTGCAACAGACTCGGTTAGCAGGCAATCGTGAGATTTCCACTGAGGTGAGCAGCCGTGTGCTGCAACAGACTTGGCTAACGTATGATAGAATGAAAATGGAAGATAAATGGTGCATGTACCTACCCCGGGTGACTGGATCAGCATTTATGCACAACGTTCGTGGTTGATCACCACAGGTCCAGCACCAGCAGTATGGTATGATGTTTGGGGTACTGTACATGTCATCGAATGTAATGAACGTTCGAACGAATGTAATGAATGTAAGAACGAAAGTACAGAACGTACGAATGAAAGTAAAGAATGTAAGTACGAACGTGAACGAGAACGATGAATGGTACACGAATGAAAGTTAATGAACGAATGATGAAGATAATAATAATATTATCCAAGTGTACGTATGTTGTATGATCGCATGTATGTAAGGACAGTTAAACAAATGAAAGTATGTTTTATTATAAAACTAGAACTCACTCAGCAACGCTGACTTTTTATGTGTTTCCAGTTGGCAGGTAGCGTTGCTGGGGATGGCACGAGGCGGCTACTCAGCTCTTTTGGGATGACATTCTCCTTTTGATAATGCTGCCACGCAATGTGTTGTGGGCCCATAATGGGCGCAACACATTATGTTGCATGCGAGTGCAAGATTTCTTGAAGATCCTGATAAACAGGATTATTTAAGAAATCTTCTTTATGATGAAGAATTTTTATGTTTTTATACTAGAGGTCACTGTTTATGACCCTATGATTGTTGAAGATTCACATAAACGGGATTACTTAAGAAATCCTCGGTTTCATATGCTTCAGCAACAATCATAGTAAAGTTAGGCATTGTAAAGATGTAATTAGAAATGATGAAATCTTTTGCATAATGTTTTTGTAATGTAATGCAACATTAGATGTTTTATAACTGACGTATGTTGTATTAAATGGCAAAAGTATTTATAGTAAAAGAAAAGTTTATCTGGTATGTTTCCGCTGCAATGTTTTATTTAAATGTATGCGATGAATGACCAACTGTAAGCGTCTCGGGAACGGGGCCTTACAAGTTGGTATCAGAGCCAAAGTTTAAGTGAAACGGGTAAATTTTCAAAATAAACCTAAACTTGAACTGAAAATAGGACAGAAAGGAAGAGAATGCCATCTGAGTAGTTGCGTGCCATCAGGTATTTTTATTAAAAGTTAACCAGTATTACGTGCGCATGTTATGCGATGTATATGTTACTGTTAGAGTTAGATACTAACGTAGTCAGGACAGGTAATGCTCGGGGTACGAAGAGTAAAGTAAGCGGCTAATCACAACTGGCCACTGTAATTAGGAACTTGCTATACTTGACATAAACTGAGCTATTTCCTTGAATGACCGTGTTGGTGTTTGAATCTTTCAGTGTGAGATAGAGAATGGCTGGTGGTAGATCTTCTAAGGCCTCACGGGGTGGAGGTGGTGGCGGACGTGGTGCTGAACCGCGCGTCACGAGAGGGAGACCTAGAGTAGAGAAAGTGATTCATGAGGAAACTGAGACCCCTCATCAGGAGGGAGTAGACGAAAGCGCCAATTTGAGAGCCTCGGTAAAAGAGGCAGTGGTTGAAGAAGTACATCAGGTCATGCAGACGATCCTACCGTCTGTGGTGACCGAAGTGATTAAGGCTGTCAGGGAAGGTGAAAGAAAAGAGAGGAACCGGTCCTCGGGAAGACAGGAACAATCAGGGCCGGGAACAGTTATTTCTGATGATGAAGAAGGAGAGGAAGAGGAGCCTGTGCAGGAGCAAGCACGAGGCTGTAATTATGGGGCATTCATGAGGTGCAAGCCCCCTACTTTTGACAGTAATGGTACTGCGGCCGATGCTCATCGATGGGTGAGAGAGATGGAGGGTGTCCTCGATATCAGTGAGTGCCGAGAGGACCAAAAAGTGAAGTTCGCTACCCATTCCTTCACGGATTCGGCTTTATGCTGGTGGGACAATATAGTCCAAGCCGAGGGTAGCAGTGCCATTGGGAAAATGAAGTGGTCCGAATTGAAGAGGTTGGTGATCGAGGAGTTCTGTCCTCATCGGGAAATGGACAAAGTTGAGAGAGAGTTCCTGCAGCTGGAGGCGGGAACGATGACCCACCAACAGTATACCACGAAATTCAATGAAATGGCACGTCTGGTGCCGGACCAGGTGACACCTCTGTCACGAAAGATAAAGAGGTATATACAGGGTTTACCGGCGGATGTTCGCAGGCATATGATCGCCACCCGACCAACTACCTTTAGGTCGGCGGTGGACCTGGCTGGGAGGTTGTATGATGAACGGGTGGTGGGGTGGTGACGGATGGTAATAGGAAGGGTGGTGACCAGAATTGGAACAAGAAGAGGTTTGGTCGGGGTGATACTTCCACAAGCAACAAGAAGGCCCGGGTGGATGATCGTCGTGTGGCCACACCGGGTACAGGACTGAGGAGGTGTGGTAAATATGGAAGGGAGCATGGTGAGGAGTGCAGACTGGGGCTGAATGTTTGTTTCAAGTATGGAAAGCCCGGTCATATGGCTAGGGAGTGTAAGGGCATGAGGTGCTTCAATTGTGGGGAAAGCGGCCATATGAGTAAAGATTGCAAGAAGCCGAGGTCTGAAAGTTCCGGCGTGAAGAAGACGGGGAATGAAGGGTCGAAGGCAAGCGCCAGGGCATTCACGATGACACAGGAAGAGGCTAGGACGAACCCTGATGTAGTGTCAGGTACGTTTCTGGTGAACCAAACTTTAGCCTCCGTATTATTTGATTCGGGTGCCAGTAGGAGTTTTATTTCTGCTACTTTCTGTGCCAAACTGCCTGTTAGTCGTAGACGTGTGGATGTACCGTTAGGTAAAACTACCAGGATTTCCGAGGTGATAGAGGGTTGTGACGTAGAATTAGAGGGCCACAAATTTCCGGTTAGACCGTTTACGATGACTTTGGGTGGTTTTGATTTGGTGCTTAGGATGGATTGGTTGGCGGACTCTGAGGCGAATATAGTGTGTCGAAAGAAGATGATTTGTTTGACAGCACCTGATGGAAGTTCGTAACTGTTTATGGGGATCGGGTCACGACAATTCCGAAGGTGATCTCAATGGCGGTGGCGGGAAAATGTATGAGGCGTGGATGTAGCGCCTTCTTATGTTATGTAAAGGATGTGGAAGCGTCAACACCACAACTATCTGATGTTCCGGTGGTGTGTGATTTTCCAGATGTGTTTCCCGAAGACTTATCGGGGGTGCCACCTGACAGAGAGATCGAGTTCCAGATTGACCTGATACCGGGCGCCCAACCCGTTGCCAAGGCACCGTATCGATTGGCTCCGACGGAAATGAAAGAGTTGATGGTGCAGTTGCAAGAGTTGATGGATAAGGGGTTTATTAGACCGAGTATCTCACCTTGGGGTGCTCCGGTCCTGTTCGTGAAGAAGAAAGACGGTAGCATGAGAATGTGTATAGATTACCGTGAGTTAAACAAGCTGATGGTAAAGAACAGATACCCCTTGCCAAGGATCGATGACTTGTTTGATCAACTTCAGGGTGCCAGTTGGTTTTCAAGGATAGACCTTCGATCGGGCTACCATCAACTGAAAGTGAAGGAACAAGACATCCCTAAAACAGCTTTTCGTACGCGCTACGGTCACTACGAGTTTCTTGTTATGTCTTTTGGTTTGACCAATGCGCTGGCTGCTTTTATGGATTTGATGAACAGAGTGTGTCGGCCGATGTTGGATAAGTCAGTTATTGTATTCATCGATGATATCTTGATTTATTCGAAGAGTGAGACGGAGCATGCCGGACACATTCGAGAAGTTCTGGAGACGTTGAGAAGGGATGAGTTGTATGCTAAATTCTCCAAGTGCGCATTCTGGTTGCGTGAAGTTCAATTCTTGGGTCACGTGGTGAATCCGGATGGGATTATGGTAGATACGGCAAAGGTGGAAGCAGTAGTGCAATGGAGGTCTCCAAGGATGCCATCCGAGATCCGTAGTTTCTTAGGTTTGGCGGGTTATTACAGATGATTCATTCAAGACTTCTCCAAGATTGCTTCTCCACTGACCAAGTTGACCCGGAAGGATGTGAAGTTTGTATGGGGTCAGCTCAGGAAAAGGCGTTCGAAGAATTGAAGACGAGGTTGACCCAAGCTCCTGTGTTGGCATTACCCGATAGAAGCGAGGACTTGGTGGTTTACTCTGATGATTCCTACTCGGGGTTGGGGTGCGTACTAATGCAAAGGGGAAAGGTGATAGCCTATGCATCCCGACAGCTGAAAGTTCATGAGGTTAATTACCCTACCCATGACTTGGAGCTAGCAGCCGTGGTCTTTGCATTGAAGATTTGGAGGCACTATCTCTACGGGACGAAGTGCACCATCTTTTCCGACCACAAGAGCTTGAAGTACTTCTTCGAGCAAAAAGATTTGAATATGCGGAAGAGGCGATGGTTGGAACTTATAAAGGATTATGATTGTCAAATCCACTACCATCCGGGCAAAGCCAACGTTGTGGCGGATGCCCTTAGCCGAAAAGAGAGGCCCGAGCCGATTCGGGTGAAAGCGTACCAGCTGATCATGACCTCTGACGTGATGAAGCAAGTCAAAGAGTTCCAAGATGAGGCATTGAAAGAAGTTCATCTTAACTCTGAAAGAATGAGAGGCCTGGTTGCGGAGTTGGGTGAAAACACGATGGGTGTTAGAACCCGGTTTGGGCGTACGTGGATTCCTCGTCTTGGGGATCTGCGAATGAGGATTATGGACGAAGCTCACAAGACTCGGTACTCTATTCATTCTAGTGCTACCAAGATGTACCAAGACATGATGAAAGATTATTGGTGGCCGGGTATGAAACGTGATGTGGTGGAGTATGTGAGTAAATGCCTTACTTTTTTGCAAGTGAAGGCCGAGCACCAGAAGCCGTATGGAAAGATTCAACCTCTGGATATACCGGAATGGAAGTGGGAGCACATCACCATGGATTTCATTACAAAGCTGCCACGTACCCCGAAAGGGTATGATACTATATGGGTGATTGTGGATCGTCTGACGAAGAGTGCTCACTTCCTGACAATGCGCGAGACATATTCATCTGAGAGGTTGGCCTATCTTTTCATCAAAGAGATTGTGACTCGTCATGGTGTACCGGTGTCGATTGTGTCTGATCGCGACACCCGGTTTACATCCAAATTCTGGAAGAAATTCCACGATGCTATGTGGACGAGGTTGCATATTAGCACGGCTTGTCATCCTCAAACTGATGGTCAGTCGGAGAGGACCATTCAGACTTTGGAGGACATGCTTCGGGCATGTGTTATCGATTTCGGGGGAAGTTGGGATGACCACTTACCGTTAGCTGAATTCTCATACAACAACAGCTATCATGCTAGTATTGGCATGCCACCCTATGAGATGCTATACGGTAGGAGATGCAGAACACCCATCTGTTGGGGTGATATTGATTAGAAGGAATTGGGAAGCGTCGAAGTGATAGAGGCTGCGACTGAAAAGCTTGAAAGGATCAAAGCCTATATGAAGGCAGCCAAAGACAGACAGAAGTCGTATGCTGACAAGCGACGCAGGCCGATTGAGTTCCAGGTGGGAGATCGGGTTATGTCGAAGGTCTCGCCTTGGAAAGGAATCATCCGGTTCCGGAAGCGGGGTAAGTTGAGTCCGCGGTATATAGGCCCTTTTCGAATCATTGCTCGAGTAGGAGAGGTGGCCTATAGGTTGGATCTACCAGATGAGTTAAGTGGAATTTGCCCGACCTTCCACGTGTCTCACTTGAGGAAGTGTTTGGCGGACGAGGATATGATCGTCCCACTGGGGGACATCGAGGTATACGAACGATTCAACTATGTAGAGCAACCAGTGGCGATCACCGATCGCAAGGAGAAGAGGTTAAGGAATAAAGTGGTTCCTCTGGTGCGTGTACAGTGGCGGTACCGGAAGGGATCCGAGTCAACGTGGGAAACTGAAGAAGAAATTAGGCAGCATTACCCACGATTGTTCGAGGAATAACAGGTTTCGGGGACGAAACCTAAATAAGGGGGTGGACTTGTAACACCCGGAAGAACGATGAATGGTACACGAATGAAAGTTAATGAACGAATGATGAAGATAATAATAATATTATCCAAGTGTACGTATGTTGTATGATTGCATGTATGTAAGGACAGTTAAACAAATGAAAGTATGTTTTATTATAAAACTAGAACTCACTCAGCAACGCTGACTTTTTATGTGTTTCCAGTTGGCAGGTAGCGTTGCTGGGGATGGCACGAGGCGGCTACTCAGCTCTTTTGGGATGACATTCTCCTTTTGATAATGCTGCCATGCAATGTGTTATGGGCCCATAATGCGCGCAACACATTATGTTGCATGCGAGTGCAAGATTTCTTGAAGATCCTGATAAACAGGATTATTTAAGAAATCTTCTTTATGATGAAGAATTTTTATGTTTTTATACTAGAGGTCACTGTTTATGACCCTATGATTGTTGAGGATTCACATAAACGGGATTACTTAAGAAATCCTCGGTTTCATACGCTTCAGCAACAATCATAGTAAAAGTTAGGCATTGTAAAGATGTAATTAGAAATGATGAAATCTTTTGTATAATGTTTTTGTAATGTAATGCAACATTAGATGTTTTGTAACTGACGTACGTTGTATTAAATGGCAAAAGTATTTATAGTAAAAGAAAAGTTTATCTGGTATGTTTCTGCTGTAATGTTTTATTTAAATATATGCGATGAATGGCCAACTGTAAGCGTCCCGGGAACGGGGCCTTACAAAGCTTATGAGGCGGCAAACCACTCACAGTTAGTGAGTTTAAGAACTCGATTGGATAGAAGTTGTTATGATCGTCTTCTGCTTCGTCAAAACTATAGCAAAATTTTTCCTCCCCTTGCAAAATGTCGATCATTTGATCATTAATCTCATCAACACTCTCATTTCGAGTTGATAATATTGCTCGGGAGATTATATAATCCGAAGAATACAAATTGTTTGAAATAGATGGAAAGATGGCATTAATCAATTCTTTTATAGAGTTTCCTCGAATGGTGCATGGAATTGTCATGTCATTAGATATGCGAATAAGTGTTTCCTTCAATTGATTCTTCGGTTCCATCACCGACTCTTAAAAGAAAATCAGAAAACCATGGGTCATTAAGCGCTCTCATATTTATGGTCAACCGCATCTTTTTAGTCAAAGACCAAAGAGGCGACATTCGTAGGCCAGAGTCTACAATCTGTGCTCGAGTGCCACGTTTAATAACCGACAACACCTGTCTGAAATCACCTCCCATAACCATTATCTTTCCACCAAATGGGAGACCAACGCCTACGATGTCTTGCAATGTCCGATCAACAGCCTCGATCGCCTGTCGTTTTGCCATGGATGCTTCATCCCAAATGATTAATTTGGATGACCTAAGTAGTTCATCAGCCCCACTTTGTCTTTTGACGTTGCACATTGAATTATTATTAAGATTTATGGGAATCTTGAATCTCGAGTGTTCTCCCTCCTGGCATATTATTGGCTGCAACACCCGATGAAGCTGTTGCGAGAGCAATAAGACCACGTGAACAAACTTCAGCAAGCAAAGGTTTGTACAAAAAAGTTTTTCCCGTTCCACCTGGACTATCTATAAAGAACACACCTAGTAAATCATTACCCACGTGCATCATTATCTCATCAAACACGACTTTTTGGTCCGATTTAAGTGAATGTTTGGCACATAAGTGTTCAGCTTCAACAACTATCGCATACTCCTCTTGCACCTCACGATGACGTACATATTGTAAGCAAAGACCATTTATATAGTTTTCATATGTTGCTAGTCTATATTATCTTAATAAGCAAAGATCATTTATATAGTTTTCATTCATTGCAAATTCATCAAGAATTAGTAAGCCATCACTGAATTACATTCACCCCATTTGTTAGAAGAACCATAGTTGAAAACAAAAGGGTTTCACAGGAGAATATGAAAGTTTAAGAGAATGAAATGCAGTAAAACCTTCCATTTTGACAAGGATACAGAAGAAATTAATACAAACAACACCCAATGACTATCACCTTTAATTTAGTCAATTTAATTATCTCTTTTACATAATTTTTGCAGCCATAAAACCATCCATTTTGACATCTACCCAGAAAGCCCCAAATGACCAATTATGCTTAAGTAAGGGTTCAGGTATTAATTACCCATTACGCTTAAGCAACAAAAAAACATAAATTTAACATTTTGCAGCATGTTGCCTTAAAAGAACATCCAAAACCTCACTTGGAAGTGCATTAAACATGGCTTGAATTAGGATTTTAGTCAAAAAGATGAATTTCATGAATCTATTAGCAAATCAACAAACTTAGGGCTAAAGTATTGAGGAATCAAACCTGAAATAATGCTTGATGATAGGTTTTTACTAATCTGCTTCAATTTTATGATTAGTAAACCTACAAACCCAATTTAAGAACGTAAATTGGTTTATTCTAAACTCTTGAGACATAGGCATTACAACAACAGAAGAACACGATTGCATTAATCAAAAAAGAAAATGAAATTATTGCTTTGGATTTTAAGAAGAGTTTCATGTTCATGAAGCATGAATGCATACATAAATGTAGCCTGCTGGAATTAGTGCATGAAAATAGATGTAGAACCAAAATAAATTGTTCTTTTCAACAATTAGGTCGTCTATTTGAAATTTAATGTAAGTGAAAACAAAAGTAACTTTATGTTGTGTGTTAACACATACTACCTATTGAAGTCTGCAGATTAATATCGCTTTAAGACCAAAGTTTTTGTTTTTTTAAGCATTAACTCTTAATGTACAAAAAATGGTCAGGGTCACAACTTACAGAAACAATCAGAGGCTAACTGATAACCCACAACATACTGTAACGAATCTTATTTTAAGGGTAAAGTACCAAAATATAATGTCGTATATAAACAAAAACCCTAACTTGATTCCAACATACATGAACACCAACATATTCTCAACTCTCTAAGCACAATAAACCCAAGATCAAAGCAACACACTACCATGGTGTTAATATATAGTAATTCTATCAATAACAGACTTTTTTTGTACGCAAAAACCAACATTATAAACTTGCACACTATATATGATTGATCCATTTGAAAACAAAAACATTAAACCGTCGGAATTAATGATTCGTTCAGCATGTAAATAGATACAAATAGGAAGAGAAGAGCAACACTCACGTATGGTAGATGAAATCCTCAACCTTCGTGAAGTCCTATAGAGTAACTCTTCACCTTTCGAAGTGTATAAATCGATCGAGACGTGTGCCTTTGAAAATGTCCGTCCATTTGAAAATGCCCGCCCATTTGAGTAGCATCAATGCCCAAGAAGAAGCTTATTTGATGCCATGTTCAGATCTGGAGAAGAAAAGAAAATCTGCAATCTTCTTCTTTTGTTGTGGTGGTTCTCCAGAAAAGGGTGTGTATGTGTGCTCTCTTGGTCCTTTGGTTGTGAGATGAAGATGATGGTAATGAAACCTGATTGTCATAGCTATAATGAGTTGTAAAGTATGTAACATAAGTTGTACATCTCTTAAATTTGAGTGAAAAGACAATATTGTCCTTCTCATTTGCTTATTAAGATAGTATAGATACTTATTCTCACCCATATCCATATTGATTTTTTAATGGCAAATTGAATTTTAATAATCCAAACTATTACCACCAACAATCCCATTAACATAATTATCACTACAACAAAGAAGGCTAACGCAACCCTGGTAAAATGTTACATTAGGTCCTGAAAAGGCTGCATTACACCTAAAGCAACCTTTTACCTAGGGCTGCATCAGGTGCAGTTGCATTAGACCTAGGGCAACTTTTTATTAGATAATGCAACATTTCTAAAAAAAGTTGCTTGTATTATTCAAATGCAGCCTTTTTATGATGCAACCTTTTGAACTTTCAAATGCAACTTTTTTAACTTATAAATGCAACTTTTTAACTTAGAAATGCAACCTTTATTATAGCTTTATTTACAACAATGCAACCTTTTCAATACTTAAATGCAACCATTATTATATTTTTTGTATAAAAAATGCAAAGTTTTATAAGGTAAATGCAACATTTTTTTACAAGTTCAGTTACAATAAATGCAACTTTGTTTACACTTAAACGCAACCTTATATAATCATTGTTTAGGGCACTAAAATTACTATTAATATGCTAACTATATTAGTTATGCCATAACAATAATAACATAGATATCATTGATGATCGTACAATATACTTTAACATATATGTCCAAACTTAAAATAGCAATAGTTAAAACAAAGTTGCAAAATACAATTATAAAAACTAATAATTAGAACCCATCTCGAACTCTAAGAGGTAGTTGCTCCATAAGCTTTCGCACCATAGCTTCAAAGTTTTCTCATTGGTTGTCCATATCTATTCGTGCAGCTTCTAACTTGGCCTTCAACTGGTTTTTTTCAACTTCAACACTTGCTTTGAATGATTCCATAAGGTCCCGTGGAATCATGTATGATGTGTCACCACCGTCCACTTTTTTCAACAATTTATTTGTAACGCCTCTACCATATAGTTTACAATATCCATCATGCTCTTTGTTCATCACAACCATAAAAGGATCTACCGAAGCAATTCCATCTTCTACAGGTTTGTAGCTCTTCATTTGTTCCTTTAATATTATTCAAAAAAATATATAGTCAAAATAATTGAAACTTAATATAAAAAAATTATTATTTAATGTCTAAAAACTTTTTGTCAAAATAAACTACACTTCAATGTTGAAAAATAACTATTTAATAGCTATAAAAATTTGCAATTGAGACTTATAAAAAGGAAACTGCAAATTTACAAGGTAAAAAGGTGTCATATGAACACAAAACTAAGCCACGTATCTTAATAATTTACAAATAAAAAATTTTCACCAAGAAGCAACACAAATAATTTCTTCCTAGAAGAAACAAATGCCATAAGGAATAGAATAAGTAGTACCGCCTCAAAACCTTACGTAACCATAGTTTTCACCTTCCATTCTTACCCATCTTAGTTTCAAGTAACTACCAATCTTGAATACCTAATTTTTATTTGATTTAATTTAACCAAGAATAAGCTAGTTTAGAATTTTCCGTAATAGCCCACTAGCTGAATGTGATGACCCAAAAGGACCCATAATAAGTTGTGTGGGTTGGTTTTGTGGGGCAAGAAAGCAAAGATGTTAAAACTTATGTGCACTTCATATTATAATGACCAAAAAAGCTTTCAAGAAATTATACTTATTTTCATTTTAGTCATTTAATATAAACTATATATATGTGTTAATTGTTCTTAGCAGTCACAAAATTTAGGCAAACTCATAGAATTTCAACTCTATACGACTTAATACAACCATGTCGTCTTTTAATCTAAAGAAAACTAGTTTAATTTTTCCTAAAGAAAGCTAAAGCGTAACAACTAAAAACTAACTTAATATTGAAATATTAATTTATTGTGTCATTAAAATACGAACTTACAATTTTTCTTGCTGTGTCATCATATGTATCAACATATGAATGTCCTTCGGTCCTTTTACGTATACGTTCAAACAGTTGGGTTAAAGTAGGTAACTCTTTGTTTGGGTCTTCATTTTTCTGCATTCATGATAACATAAACATCAACCAAAAATACACAATCGTAGAAATTAATAAAAAAACACAAAGCACAAGCAAACAAAGAAATATTACCATCTCATCGCGAATCCTAGCAAAACTTTTTGGACCAGCTGTGTGCATATTTTTTTGGGAAAAGCGTATTTCCTTGGCCCGCAAACAGCGTTTCTACATACATATTAATAAATACAACTCAGTTTGCATCCCAAGACCATAATAAATAACAAATAATAATAGTGGATAAGTTGTCTAGAAAATTACCGACACATTTTTATCATTCCACATGCTAAACAATTGTAAAAAATCATCTTGTGGAATGCTTTTAGGTCGGTTCTTCCATCTTGTTTTGTTATCCTTATACTGATAAAAGTGTTTTTTCTTAAACCTATATTTGTAAACCTTATAGGAATGTCCAATGGTCCTAAGAACCCAAGTTTTAGCAGCATCGGGCACATCATATTTTTCCTTCAAAATAGATTTTCATAAATATTATAAAAATCATAACAAATAAAATCATAACAAATTCATTGCAGAGGAAGTTTCTAATGATTTCAAAGATGAGAAACCCTCTGTCAATTGTAAGATAGAGTGCTCGAGATGAGATTTTCGGGTGGTTGCAGGTCCGCGACCGAGGAGGTGATCGATGGTCGTGTTTCAAGGTGTTTCAGATGAAATTGCGAGTGTTAACAGCTTAGGAACAGATAGATGATTGTTTAGGTTCATTTAATCGGATTATTAGTGGGTGTTAGTGCGTGATCGTGGAGGGTAATCGGCCGAGAAACACGGGGAAGAAGAACGGGGGTGGGGTTGGGTTTTCAATATTTACACAAATGGTCCCTGGGGTTAAGTTTCTATTATTTCATGCACAAAACTTTCATTTAAAGTTTGTAAAATGACATTAAGGCCCCTTGACTTATTAAATTCAAGTTTTTAAACACTTCAAAGTTTAATAAACTTTTATAAATTATTATTATTAGTTATTATTATTATTTTTATAATTAAACTATTATTATTATTATTATTATTATTATTATTAGTTATTATTATTATTTTATAATTAAACTATTATTATTATTATTATTATTATTAACAAAACTAACTTTAAATTAACTCAAAATTACAAGATGTTACACTTCATTTAATAGGTGGATAGGTAAATGCACCATTATGTCAAAAAAAGTTGGCAAGAATATTTTCTCAAATTCACATAATGTCTCCGTAATTTCTAATTGTAATCTATCAAGGTCCTCAGGCTTAATTACCTTACTGCACAAGCTCTGAAAAAAGTTCCCCAACCTAATTAAAGGGATAGCAACATGCTTTGGCAATGATTTCCTAATAGCAACTTGAAGCAAGTAATGCAAAAATATGTGAGCATCATGACTCTTGTAACCCGAAAACTTCTTTCCTGAAGAATCAACACAACGAGAAATATTAGACACAAACCCATAAGGTAATTTTGTTTCCTTCAAAACACGACAAAAATTAACTTTCTCCTTAGAAGACATTGAAAAACACGCGTTCTTCAGGATAACATGCTTGCCGTCATTAGAAAGTACTGGATGAAGCCTTTCTTTGATGCCGAGTTCTAAAATGTCAAATCGAGCTCTTGGGTGATCCTTTGACTTCCCACTAATATCCAACAAAGTCCCTATCACGTTGTCACATATATTTTTTCAATATGCATCATGTCAAGATTATGTCGACATTTATTGAACTGCCAATACGGCAAGTCAAAAAATATTGACCTTTTCTTCCATGGGCAAGTACTATCATTTTTCTTCTTTTGTGTTTTTCCAAAAAGATTTTTAAAGCAAGACAACTTACTCAAAGCTTCAACACCTGAGAGAGGTTTTGGAGAATATCTCTTCTCAATCTTCCCATTGAAAGCACTTTTATTGCGTCGCCAAGGGTGTTGAGCATCTAAAAATCTACGGTGATCCATATAGCATGTTTTCTTACTATGATTCAAGTAAAGTGAGCTAGTTTCATAATTACAACATGGACACGCAAACTTTCCCTTTGTTTTCCACCCCGACAACATTGAATAACCTGGAAAATCACTAATTGTCCATATTAAGGCTGCATACATTTTAAAGGTATCATCTCGAGACTTATCATATGTCTCTAACCTATTAACCTATAAATCTTTAAGCTCCTCAACTAAAGGTTGTAAATAAATATCTATGTTATTACCAGGAGATTAAGGCCCAGCAATTAACAAGGATAACATAAAGTATTCTGGTTTCAATGACATCCATGGAGGTAAATTGTAGTTAACCAACACCACGGGCCAAGTGCTATGAGCAATACTCTTTGTCCCAAATGGATTAAATCCATCACTTGACAACCCTAATCTCACATTTCTAGATTCTTTTGCAAAATGAGGATACAAAGAATCAAATTCCTTCCAGCTTTGTCCGTCAGCCGGATGTTGTAAGTTTCCATCTTTAGGACGTCCTTCATCATGCCATGTCATATGTTTAGCTGTTTCTGAACACATGAAAAGTCTTTGTAACCTTGGTTTCAAAGGAAAATGCCACAGCACTTTAGCCGGAACTTTTGATGATTTTTTAGAGTGTTCACTATTATGTTTTAACTTTTGGTTCTCATTTAGTTGTTTCCACTTTGATGTGTGGCAACTATGACACAGTTCAGTATGTTCATTCTCTTTCCAATAAAGCATGCAATCATTTGGACATGCAGGAATCTTCTTATAATCAAGCCCTAAATCCTTTATAACTTTTCTAGCTTGAGTAAAACTTGCTGGAAGTTTTGCTTCTGGAATCATCTCTTGTAAAAGTTGTAGCAGATCATCAAATGCCATATTACTAAGCCCATGAAGAGTCTTGTAGTGAAGAAGTCTAATGATGAAAGATAGCTTCGAAAAACTTTTACACCTAGGGAACAACTCTTGCTTTCCATCTTCTATTAGCTTATAGAATTTTTTGGTATCTTCATTTAAACAACTTTGTGTCGTACTTGTTTCCTCCACAGTATCTCTAAATCTATCATGCAATAACTCCTCAAAATTTTCATGCATAGCATCTCCATCATCATATATGTTGGTATTAAATCTTCTTTCTGAGGAGCTTCTCCATGAAAAACCCATACATAGTAGTTTTCTACAAATCCGTGTCCTTTTAGATGATCAAATACTTTATCTCTTTGATACCAGTAATGATTTTTGCATCGTTTGCAAGGACAACATATTTGAGAGCCTTTTGCTGCCTTATGGAATGAAGCATTAAGAAATTCAATAACTCCAGCTTCAAATTATGGTAATCTTCTAGGTAAATACATCCAATCTCTAACATGTCTCATCTCTCTTGTATTCTGAAGTTAATAGAAACATTAAAGAAACAATATGACTTTAAGGTTATTTCTAATATATGGACGAACAAACTGTCTTTAACATGTGTTATATCTCATGTATTAGCAATATTAATTTAATAAACATATTACATACAAAAAAACATCAATTTGATGAAAGAAAATCAATTTAACAGTTGTATTGAACTGAAAACAAGCATATTAGAAGCTGCAATATTATTAATAAAATAACCATATGGGAAAGTAATGGCTTATAATCCTATACAACTCAGGTAACATCAATCTATTAATCATTAGTTGTTGAAAGCGCCCGATGAATAACAAATCATGAGCTTAGACGTAAATAAACTTCTTTTTCTCTAGATTCTTCTCTATTTAATTTTCGTTAATATTCGAGTATATTTATAACCAAAATAATTAAAAGAGTGTGAGTTTAAAATCTTTGAAACACTAATGCATTATTTGTTTAGATTGCCTATGAACTTGTTTAAAGTTAAGGTTTTAATTGAATCATTTTTTTTCAGTTTATGGATGTTTTGTATGTCTAAATGAAAACCACCACAAATAAGGTAAAACAGAAGAGTATCTAACCAAAACTAGGTGGGAAATTTTATAAAAATTGCTCTCTAGATATGATGAAAATAATATTAGAAATTTTCATTTAAATCTTATTTCCAATGCACTTGCAAGATAGCTTTAAAATGACTATATTCTTTATCAAGTTTTCATCTTATGTAAACACACCTTTCAGACAAGATATAATATGATCTAAACTTATAAATCAACAAACTTAAGTCTTTAACTCCTATCAAAGTATTATTCAACAATTAAATATCATGTCCCATAACCCAAGAAAATGAAATATACAGCTTTTCAAAATGATCAACTAAACTGATACATGAATTCATTTTATTGATCTCATAAGTACTAAGATCACAAACTCGTGAAGATCAGTTGCACTTACATTCTTACTTTCTCAAGTGAAAAAGAAATAGAATACACATAGATCAGTTGCTTAGCTTATAACCAAGCTTAACAAAAGCAAACATTAATCTACAAATCCATAAAAATACTTCTAATAAACTCAATGAAATTTTCTATAAACTTCTCATATACTTGTTAACAAGTCAAAATGCCAACGCAAAAGGTTTTCTTGAACAATAGACTAGTCATACTAACCTTGCACTATGTCGAGGGTGATGTTGAAGCAACAACTTAATGAGGATGATCAAGCAACAAAGGATTCAAATGAAGATTTCTAGTTTCAATTCCTATAGGTATAAATTGATTACATGAGTTATTTGCATCAGAAACATAAAACTTGATATGAAACATTAACAAAAGGTCAAAACCTAATTATTGATAAAGTAATTAAGGTCAAGAACAGATGTGAAGCAGCAACAGATCTTGTCCTTCCGCATGATATACTTGTTCTATCTCTTTAGTTGCAAACCAAAACGAATAGGAAGGAGGTACCTATATCAACAATCCAACATTTGACCTCTGTAACATACTACCACCTTCTTAAATAACAAAAATTTAGAACTCACTTGAAACAAACAATTGAAGACTTGTAAAGTTGTAGTTTACCTAGTCAACTATAAAATAAAAATCCTCAAAATCAGGGGGAGTCGTGGAGGATGGAGCAGCCAAGCAGCAGCAATGATGGCCGACGACCGCATCGTGGTGGCAGCAGCGGTCGATAAAGGAGCAGCAGCGGTCGACGAGGTGGGGGCAGGGCACTTCAGCAGTGAACGAGGTTGGGGCTGTGCAATCAGCAGCGAGCGAGGTGGGGGCTGTGCAATTCAGCAGCAAACGAGGTAGGGGCTGTGCAATTCAGCAAGCGAACGAGTGGGGGCGGTGCAATTTAGCAGGTGAACGAGGTGGGGCTGTGCAATTTAGCAGGTGAATGGTTTTGGGGAAATTAGTGGGGGTAGGGTTTTATTGTGTTTTTATTTGTGCTTACTTTTAAGTAGGTAATTAAATATTAGCCTACTTAAATAGAATGTATAGTGGGCTTAATAGTAACCAGTTAACTACTTTCTATTCAAATGATGACCCAGGTTCGATTCTTTGTGCAGCCTTTTTAAAAGTTCTATTTTTTTGCTAATAGTAACTTGTATTCACTTGTACAATGTATGATAATGTTTGCTATTAGCTAGTCAT
This sequence comes from Flaveria linearis, assembly GCA_024085815.1. NCBI lineage: Eukaryota > Viridiplantae > Streptophyta > Magnoliopsida > Asterales > Asteraceae > Flaveria > Flaveria linearis. The sequence continues at coordinate 44,748,929 of CM044011.1, forward strand.
GTATTTTATCAATTACATTTCGTTTGATTCTTCTTATAAAATAATTGGGCCGATGATATGATTTAAAATTTGCTACTCACTCAAAGTTATAATATTATACAATCTATTAATTACAAAAAATATTAATTGGGTCCTTGAACCTTTTCTAATGTATGTAAGTCCATCCCATTAACTTTTTAACAAAATAACTATTTTAATTAAACGTGTCATTTATAATAATAGTCACATATATATTCGTATTAGTGTTATGCAACATTTCAAAACAAAAGTTGCATTAAACTTTCACCAATGCAGCCCTTCTAAATTAGTTGCAAATTTCAATAAATTTTGTAACTTTTAAAAAAATGTTGCATTTTTCACAAAAAATTGCAACTTTCAAATAAAAAAGTTGCAATTTCAATCAATTTTTGCAACTTTTTAAGAAAAAAGTTGCATTAAACCTTTTAATGCAATCTTTTTGTTAAATAAAGTTGCATTAGAGTCAAATGTAACTTATTTTAAAAAGTTGCTTTTAAAATGTTGCATTAGGCTTGTAATTTTCTAGTAGTGTATGAAAAATTTACGCTTGATTTCGACTTGATTTCGACTTGATTTCGTTCATAATAATGAATATGAACGAAATGAAAAAACATAAAAGCTAAATCGAGCCTAAAATAAGTACAAATTGAGTGTGAATGTATGATAATTATACTACTAGTACTGTTGTTGGTAATAAAATGAAAGTTGAGATTATTACTGGAAAAATCAAAAGTATGAATTATTATCTGTCAATGAGTAATAGTTTCGATTATTAAAATCTAATTTACCGTTTTTAATCAACCCATTTAACATACACCTATCCTAATCTAAACCCATCCTGACCCGGCAACCAACCCAATCCAACCCGTTCATTTTGTCATCTCAAATTTTAATGACATAGAGCAAAAATGTAACGAGTACATAAAATTTTGGACTAATTTTATTATTTTAAATGTATATGAACCAAACATGCAATCTGATTAAACCACATGAACTATTTATTTAGTTTTCTATTTTTCATTTGTAATTTCTCTGTAATTAGTTTGATTCAATTCATATTTGGTTCTGATTCTTCGTATGTAGTTCTTTTGGTATTTGGTGAGTTAGTTTCCAATTTTATTTTTCAAACATTTACTTATGGGAAAAAGTATGATATGAGAATAAAAGTACAAATTATATCTCTTATAGCTATATATAGTTTTAGTTTTCGTACATAATCGTCTGGATATATCTTATAATTGTGTACAAATCAGTGAATCACTTTTAATTGGACTTATTAAAATTCAATCAAATAATTTACAAAGAAATCAAGATTATATATATGAATCTATCCTCAAAACAACTCAACATTATAAACTAGAGGCTTTCTATTAGATGATATGTATTTAATATGTAAATGATGAATGTTTAGAGGTAGATTATGTAACATGTATTCTTATAAATATTATCAACGAGAAAGGAGAAAGACAAGTTAGTCAATAATCCAATATGGTATCAGAGTACCAGGCTCTTTGATATCAAACCCTAACCTTAAACAGTCGTCGCCCACCTCCCTACACCTCCCTTCCCCGTTGTCTTTCTTCATCATCTAAACCCTAGCACCATACATGGCAGGGGGCAAAGCTCCTAAAGAAACAACCAATTCAATTCTCCCAGCAACCACCATTCCCAACATCAAAAATAACATCAACATCATGCTAAGCACCGACGATGATTACTATAATGCATGGGTGGTTTTCTTCACAACATAGTGTATTGCGTGTAACGTATTGGATCATATCATTCCATCGGCTGATTCATCCTCTTCCTCCAACACGAACGATGATGAGTGGAAACGTCTAGACGCCATCGTTCATCAATGGATTCACGCTTCCATCTCCAAAGATCTACTCCTCACCATAGTTCGAAAAGGTCAAACTGCCGCTCAAGCATGGCAAGCCCTGGAAAGTATTTTTGTTGATAGCAAACCGACCCGAGCCCTTTATCTTCAATACAAGTTCGGAAATACAAGGATTGATGACTTCCCAAACGCCACTGCTTATTGCCAAGAACTAAAGACCCTAGCCGATCAACTCCCCAATATTGATGCTTCAGTCACGGAACAAACACTTTGTCTTCAACTTATCTGGGCCTTAATGTGGAGTATGAAAGCTTCTCCACCTTCATTCAACAAACTCATCTGCTCCACGACTTCAACAACGCTAGATCTCGGTTTATTTTGGAGGAATCTAGAATGAAGCACACTCAAAAAGCCACCGCTCTTCAAGCTGCACAATCCTCGCGTACATCAACACCTCCCAACTCAAGGGGGCTCACAACCAGTCATCTGGAGCATTAGATCAGAATCATGGGGGTTGGGGCCCCGACTACAGCAACTACAACGGGTCTCGAGGTCGTGGACGTCGGGGTCGTGGCCGTGGCAGGTTTGGAAGGGGTCGTGGTAGAGGTAACTACAATAATTATGGTAACTACAATAATTATGGTAACTATGGTAACTCGGGTCCCTATGGTAACGGTCATTACCCTTATTGGCACAACCACTTTCAACAGCAACCCTCATGACAACAACACTACTCCCCCTCTCCCCCATGGCCCGTACCACTTTATCCCTATCCTACCACCTCTACACCCCGAACCTCATCCAACCGCTCACCGGGGATACTTGGACCAGGACCCTCTATAGCTTACACGACGTTAGAGCAGTCATATACACCAACTAACATTGAACAAGCGTTGTATACGATGACTTTGAATCCGGATCAGAACTTGTACATGGATACCAGAGCCACCAATCACATGGCCAACAACTCAGGTAACCTCTCCTCTTTTATTAATAATGGTTGTTTAAATTCAATAGTTGTGGGTAATAGTGTACAAATACCAACTACGGGCATGAGTCACACCACTTTAAAACCAACTTTTCCACCTATAAAACTTTCTAACATTCTTGTTTCTCCACACCTAATTAAAAACCTTCTTTCAATTAGAAAACTCACCACAAATAATAATGTTGCAATTGAATTTGAACCATTTGGCTTTCTTATAAAGGAATATCAGACCAGGATCCCTATCCTCATATGTGACAGCTCTGGGGATCTATACCCTCTCGTTTCTCCATCTACTCAAGTCACCTCTCCATCAACTTTTGCTGCTCTTTCTAAAGATCTTTGGAAATACCGGTTGGGACATCCAGGATCTTCTCTTTTATGCATTTTGAATAAAAACAATTCTATTTCTGTTGGTTCTTTCAGTGATAAACATTTATGTCAATCTTGTGTCTTTGGGAAACATGTGAAACCCCCATTTTATGACTCAGCTTCTAGTACTTATTTTCCTTTTGACATTATGCATAGTGATTTATGGACTTCCGCAGTTCAAAGCTCGGGAAGTCACCATTATTATATCTTGTTCCTAGATGATTATACAATTTTTTATGGACATATCCTTTAGCTTATAAATCTAATGTGTTTGCCGTTTTTCTTGAATTTCAAGCTCTTATTAAAACCCAATTTGAACGTCAAATTAAAACGTTCCAATGTGACAATGGCGCCAAGTATAATAATCACAAGTTTCATAATTTTTGTAAACAAAATGGCATGCAATTTGTTTTTCTCGTCCACATACGTCTCCTCAAAATGGCAAAGCTGAGTGTAAAATACGTTCCATTAACAATATTATACAAACTCTCCTTACTCATGCATCTCTTCCTCCTTACTTCTAGCACCATGCTCTTGATATGGCCACCTATATTTTAAACATATTACCCTCCAAAGTCAAAAACAACCATACACCAACTCGTCTCCTCTATCACAAAATCCCTCTTATTTCAATCTTCGAACGTTTGGATGCCTTTGCTATCCTTTGTCTCCTTCTACTACCATAAACAAGCTTTAAAATCATTCTACTCCTTGTGTCTTGTTAGGGTATCCCCTAATCATCATGGCTACAAATGTTACGACCTCTCTTCTAAAAAGATAATTCTTTCTCATCACGTAGCATTCGAAGAAACTATTTTTCCTTTTAGATCTTCTTCTCCTCCTCCGAGGTATGATTTTTTTCACAAGGACGTTGAATCAGACATTCAACCCGCAATTCGTCACCACATCTCAACCACCACAAATACACCAACATCATCATCCACCACCATGGGGGCCGGGGCCCCGACACCCGCCACTTCACTACCTGCTACCCAACCTTCATTTCCCACTCCGTCAGCCACCACTTAATCCCTTCCTACTCCGCAGGCCAACCAACAGCCCATCACCCACACTCAAACAACATTGTCCAACCCGTAACCAACTAACCCTTCCTCACATAACAATTCACCTACACAGCTGCAACCCACCCATACACACCTTATGCATACACGCAGCATGACAGGACATTCTAAACCAAAGACTTTATTTAATCTTCATGCAACCAAATCCCTTGTTCCCATACCCAAAACCCTTCCGGATGCCCTATCTAGTCCTGTTTTGCATCTTGTTATGACTGATGAGTTTAAGGCCCTTATTGATAATAAGACTTCGGTTCTTATGCCTCGTTGTGCTAATATGAATGTAATCAGGTGTACGTGGATTTACAAACAAAATTAAAATCAGATGGGTCTCTAGAGCGCTATAAAGCGCGTCTAGTTGGGGATGGTCGGTCTCAACAGGTGGGAATTGATTGTGATGACACATTTAGCCCTGTAGTAAAACAGGCTACCATACATACTGTTTTGTTTCTTGCTCTGCAACGCAGGTGGGATATTAGTCAGCTTGATGTCAAGAATGCCCTCTTAGATGGCAACTTGTTAGAAACAGTTTTTATGCACTAACCTTCAGGTTTCCGGGATCCCAGGTACCCTAATCATGTTTGTCAGCAACAAAAGTCGCTTTATGGTCTTAAGCAGTGTATCTTGGTGATAACTTAATTCTTGGTCTTCCAAAAGATAGTCTATTATTTCTAGATCTAGTACCGAGGCAGAGTATCGAGGTGTAACAAATATGGTGGAAGAAGTTTGTTAGTTACGTAATCTTCTTTTGGAGCTTGGTTCGCATCCCCATCGTACTTCCATAGTTTACACGGATAATGTCAGTGCCATTTATCTCTCTGGGAATCCGGTTCAACATCAACAAACCAAACACATCGAGGTTGGTATACACTTCGTAAGAGAACAAGTCCGCCGAGGTCACATTCGAGTACTTCGTATACCTTCACGCTACAATTTTTCAGATATTTTCACAAAAGCCTTACCATAGGTTCTCTTCAACGAGTTTCATTTCAGTCTAAGTATCCGAAATCCTTCTCCTTAGACTGTGGGGGTGTATTAGATGATATGTATTTAATATGTCAATGATGAATGTTTAGAGGTAGATTATGGAACATGTATTCTTATAAATATTATCAATGAAAATGGAAAAAGGCAAGTTAGTCAATAATCCAATACTTTCTTTGCGAAGATCAAGATAGGTTGGACACACCATTAGATTAGTATTTGTTTATCTTTCTTTGTAATAGGATCTATGTTAGTTTCCTTTTGTATGTTGTTTAGTTTAAATATATATATTGCTGTCTAGCGAAACTGTGAGCGAAACTATAGTTTCGCTCACAGTCATCTAGATGTTGCCGGGCGAAATTACTATTTCGCCAATACAGTTTCGCCCATAACGAAACTGTATACGAAACTATGACAGCTATGTATAGATTTCATTTTGCTCATTGTTAGCTATCCTTGCAAAAACCCTAATCGTGTATTACTATTGCAAGAGGCTATTATAAGCTTGTTCTTCCTGAATATATTGAGCTTGTTTCATTTCATTCAAGATTGTTCATCATTAAAACCTTATTTGAAAGATTTTTAGTGTTATTTTGATCTTCATATCTTAGTGTTTGTTGTGTGTGTTTGGTATTGAACGCTTCAAGCATTCTTCTGTACTGAAAACCGATCAAATGGACCAACAATATGGTATCAGAGCCTTAGTGCTCTTGATTGTTTGAGGTTTTTGGTTATTTTTGTTCAATACCTTCATTTCTCCATTTCTACATCAAAACAGAGTGTTTTTATCATGAAAATTGATTGTATATTGCTTATTTCTGATTGAGGAAGCTTCGTGAATCACTCCTTTTCAAATTCATTGAGATTTGAGTGGTTTTCGACTGTTTTTAGGGTTTAAGAGGGTTTTCTATTCTTCCAGCGAAATTATAGCTTCTTCCAGCGAAACTGCAACTTCTTTCAGCAAAATTGCTATTTTCCCTTATGTGATATTTGTGCGAAACTGTGGTTTTTGAACGAAAGTTCATTCTTGATTGGGTGATATTTGTGCGAACTTGCTGCTGAAAGTAATTTGAACGAAAGTTCAAGCTTGTTTCCTGCGAAATTTCCAGCGAATCTAAGCTCTAGATAGTCTCTGGCTAGCGAAATTGCTGCCGAAACTATCAAAATTAGCACTTTCGCCTGCAGCTGCGTACTTTTGCCCGGGCGAAACTAGCTCTCAGCGAATCTCTTTCAGCGAAATTACATTTTCTCCAGCGAAACTATTATGTCCAATATGACTACTCTCACCCTGGCTGATTTAGAGAGTGTTGCCCCCAATAGACCACCTAGACTCATCAACGGGGATAACTTTGAAGATTGGAAAAGGTGTCTTAAGGCTTCCTTCTTCTACACCAACCACAATCAATGGGATTCAATCATCATTGGACCACACAAGCCAACCGTTACTGTCGGTGGAACTGTATCTCCAAACACGGACTCCTCCACATTCACTGAAAAGGATCAAAAACTAATTGACCGAGATCAGAAAGCATTCGGAGCCTTGACATTATGTCTTGCACCTGATATTTACAATCGCTTTGCTGAACACAAAGACGCAAAATCTTTATACGATGCCTTGTGGGAATTTTACGATGGAAATGAGGATCTAAGGAAAGATAGGAAGGCTCAAGCTCAAAAGGAGTTCAATTCATTTGTGGGACACAATAATGAAGATCTTACTACATTACTAATCGCTTTCTGTTCATTTCAAGTACCTTAAAGAAGTATGACGGTCAGTTGGGAAACCATGAACAAGTGAATAAACTTCTAGACTCTATTCCACCCCAGTGGAGTTTACAAGTGAGAATGTTGAAACAAGAAAGAAACTTTGCTGATTATAAGCTGATGGACGTGATTAACAAGCTGAAGTCTTTTGATTTGGATCTGAAAAGAAGGGAGTTTAATCAATCCATCATGCCAACATCCGGTTATTCACAGAATGCTGCATTACTATCTTCCGCTGCAAGCTCATCAATGCAGGCATCGCGTCAAGGAGCAGTGACCTTGTGTGATTTTTCTGGAAGTGGCATTAACCCGGGGAAAGAGCAAGGGAATTTAAAAGCATCTACTAAAACTTCTGTTCCAGCTGAGACTATGGCCCTTTTTGGGATGTTTGTTCAAAGTTATGAAGCACTTGTTGCAGGTGATCTGAAAGGTAAAGGAATGACAATGGAGGACATGTATCAAGTGGATCCAGATGATCTTGAAGAAACCGATATTCAGTGGCAAATGGCAATGTTGACGCTTAGAGCTCGGAGATTTATGGAAAGGACCGGTAGAAAGAACTTTGGAGGTCAAAGCTCCAACTCTAAATTGGGTTTTAATAAGTCTAAGCTGAGATGCTTCAATTGCAAGCAATTGGGACACTTTAAACGTGAATGTCCATTGCAATCGTCACTGATCCCAACAACTCTGGAATTCCAAGATTGGCTACTGGTGGAGGTAAAGATGAGACAAGCCACAAAAAGGAAATCGCTCTAATTTCCAACTTTGACTGGAGTGCAGAAGCTGAAGAGACAAAAGAAGAAGTTAATCAAGCGTTAGTGGCTGAGATTAAGGAAAGGAAATAAAGATGAACGGTGAGGAAGAATTTGATCCATTTAAGGAGTTTAATGATGGAGTTGAAGAGAAGGAGTGCGGAAAGCAAGGAACTCAATCCACAGTGCTAGAAAGGAATGATGACAATGCTGCTACCACCGTAGAGGAAACAATTCGAGTACTCCGGTGTGTCAATGTGATAAAGCTCTTGCAGCTGAGAAGGTGGTGATGGGACTTCCATATGATGTAATTCAAGATATGTGTTCATCTGCATGCAAAATCAGATTATTTGGGGTTTATAAAGCTAATCGTCTATTAATTGATAATGAAAAAGATTTGAAACGAATGAATGAAGAACTTAAAATGAATGAGTCAAAATACTTTGTTAAATTAAATGAAGCACTAAAAGAAAATGATCATTTAAAAAGAATTGTTTTAGAAAGAAATGTTGAGGTGAACAGTTTGACTGAAAGGGTTGCCCTAGCTGAGTTTGAAACAAGCAAACTTCAGTCAAAACTTGATAAATGGACCATATCAGGAATGAAACATGATGATTTATGTAAATCTTAACGTGGGGCTAGGATTAAAACAGGTTTGGGATATGAAAATGCTAAGGTTTATCCTCCCCCTAGTACATACTGTTACTCTCCAATGCCCATTCCTCATCCTTCTAATGATTTGATCAAAGTAGATTCTAACAGTATGTCTGCAGGTTTAGAAGGTGTGAATCCTATGCATGTTCTGAGGACTACGATTATGAACCGACTAGAGGGCTTGGATGCTCTAGCCTTAGTACACCTGAACCTCAGCATTCTGTTTTAGATCATAACTCTAGTTTAAATTCTGTTTTTGTTTCTAGTGACGCTGTAAAAGACTCTATTTCGTTCTGTTCTAGTAATGTTTCTGTTTGTTCTTTAAATGCTGTGGATCGTGATTCTGATTCATCTGTTGACTGTGTTGATCCGTTGTCTGATAATACTGTGAAAAGTGATGAGGAAACAAAAACTAACTCTTTTGAAAAATTCTTTTCTCATCCCATTCCATCATTTATACCTGCAAAATTTTCTGTGCTTAATGACAGGATTACATCTTCATCTGAGGCAAGTACTAGTGGTACTAGTACCACATGTATTTCAGATAACACTTCATTGTCATCAGCACATAATCATTCTTTTTCAAATAAAATCAGCTCTGTTAACATGAATGAGGTATACAGTGATGATGATTCAAGATTATCTGAATGTGATGAAGAAATATGCATTGATAAAATCTCTACCTCATTACATAATGAATCTAGATTAAAATCACACTGTTTTCAATGTGGTAAAAATGATCATGTTGTTAAACACTGTCCTCAGTTACATCATAGACATGTTAATAGAACTTCTTTTGGGAGTAAATTGAATCAATTAGTTAATAAGTTCTTTTGTAAGAAATCTTCTTCGGCGAAACCTAAAGTTGTTCAAACTTGGGTGCCCATTTCACCTGGTTAAATCTTTCTTGATATTATTGCAGGAGTCATCCACTAAGCTTGTAAATAGCGTGTGGCATGTTGATAGTGGATGCTCCAGACATATGACGGGGCTTAAAGATTTATTGACTAACTACCGCATAATCGATGGTGGTTATGTTGCTTTCGCCGGAGACAAGAAAGGAGGAAAAATGATAGGACAAGGAGAAGTTTGTAATGGTTCGCTCACCTTGGAGAAAGTCAATTACGTACCCGAGCTTGCATTCAATCTATTGAGCGTCTCTCAGATTTGTGATAAAAGCATTCCGGTCTTATTCAAGTCCAATGATGTCTCTTTTGAAATCTGAGATTGATATTCCAGATAATATGGTACTCATGCGGGCTCCAAGAAAGCATGATACATATCTCCTTGACATGAATTTAAAGGATTCATCATCCGCAGTCACATGCCTCTTGTCTAAAGCTTCCACCTCTGAGTCTTTCTTATGGCATCGTAGATTGGGCCATGTTAATTTCAAAATCATAAACAAATTAGTTAAAAACAATCTCGTTTGGGGATTACCTTTAAAAGACTTTTTTGTGGTTGAGAAATGTATAGCATGTGCAAAAGGAAAGCAACATAAGAAACCACACAAACTTAAAATTGAAAATAGCATCTCAAATCCCCTGGAGTTGTTGCATACTGATTTGTTTGGCCCAATAAGTGTTAAATCTATTGCTAAGAAATCCTTTTGTCTTGTGATTACAGATGACTATTCCAGATATTCATGGGTAAGATTTCTTGCTCACAAAGGAGAGACTACTGAGGAGTTGCAAAAGTTAATTCTCTCGATTGAATCGACAAGCAAGAGGAAGGTTATGGCCATTCGAAGTGACAACGGTACTGAATTCAAAAATCATATTTTGACTCCTTTTGTGCAACCAAAGGAATATTAAGACAGTTCAGTGTTGCGAGAAATCCTCAACAGAATGGTGTCGCGGAACGAAAGAATCGCACCCTCATTGAAGCTGCACGTACAATGTTAATAGAATCCTCCTTACCCATCATATTTTGGGCTGAGGCTGTGAATTGTGCTTCTTATGTTCTCAACAGGGTTTTGATAGTCAAGGATAAGATGAAAACTCCGTATGAGCTATTTCACAAGAGAAAGCCTTTGATTGATTTCTTTCACCCATTCGGTTGCTCATGCACTCTCCTGAATACTCAAGCACAGAAGACAAAATTTGGTGCTGTGTCTGATGAGTGTTATTTCGTAGGCTATTCTTCTTCTCAAAAGGCTTATCGGGTATATAACAAGAGGACACGTATCGTTCAAGAGTCCTTCTATGTCGATTGGTAGGAATCTAATTCCTCTGATGTTCCTTCAGAACCAGCTTGGTTCTTTGACTCAGATACGGTGTTCAAATCATTCAATCTTCCATTTTTCGATGATGATGCGTCTATCTCCAATACAACAACAAACATCATTCCTCCTGCTCCTATACCAGTTGAACCTATTGTACCTCACATCACTACATCACATGATGATACATCAGTCAATGTTGCATCTTCCTCATCTTCGTTTGACCTTCCGCCTCCACCCATATCAACATCACCCTCCTCATCTCCTTTACCGCATTCTACCTCACCATCCAGCTCATCACTTAACCATCCACCTACTGACATCCCTTCCATGACTGCTGATTTCAAGACTTTGAAAGATCATCCTCATGACAACATAATCGGTTCTATTTCTGATGGAGTTCGGACGCGGAGTCAATCTGGATTGATTAATATCTGCTTGTTCTCTTGTTTTATATCTCAAATCGTTCCTAAGAACATACATGCAGCTCTCCAAGATCCCTGCTGGGTTGAGTCAATGCAGTTGGAATTGCAACAGTTCAGAAAACTCAAGGTGTGGACTCTGGTCGATCTTCCTCCAAATAAGTATCCCATTGGAACAAAATGGGTGTTCAAGAACAAACCTGATGATCGGGGTATAGTGGTGAGAAACAAATCCAGATTAGTGGTCCAAGGCTTTGCTCAAGAAGAAGGAATTGACTACACAGAAGTTTTCGCACCTATCGCCCGTCTTGAAGCTATTAGAATATTCTTGGCGCACGCTGCTCACAAGCAATTTAAAGTCTATCAGATGGATGTCAAATGCACATTTCTCTATGGCGACATTGATGAAGAGATATATGTGTGTCAACCCCCAGGCTTTGAAGATCCAGACTTTCCTGACAAAGTATACAAGCTTGATAAGTCACTTTACGGACTTCATCAAGCTCCTTGATCTGGTATGAGACACTGACCCAGTATCTCTTAAGCAATGGTTTTTCGCGAGGCACCATTGACATGACTTTGTTCAAAAGAGAGGTAAACGGTGAGATGTGGATTGTGCAAGTCTACGTCGATGACATTATTTTTGGCTCCACCAATCCTCAATTATGTCGGGAGTTTAAGGAGGTTATGCGAAACAGATTTGAAATGAGCATGATGGGAGAAATGTGTTTCTTTCTCGGGCTGCAAGTTGAACAAAAGCCAGAGGGAATTCTCATTCATCAAGAAAAGTATATTAAGGAAATATTGAAGAAATTCAAAATGGACGACGCTTCTTCTGAGATGACTCCCTTCACGGCTCAAACATGTCTCACTCCTGATGAAAACGGGAAACCAATCCATCCTCATCTCTACAGATCCATGATTGGCTCTCTCATGTACCTTACAGCAAGTCGTCCTGACATCACCTTTGCTGTTGGATATTGTGCTCAATACCAGTCAGCTCCTAAAGAATCCCATGCCAAGGCAGTCAAACGAATTTTTCATTATCTAAAGGACTCTTCTCGTTTGGGACTTTGGTATCCTTATGGTGGGATTTTTGATTTGCATGCTTACTCTGACAGCGATTCTAACGACTGCAAGCTAAATAGAAAGTCAGTTACTGGAGGCTGTCAATATTTGGGGAATTGCCTTGTTTCTTGGCAAAGAAAGAAACAGACCACTGTTTCTCTCTCAACAGGAGAAGCTGAATATATTGCTGCCTCTAGTTGCTGTTCACAAGTGTTATGGATTCATCATCAAATGACGGATTATGGGATCAACTTTCTTCATACTCCATTGTTCTGTGATAACGAAGCAGCCATTGGGATTGCCAAGAATCCAATTCATCATTCTCGGACCAAGCACATTGAGACACGGATTCATGCCATCCGTGATGCTCAAGAAAAGGGTTTCATCAATATTATTCCTATTGATACAAAACATCAAAAAGCAGATCTTTTCACAAAAACCTTTGATAAACCACGTTTTTATGAATTGATTTCTATGCTAGGATTAATATCTTTCTGAAAATCTTTTCTGAGCAACACAACTGCTTAACCTGTATATATGTACATATTTTCTTTCTGGTCTTGTTTTTGTTGTCTGACTTAAGAATTTCTATGTCCCATATATGTTTACTCTTCTTTGACTTTCGTTGTTAAGAAAGCATGAAACACAGAAAGTTTCTATTAAGTGAGCTATCAAATGAAAATTTCGGGGGAGATTTATTAATGCTAATAATAAGTTTTTAATTTCTTTATTATTATTCTCTTAGGAATTCAAGAAAATGAAGTAAGAAAGAGGGGAACATCTTATGCTGGGATATGCATGATAGACTCATCCCAAAAATGAAGTAAACAAGTGATCATGCAGCCAAATTAAAGATCATAACTCAGTAATAAGGATTATCCTCATGATATTTTGGTCTGCACAAAGATACAAGTCTTATCTAAAACTTGGTTGAGAGTTGCTACTTGATGTCTTGCTCCTGTACTGAGTTCACTTTTAGGATTAGATTATCGATGTGAAGCTTATGGTGTTTCCCACTGGGATGGTGACTCGGTGATAACGCCCTCTAAGTCAAACATTAAATAATCTCAAATAGCCCATTACTGTATATACATTCATACTTTAGATAGGAAAAGATGTGTGTTTATCTCCTCTGTTATGCGAAAGCATTGACCTGGAGTGATGATCTTCTCTGCTATGCGAAAGCATTGACCTGAAGCTCTCATCAACACGCCTAGATGATCTTCTCTGCTATGCTAAAGCATTGACCTGAAGCTCTCATCAATTAGTTGTAGGTTGAGTCTGCATCTGTACATTATAGTGTCCCATATGTATATATGCCAGTCATTGTGTTTGCATTAAGTAGATTCAGTATAGTGAGCAGGCAAAATCAATGATTATGCTCAATAAACCTTGATGACGAGACTAGTTCTTTATCAAATATCAGTGGGGACCAAGTTGCTGAGTTTCTAAGACAATTCAGAACATGATAATCAGTTGCAGATCATAAGTTGAAAAGAACAGGGAATGGGTTTAAGCGGACAAACATATCAACAATCTCGCTAAGTCATGTCCCTCTGAAAAACTTTGAAAAAAATGATATTATATCCTTTTACCATTTAACTTTAATTTTATTCTATTTTTTTTAATTTTATTTTTATTTTGATATCATGGGGCAATAAAGTAGTTAAAAGGCAATTATTATTATTATTATTATTATTTTTATTTTAATTAGAGTTTCTTAGAGTTTCTGCGAAACTACAATTTCGCTAAGCGAAATTGCAGTTCTGTTTAGGGAAATAGCAGATTCGCCAACACTCCTGTGTTGAGACGAATCTACAGTTTCGCATTGCAGAAATTATAGTTTCGCCTTGCAGAAATTATAGTTTTGCCTTGCAGAAATTATAGTTTCGCCTTGCAGAAATTATAGTTTCGCCTTGCCGAAACTATAGTTTCGCTTTGTCGAAACTATATTTTTATTCCTCTGCGAAACTCCTATGTACATAAACATAGTTTTGAACCAAATCACTCACTTTCGCAAAAAAAAACTACTTTCGTCGAAACCGAGTACTCTTTAGGGTTTTTCTTCGAGTTTTGTCTCAAATCTCCGTCTCTGTCTTGTTCTGTTGCATTTTGACTCGATTTTGAGCTTCTGATGTGAGTTTCGAACTCAGAACATTAGTTTTCATAGGCTAATCTTTCCCGCATTTTACTGGATTGGATTATGTCGATTGGGTAGTCTCGCAGTTCATTCTGCGAAACTACCTCATCTTCTAGCGAAACTGAACGAAAGTTCCTTTGATATAGCGAAACTGTGTGGTTATGCTGCCCGAGCGAACTTAACAGTTTCGTCAACAAAATTCAGTTTCGCAAAGCGAAACTGTTGTTTCGCCCAGTCGAATCTATCTTCATGTCTTGCCGAAACTATATGTTTTGTCTGTCGAAATTGTGTTTCTTTATTGTCTACTTTAAAATAAATGCAGCGAAACTATAATTTCATCTCCGCGAAACTATAGTTTCGTCTATGCGAAACTATTTCATTTTATAAAAAAATTATTATTAATTAATTTGAAAGTTTATTTCAATTATATATGTATATATATATATATATTTATCTATATATATATATGTATATATCTGTATTTTCACTTTTTATTACCATTTGTTTATTTCATTACGTTTGTAAATACTTAAATTCTAATTTTGTTTAATCTTTCTAACCTGGTTTGTTTGTCTGTCAGATCTAAATGGCGAATCTCAAGTATGATGTACGGAACAATATCACAGCTATTCTCGATGATTCTCATCCTAAAGCAGCAGGATTTAGAGACTGTATCAGATGGCTGCAGAGATCCCCGATAGCATACGCCATCTCTCATTCTACTACTATCTATGATTTGCACATACGAGATTTCTGGCGAACCGCTGAGTATAACACAAGGGGAGACTCTGAGAGTATTATAGCTAAAGTTCTGGATCACCAGGTGACCATTACAGAAGAGATTATTTCACGGGTGCTGAGATTAGAAGAAGACACTGGAGGTGACATTGATTTGACTGATCAGGAGGTGTTTGATGCTTTCCTGTCTATAGGATATGAAGGTCCTCCTTTTGGGACTAGAAAGGAAATCAAAAAATCCTTTCTATCCAAGGAGTGGAGATACATTGCCCACGTTTTCATAATGTGCTTAGATCACCGAAAAGGTGGATCAGATGGGCTGAACTTAGATTGGGCGAAAGCTATGGTTATATGCTGCAGAGGGGAGAAGGCTAACATAGCAAATCTTATATTTAGCTGCATGGCTGAAAACATAATGGCCCTGAAGAAGGATAAATGACTGCTTTATCCCAGATTTCTTCAAATGATCATAGACGATCAAGTCCCCAACATCCAAAGACACAGAGAAGTCAAGAATCTAGTGTCGATGAATACCCGAATCTTTGCTGACTGTTGTGCTATCAGGCACGACTTCAGTGGTCGGATCACTCACTTGTGGGAAAACATGTATACTCCTGATCGATGGGCTTACATCAGGAGGGTGATCCAATCTGAAGCCAGACGAACAGAGGAGACTAGACCAAGTCAGTCGGAGGCGGTAAAGAAAAGAAAGAGGTATGCTAAGGAGAAAGATTATAACTTTGAGAAAGAAGTGACTGAGATGGCGACTGAAGCCAGGATTGAGAAAGAAAAGAGGTCCAAGAAGAAGGTTGATACTGGGGAGCAGGAGAGGAGGACAAAACAGAAGCATCAAACATTCTCTGAGCCTCCGCAAACTGAGAGACACACCAGTTTGGACGAGGATGTTATCATAAACCTCAACACCTCTCTCTCAAACGAATTAAGCATGATGAAGACCAAGCTGATGAATCAAGAGATGAGGGAGAAACAAAAAGATGAAGTGTTGGAGGGTATGCAGAGAATGTTGATTGATCAAAATAATTTAATCAAAAGATTATTGAAGGGGGTAAATGAATTAAAAGCTGCTGCCGGCCTGTCCAATCAGCTAACTCAACATGAGTTAGATGATCTGACTGACACATCTAAGTACCCATTTCTGAATGTGGGTACTTCATCGAGGGCAGGAGAGGGCACCTTAGGGGCAGCAACTGAAGAAGCAGGAGGCTCTGGCAAGAGAACTGAAGAACCTGAAATAGAGAATATACAGACAGCTGATGATGTGTTTGAAGCTGGATTTGTTGATTTGGGAATAAATCTCGGGGATTTTACTGGAGAAGAGCAGATGGGAAAACAAGCTGAAACTGCTGAGCAACCCATTGCGAAGGGTCTGGTGGATGAGGAGGTAGAAGAGGAGTAGTTAGTTGATTATGACTCAGAGCCTGAGTTTTATGAGGTGGACGAAAGGCCATTGACTTATGTGATCCAGAAGAGTGAGAATGTAAACGACGTTATTGAAATGGAAAAGAGCGATTGGTTTACGAGGGAGAATGAACCTGAAGAATTAACCCCTTTATTTCAAAATATGGAAGGTCTAAAGAGGAAAGAGGCGGATAAGAGGATTGTGAGCTGGAAATACAATCCCGACCTCAAAATGTTCATGATCAAGAGGAGAGGGGAGGAAGTACGTATTTACACAAGAGGAAGGCGTTTAAGACCTTGCCTAAGTGGGACTTAAGAAGATTGGCATCGTTGCCCCTTCTTGAAGCCCATCTGAGTGAACGAGCCAAGCTTCTGGAGAAAGAAATTCAAAATGGGCTCAACGATAACTTCGAAGCTTTTGGGTTTATGAAAGCAGAGAGAAAAAGATCGAAGAAAGACAAAGACTGGGTTACAAGAAAGGGGAAGATTGTGTTAAGCGTGAAGCCCCCAAAGACTGTTCAAAGGGTGAGATTGGCAGATCCCTCCCCTTCTCGTCTTCAATGGTTTGAGAAATGGTTCTACGATAATCAGACGGGGGAGGCTGTTATTAGAGTGAAGGGTGGCATCGAATATCGAATCTTTGACCCTATGGAACTTTTTGGATTCTCAGACGAATATCTGCTCATTCTATGTGAGAATCATATTAAAGCAGGAGCGGGAGAAGAGACAAGGAAGGAGGCTAGCTTGTTTATGATTGTTGCAAACAAAGTCAGAGAAGTGAGGGCTGAGGTGAAGGAGCTAGCTGAAAAGATAAGAGCTGAAGATGACTTAAACATGGATATCCAGGATCTGACAAAACAATTTGCAGAAGCTAGTGCTCATCCCGATGGAGCTGATAGAGCAGGAGGTGACCAAGGCAAATCAAGAGCTCAAGTTCAAGATAAGAAATCTGCAGGAGCTGAACCAGAAACATCAGGTGCAGGTGCGGGGGATGCTGGAGTTGAATAGAGATATCAAGACAAGCAGAGTGGGTGAGATCCAACCTAGGGGAGTATTGAAGATCAAGATAGGTTGGACTCACCATTAGATTAGTATTTGTTTATCTTTCTTTGTAATAGGATCTATGTTAGTTTCCTTTTGTATGTTGTTTAGTTTAAATATATATATTGCTGTCTAGCGAAACTGTGAGCGAAACTATAGTTTCGCTCACAGTCATCTAGAGGGCGAAATTACTATTTCGCCAATACATTTTCGCCCACAGCGAAACTGTATGCGAAACTATGACAGCTATATATAGATTTCATTTTGCTCATTGTTAGCTATCCTTGCAAAAACCCTAATCGTGTATTACTATTGCAAGAGGCTATTGTAAGCTTGTTCTTCCTGAATATATTGAGCTTGTTTCATTTCATTCAAGATTGTTCATCATTAAAACCTTATTTGAAAGCTTTTTAGTGCTATTTTGATCTTCATATCTTAGTGTTTGTTGTGTGTGTTTGGTATTGAACGATTCAAGCATTCTTCTGCACTGAAAACCGATCAAATGGACCAGCGTAAGGAATAATCCATCATAATATTTTAGTTTTTTTAACGGTTGACAGTTATAACAATTAACAGTTATACATTCACATTAGTAGAAAAATAATTTGGCAGAAACTCTATCGGTAGAAACTCCAAGTTACCGTTGACTCATGGTTGCGATCATTTATAATAGTCGCTATTCACTCCTACAGCGAGTTACCTAAGACCTTGGATTTGAAAACATAGCAATAGCTTCAAACATTTGAGATATTTACCAAATCAAGAATCACTTATTCATTGGTGTGTTTGTTTCCTTAATAGTTTTACACTACATTGTGATCAAATACTTACAATAAAGAGGCAGGTAAACGGGCAACAAGTTGCGCCGCAACCCCATTTTGAATAGCGAAACCTAACCTACTAAAAACAAAACCTTGACCCTTAGAGGTCGAAACATTACTATGGATGACCCGTTGAACCCGATTCAGGAAGTTCACGGCCTCCGGGCTAGGAAACCAAATGTATCAAAGGCCAATGGAATAAAAACATATTGATTCACAAGCAAGCTTTCTCATGTTTAGTGACCCTACATAATTCCACTTTTAACGCCGCCTGTCCCATAACAAACCCATTATCCCTGAGCCCAACCAAAGGAGATACTCTGGTAAGATCCACATAAGCGTGTTTTCCCAATGCCCACCCAAATACAAGAACGTCAGCTGGCGCAGAGTAGACTTCCCCTCTCGCGGATTCATAAGAAAGTTCACGGGAGGCTCCTTTTTAGCTTAAATTCATGCCCATTTAAGGACATCACAAAGGACATCCCTAACCAAATCATACTTGTATTTAAAACCAGACAACTCCTTGTAATGAACCGCATAGTCACCAAAAGCATCTAAACAAACTTTGCGACAAACTAGACAAAGGCTCATCAATCGAAAACAAGGGAATCATTAACCGATACTTAAGAATAGTCCGATATTCCAAAGATGACATATGCTGCCCTAGTCCTTCAATTGGGATGACAGTCAAAAGATCCTGAGCCCGAGGAGCCCATAAGCATTCAAACACCGCTTTTTAACGGGGTGACAAATCAAATCTCACTTCCAATTTTGAACGATCCTACCATAAAGTGCACTTGCCAAAACATGTTGGGCTTTACAGGGGCGGTGTCCTTTTTGGAGAACCCGCTAATATCAAAATCAGGAAGAGATTTGCGCACGCGGTCCAACGCACACCTATAATCAGAATCTAACCTGTCCAAGCTACATCCCCAAAGAATATGGTCCTGCAAAACCAACGATTGGCCCTAGATGCCACAAAAGCATACGTCGATACATCTTCAGCGGAGCTAAAACCAAGCGCCCCAAAACGAGTCGGAAGGGATGCGAGTCTCCACTGAAGATCCCCAAAAAAAGTCCCTCAGAAACTACAATATCCTCTATTGCCTCCCGAAGCCCTTTGTCAAACACAGAGACAGCTTCCCCTATATACATAGGCTGGCATGTTCTAAGGCTGAATAGTAATTTCACAACTCCCATACATGAGCGGAGTAGAAGGAGTTCGCACTAAGGGTCTCGCAGGCGTAGGAGGCATCCCATTAGTTCCACAGCCCGAGATGCCCTTTTCATAGCCAAATTACTGATGAAACCCGCATCACGACTAACAACACCCCCAAGGAGTTTCACCCCTAGCTCCGGTCGTCCGATCTCGCAAGAAAACAAACCATCTTGCATATTCACCCCATTACATGACGGCCAAAAAATTCATGTTTTCTTGATGTTGAGTTGAAGACCCAAGCGTGGCCTCTCGTTCATGATGACATCTAAGGCCTTAGACACCTCTCTAGCCTCTCCAACAATCGTACCATCATCAAATTTAACATCTTATTTAACATGTAAAAACTCATTTTCTCACAAAAAAACATACACATGTTTACTCATTATAATTACAAGATTATATCTATTAATCACATTACAATATTAAACTTTAATTCTTTTTCAAAAAGTTGTTCCTTCCACTATATCTCACGTACTTACAATCCCATCAACATCTGATCTTCATCATCCGACCTGATAATTCTACCCGAATCCGACATAAACACAAAAACTAGACATGTCAATTGAGTGACTAGAATCCAACAAAACATGTCGAAACCTTGGAAATACAACAAAATGCCACTTAGAAAATCAACGCGGCCTAGACTACCCCCATTGGGAACAAACTTAGCTTAAAATGGGTGTACACCATAAGAAATTAGACCTATAATAATAGATTCAAAGTTCAAGTGTGATCATTTGATGTTGAGAGTATAAATAAAGTTATTGCTACGTACATGAGCGTTTTATATCAACATCATAAATTCTATTATGAGACTTAGCTTTGTAATGAATACATAGTCTTTGACGGTTAATATGTTTCCTTCATAGAAGACCAAAACGTTACCTACATATTCTAAATATTTTATATTTTTTTTATTTGACTGTTAATAAGTAGAAAACATTTTTGTTCATTCAATTCATTACATTTTTGCTTAGATTTTTTCATACTAAACGTAACCTATATATTCTAAATATTTTTATTCTTATTTTATGAAACGATGTTGAAACTTAAAAGTGCATGTTATTTATTAATACTTTAAACTCTAGAAGACGTACACAATTGACAATCTAACCATTCAACGATAAAATTAAACACATAAAATAATAATCATGAGTACCTTGTGCTTAAAACACGTTCTCCCGGAAGTAAACGCCTATATATGCCATTCAACCAACTCACCCCCACCATCTCATTGTGGCAAACGCATAACAGACCACCAAATATGAACAAACACCTCTTCTTCTTCTTCTTCTTCTTCTTCCTCTCGTCTTCATCTGACGCATCAAACTCCTCCTCCTCCTCCTCTTCATGCCCCATCAACTTCAACTACGTCAACACCTTTCCATGGGACCCCTCCGACTGCACCACCCCTAACGCCACCACCAACTGCTGCTCCACCCTCCGGAGCCTCTACGGCATCGGCCTCTCGCACCACCTCCACACCAACAAGACCTTCTACTTCCCCGACGCACCAACAGCTGCATCCTGTCTCCACGACTTCCAGACCCAACTCTCTTCGCTCCCCGACGTTCGACAGACCTTCGCTACCTGCCTCACCTCCGCCACTGAGTTCGTCGCTAGCCCCACCAATTGCGCCGGGATAGTAACGCTCTCCGATTGGCTCGATCAAGTCGGTCCCACCCCCGTGCTCGAGTCCTCTTGCAACGGAGATCTCGCAGCGTTTCTCAAGTGTCGCTCCTGTCTTGATGCGGGTATGGAAGTCAACTCTCGCTTGGTGTCTTTGAGCCACAACTCTACTAAATGTTTTGAGTTCACCGCTCTCTATGCTGCTGGAATCATCAACAGTTTAGGCCCTGAAAACATTCCAACGGCGGATTGCATACTCGGGGTTTCTTTGTCCACTTCCGCTTCCAAGTCCAAATCGAATTCTAAGAAAAACATCATTTTTGCCATCTCAGGAGCTTTGATCGGAACGCTGTTCGTTCTGGGTGTGGTTTTGTTTTACACAAGATTTAACTACAAGCGGAAAGAAGCTCAGTTACATGTGGATTATGTACGGAATGTGAAAGATCGAGTTTTGCCCAACACTGGTGCCAAATGGTTCACTATACACGAGCTTCTTGCAGCTACAAATCAGTTTTCGCAGCAGAATTTGATCGGTCAAGGTGGATTTGGGGTTGTTTACAAAGGGACTCTTTCTGATGGAACAGTTGTTGCTGTTAAGAAGATGACGGGCTTAGATATGGATGGTGATGATGATTTTGTTAATGAGGCTCAGATTATAAGTAAGATCAGGCATCGGAATCTGCTGCCTTTGAGAGGCTTTTGTGCCACTAGCGATCCGATTGATGGGACCGAGAGTACCTTGTGTATGATTTTATGCCGAATGGTAGTTTACATGATCATATATTTGGCCACAATGGGTCGAACAAGAGGCTAACTTGGCCTCAACGAAAGTCGATTATTCTCGATGTGGCAAACGGACTGTCTTATTTGCATAACGGGATTAAGCCCGCGATATTTCATCGTGATGTAAAGGCGACCAACATTCTTTTGGACTCGAATATGAAAGCCTTGGTTGCGGATTTTGGATTAGCTAAGCAAAGTAGAGATGGGCAGTCTCATATGACTACAAGAATCGCGGGAACCTACGGTTATGTAGCTCCTGAGTATGCGCTTTACGGGCAGTTGACGGAAAAGAGTGATGTTTATAGCTTCGGGATCATAGTTCTTGAGATTATGAGCGGGAGAAAAGTACTTGAAGATGTGAAAGGAGTGAACTCCGGGATGGTTTTGATTGCGGATTGGGCGTGGGAGCTGGTGAAAGCGGGTCGAATTGAAGAGGTATTTGATAGCTCAATGAGAGATGGAACATTGCCTAAGAGTGTGATGAGTAGATTTGTTAGCGTTGGATTACTTTGTGCTCATGTTATGGTGGCGATTCGACCTACGATATCTGAAGCTCTCAAGATGTTGGAAGGTGACATCGATATCCCACGGTTGGTTGATCGCCCACCACCCCTCGGCCACGAGTCTTCTAGATCGAGTTTCGAGCATAGCATCAGTTTGTGGTCGAGTAGCCAAGGATCTATGTTTAGTTCACGGCTCAACCCTTGAATTGGAGTCAAAGAACCACTTGGACATATCATTCCATATCGAGTGTAATACAATTCTTTATTTACTTCACATGATAACCTTATAGTGGTTTGTATTCTATTTATATTCTATTTGGTATTATGCTCTTGGGAGACTCAATACAGGTTGTCATGTTTCTTTTCTAACGTGCCAACCAAAGAAACTTACTTAAATGGGCGGGTATCAATTCTGTTCTTTCCGTAACTAAATTTTGCTCTCAACCAAACACACATTTATAATTTTGATACGTGTTTTTATACCCTTAGAAAGAAAGCTATACATTTTGCTTTGATATATTTGTATTCTGTAATTTTTTCGACTATGTTTCGAGGTTTTGATTGGCCAAGCATTTTCTTTTTTTAACTAATTTGTCAAGCAGTTTGTCAAGCATTTTGTTCAAAAACTACAGACATTTTACCTAAAAAAAAAACTGCACCTAAGTCTTAGCCTTCCCGCTTTTGATCAATGGTTTTTTATGTTTAATAAAAAGACGTCAAGAGTGTACTTTCATAGATCCATATTCTCATTTTAAAAGACAAGGATTTTCTTTACGTTATGGCTTTTTGCCACCTACTTTTAACATTGAAACAAGTTTCAAATTCATAAGTAGTTGTAACCTTTCATTATAGTCAAAAAAAAGAAGCTTTAACAAGTTTCTTTTACTGCGGTAGTCATCCAAAATCTTTTAATCATAAATATATCAATTGTACTCTAGCTTTATCTATACTAGTTATTATCCTGCGCACGTAACGCGGGGAATTCTCTGACAATCAACTAAGACTGTCCACAACACTGGAGGGCGCCCTTTCCACAAACAGTCACAGTCAGCATGCCATATCAGTTTTTTACTAACTTCTATACATTCTTCCCACAATCAACTTTTATCCCCAACACCATTCTTCTCACAAACAACCATTAAAAATCCATAAAAAACAAAGAAAAACACATTTTTGTGACATGGGCCCCACAAAATGCATCCACGGAGCGCCCATGGTAAAGGGCGGGTGCAGGACGGATGGGTCTGCACAATGCAGCCCTTACGAAAGGCGGCACAGACGGGGCTAAGGCGGGACGTTGTGGACAGTCTAAGATATACATAAGACTTTTACGATAAATCAACTAAGGAATACATAAGACTTCTACGATACATAGGTTTAAATATTTTGTAATGCAAATAGTTAATTTAACACTAATAATCAAATAGTGTCAGGATCATTACAGAACCGCTTTTTATTTTCAGAACCAAAAGAACCATTGGTTTACATAAATATAAATCACGAACCACTGATTTACATATATGTAAGTTAAAGCTGGTGATATTTAGTTGTTTCACATAGTTTAGTGTTCATGTCTGATATACACATATTTAAAACAGATCAAATAACATCAGACTTAATTTACGTTTATGTAAATCAATAGTGAAAATAAAAAGTGATTCTGTAATGATCCTAACCCTAATTAAATAATATCTAATTATACAAAAAAATAAACTCATACATATATGGCTAATAGAAAACACAAAGCCATGTCAATATAGATTCGGATTGGAAGACCTGTATGTGACTGTTGATAGCAACCTTACGACAGCATTGGGGCCTTCCAGGCTTTAGCTCCATAACACTCTGAGGGCGTTTGGTTTGTGGAATTCATTGAAATTAGAATTGGAATTGGAATTTGAATTTGAATTGGAATTGGAATTTTAAGGATTCCTTTGAAAATCCAAAATGTATTTGGTTGTTAAATTTGTTATGAAATTGGAATGTAAATTCATATAAAAAGACCAAATTACCCTTCAAATCACCAAATATAAAATAGAATTTTATACTCAAGTATTTTTATACATTTATTCTAGTGACCGCCCCCCCCCCCAAACCCCCCAAACCCCAAATATAAAATAGATTTTTTTACAAAATTAACCAAAATGAATTTAATGAAACTAAAAATAAGTATGTGTACCCCCGCTGAGAGCGGAAACACGGGGATGTAACGAGACGGGATCGTCATAACACATTGTTAACAATAGAGATGCAATGTATATAATTGATGATAAAGCGTGTCATGACGACACCAGACACAAATGGAGACTTGTGTCGTGTTTAGTCAATATTCACGACAACATAGCCATAAGCATAACTTGTAAATGATTCACATAACCAAAAATAATATCATTATAATGTAATTCCCACAACCCGGGAACAAGTATCAAAAGTATGAAGATTGTTTAATAGACTACAACAATGGTTCAAAATGAATGTTTGTCAAGTATGTTTAGTCTCAAAAATGCATCCTTGGGTCTCCACTAAGGCAGCACACCTAGATTTTCAATTAGCATTGTCACCTGAAAAGATATGCTTAAAATGGTCAACAAAATTGATGGTGAGCTCGTAGGTTTAAATAGTAAATAAGTAATTGATGTTGTATAGTAATCGTTGTGGAATACCGTGCATACAGTTATAAGTAAGCAAAATCACATAACCATGAGCTTTACAACCAAATCTAATGACGTACACACAGCAACTTGTCGGAATATATTCACCCAAGGGCCCGTTCCTGGCCACCGTTGGTACTAACTAGTATACCAACATGCATGGGTGGTGGTGTCAACCCAGTAGTACTACCAATACCTATCTGTCAGTTCCAACACCAAAATTAAATGGTTGTAAAGAAAGTACCACACAGCGACTCATGTATGTATCAGATAAGTACTCGCAACACAGTATCACGTTGATTCCAAGTATGTATATTGTATGTAAATTGTACAGCATAAGAAAATGGGTGAGAATACTTTTCCCCCATGTTTATAAATGATTAAAATATTGTATAAGCATAAAAAAGGGTCACGAAACTCACTTGTTAAGTGGTAAGTGTAACATCCGTAAAATTTAATATTCGTTTAAATTAATAAGAATAGTGTTCAGTCGCATTATAAACATGAGAATGAATCTCAGTCGCACGCCTTACGTGCGTATGAGGCTCAATCGCACGATTAACAGGCGTATGGGCTCAGTCGCACGATTGAGTTGTGCGAATGGGTCCAGTCGTGCGACTGAGTATGGCGGCTAAAATATGTAGATGAGAATAAGTAAGGCGGTTAAGAACGTTCAAAAGCAGATTTCTATCTGCAGTATCCCTATTCCCTTGTTTCTCTTAAACCCAAACACCCCTGTTCTTGCTAAATCAACGATTTCGGCTTCCTTTTGGTAAGTCTCGCTTGGTACGGATCGATATTTGAATACATTAAGCTGTGTATATGGTCGAAATTGATCCAAAAACAAGTTTAAATCTGAGTTTTTGATTCAATCTTTCTATTAAGTTGAAAACCAAGGATTCGGATCTTAGTTTTTGTGAAGTTTGATGAAACAAGGATCCGAAACGATTGTAAATAAGGTGTATATGTTCTGTTTTGAATATTTATTATTACTTGCAAATACACATATGTATCATTTATATATGTTTTTAAAGTTCTTATTAATGTTTTAATCTTGATTCAATATTTCTTGTTATGAACTATATGTTGGTTTACATATATGTAAAAAATACATATATTCTTTAGGTTTAGATATATGCATCATGGGTTTAATACGTGTTATATTATGTTTATTTTTTGTTTACATATATGTAAAATCTACATATTATTCTATTGGTTTACATATATATTTCATTCAATTAGTATACATATATGTAAAATAATACATAATATTTAGTTGGCTTACATATATGTTCAATGGTTTAGTATGTGTTATCATGTATCATTTAGTTGGTTTGTATATATATAAATCTCTACATATTATTTTGCTTGTTTACATATATGAAACATCAGCTTAATATGTAAATATAAGATTATTTAAACTGAATAATTTAACAAAGGCCTTTAAATAGAATAATCATAATTCTATACATACTTTAAACAACTGGATTATATATACCTTACCTTGCAAATTAAATCAATTTAAATCGACATAAGCCATTAAAATGATGAACACATTGCCTTGTTTTGAACTCGAATAGTCTTTACTACGTGCTTTAAACAACAAGATTATATAGGTATATACATATATACATATATACATACACACACACATATATATATGTATATATATATATCTATATATGTATATGTATATATTTATATATGTATAAACCTATATATATGTATATTGTATATATCTCTAGGAGTAGGTGTAAGGCCCCGTTCCCGGGACGCTTACAGCTGGTCGCCCATCACACATAAAACATACATTCTCATTTATCGTAAGTAAACATCGCAGCAGAAACATAAAAAATGACACTTCATTTCATTATAAAGGCTTTTGCAAAATAATACATCGTTAATCAGTTACAAAATATATTGTTTCATTACATCACAAAAGCATTATATGAATGGATGCCATCCAAAAGAGCAGAGTAGCCGCCCCGTGCCATCCTCAGTAACATTACCTGTCAACTAGAAAAACATAAAAGTCAGTGTTGCTGAGTGAGTTCTAGTTTTAAAGTAAAACATACTTTCTTTCGATTAAAACCGTATTTTACATTCTTACGCGATCAAGCATCATACATACCAATAGGTAATAACATTATTATCTTCATCATTCGTTCGTTAACTTTCGTTCGTTCAACGTACATCATTACCATTAACATTCGCTACTTTTATTCACATTCATTCATAAATTCTTACTTTCATTCGTACGTTCATTACTTTCGATGACATGTACAATACCCCGAACATTATGCACGAAGCTGGTTACTGGGCTTGAGGTCTTTCATAGACCTCGAACATTATGCACGAAGCTGACTCCAGTACCTAAGGAAAGTACATTCACCACTTATCTTTTCACTTTCATTCTGGATCAATGCCATGTGCTATACCCCGAAAATTGTGCACGAAGCTGACTCCAGTACCTAGGGCAAGCAAGCAAGGATCCCATACATATGGTGAATCACAGGGATTGGACCCTAGTATGCATCCTTCTGGTGTAGCTAACCCGCACACAGTTGAGCTAACACCCTTCATTGGGTGTGAACCTCCACACATTTTCTTGCAAGTCTTTCTTACATTCATTCATTCATTAATGCATGCATTAATTCATCATGTTCCTCTTTCGTTATCTTCCATTTTACGTTACATAATACTTTCGTTTCATTCATTAACATAACACGTAAAGCCACAGAAAAGATAAACATACATCATAATAAGGAACATCAACATACACGGTAGCACCATCATACAGGGCATCATCATACATACATAACATACATCATGCATAAACATGCAACATCATCACGCCCAACATACCTTCTAAGACCCCAACAATCATCTTACTTGAACTTATGGGAACTTCCACGTCAAAACTTACATCTGCACTTTCTCCCAAAAGTCAGAAATTAAACTACACTTTTCCTCGGGTACACCAGCCCTATTTGGGCGTATGGGCACCCTTCAGTCGCATGGCCTCCAGGCGACTGATCATCATGTGAATGGACCAATGCGGATGAACACCAAATGCGGATGAACACCAAATGCGGATGAACACCAAATGCGGATGAACACCCCAATCGTGCGAATGGACCTCATGCGGATGAACACCAATGCGGATGAGCACTTATGAGAATGGGCCCTCAGTCGCATGACTCCCCATGCGACTGGCCCCAATCATGCGAACGAATCTCAATCGTGCGAATGAACTCCAATCGCACTTCATTCGGCCGTATGGCCTCCAGTCGATCGCCTAGCCCTAGCTGATGCAGAATGCAGTTCATCCTGAACCTAATCTGCCATTTTTGACCTCCAAGCTCATCCAATCCCATTCTAAGACTAAATCAACCATCCTAAACCTTAGGAATGCATACCATAACACCATTCAAGCACGCACAAGCCCGGACACAAACTCCAAACGGATCACACGCAAACACATCCAAATGGGTCAAATACACACACATAAAACAGGTTTTCAGATGTGTTCCTGCCCTAAATCAGTTGAAAACATGTAAAAGAGGGGTCCTAGAACTCACACAAACAACACCAAGTAGAGCTTCGATTTGACCCGCTACACGACGATTTTCACGCTCGAAACCAAGAAAACAAAGCTTGGAACCCCCTTTTCTCCCTCTCTTCTCTCTTTGGCTGAATTTTGCAAGAATGGGGAGGGTGTGGGCTGCCCTCCCCCTTTTATACCCCCACTCATCCAAATTTCTTCCTGTTTTGGCAAGTTTGGTCCCTCGACTTTGGACTTTATTTCTTTTCTTCTTTCATCGGCTTCAAAGGAAATATCCGGGCGTTACAAGTCCACCCCCTTATATAGGTTTCGTCCCCAAAACCTGTTATTCCTCAAACAAACATGGGTAATGATGTCTCATTTCTTCTTCGGTCTCCCACGTTGACTCGAATCCCTTCCTGTGCTTCCACTGTACGCGCACAAGAGGAACCACTTTATTTCTCAGCCTCTTCTCTTTTCGATCGATGATGGCCACTGGTTGCTCAACATAATTGAGTCGTTCGTGTACTTCGATATCCTCTAATGGAACAATCATATCTTCATCTGCTAAGCACTTCCTTAGATGAGATACGTGGAATGTCGGGTGAATTCCACTTAACTCATCTGGTAACTCCAATTTATAGGCCACCTCTCCTACTCAAGCAATGATTCAGAAAGGACCTATGTATCTCCGTCTTAACTTGCCCCGCTTTCAGAAACGAATGATGCCCTTCCAAGGTGAGACCTTCAACATAACCTGGTCACCCACCTGGAACTCAATCGGTCTGTGTCGTTTATCAGCATACGACTTCTGTCTATCTTTGGCTGCCTTCATGAAGGCTTTGATCCTTTCAAACTTTACAGTCTTAGCCTCAATCACCTCAACACTCTTGAACTCTTTATGACAAACATCCGCCCCAACAGATGGGTGTTTTGCATCTCCTACCGTATAGCATCTCATAAGGTGGCATACCAATACTGGCATGATAACTGTTGTTGTATGAGAACTCAGCTAACGGTAAGTGGTCATCCCAACTTCCCCCAAAATCAATGACACATGCTCGGAGCATATCGTCCAATGTCTGGATGGTCCTTTCTGACTGAACATCAGTCTGGGGATGATAAGCTGTGCTAATGTATAACCTCGCCCCCATCGTGTCGTGGAATTTCTTCCAAAATTTGGATGTGAACCGGGTGTCACGATCAGACACAATAGACACCGACACACCATGACGAGTCACAATCTCCTTAATGAAAAGATCCGCTAACCTCCGGATGAATATGTCTCGCGGATCGGTAAAAAGTGAGCACTCTTCGTCAAGCGGTCAAGAATCACCCATATAGCAACATTCCCTTTCGGAGTACGCGGCAGCTTCATAATGAAATCCATGGTGATGTGCTCCCACTTCCATTTCTGTATATCCAAAGGTTGGATCTTCCCATACGGCTTTTGATGCTCGACCTTCACTTACAAGCAAGTAAGGCACTTACTCACGTACTCCACTACGTCACGCTTCATACCCGGCCACCAATAATCTTTCTTCATGTCTTGGTACATCTTTATAGCACCGGGATGAATAGAGTATCAAGTTTTATGAGCTTCATCCATAATCTCCACCCGTAGATCCCCAAGACGAGGAATCCACATTCGTCCAAACCGGGTTCTAACACCAAATGTGTTTTCACCCAACTCCACAACCAGACCTCTCATTCTTTCAGAGTTAAGATGATCTTATTTTAATGGCTCATCTTAAAACTCCTTGACTTACTTCATCACATCAGAGGTCATAATCAGCTGGTAGCCATCACCCGAATCGGCTTGGGTCTTTCCTTTCGGCTAAGGGCATCCGCCACCACGTTAGCCTTGATCGGATGGTAATGGATCTCCCAATCATAATCTTTTATGAGCTCCAACCATCTCCTCTGCCTCATGTTCAAGTCTTTCTGCTCGAAGGAATACTTCAAGCTCTTGTGGTCAATGAATGTGGTGCACTTCGTCCCATACAAGTAGAGCCTCCAAATCATTAACGCATAGACCACGGCTGCTAGCTCCAAATCATGAGTAGGGTAGTTAACCTCATGAACCTTCAACTGTCAGGATGCGTAAGCTATGACCTTTCCTTTCTACATTAACACACACCCTAACCCCGAGTAGGAAGCATCAGAATAAACCACCAGATCTTCACTTCCATCGGGTAACGACAATACAGGAGCTTGAGTCAACCCCGCCTTTAATTCTTCAAATGCCTTCTCCTGAGCTTGACCCCACACAAACTTTACATCCTTCTGGGTCAACTTGGTTAGTGGAGAAGCGATCTTAGAGAAGTCTTGAATAAACCTTCGGTAGTAGCCCGCCAAACCCAAGAAACTATAGATCTCGGATGGCGTCTTTGGAGACTTCCATTGCACACCGCTTCCACCTTTGCCGGATCCATTATAATCCCCTCCGGATTCACCATGTGACCCAAGAATTGAACTTCGGGCAACCAGAACGCGCATTTGGAGAACTTGGCATACAACTTATCCCTTCTCAACGTCTCCAACACCTCTCGAATGTGACCGGCATGCTCCATCTCGCTCTTTGAATAAATCAGGATATCATCAATAAACACAATCACTGATTTATCCAACATTGGCCAACAAACTCGATTCATCAAGTCCATAAAAGCAGCTGGCGCGTTGGTTAAACCAAAAGACATAACGAGGAACTCATAATGAACATAACGCGTGCGAAAAGCTGTTTTAGGAATATCCTATTCTTTCACCTTTAGCTGATAGTAGCCAGATCAAAGATCTATCCTTGAAAACCAACTGGCACCTTGAAGCTGATCAAACAAATCCTCAATCCTTGGTAACGGGTACCGATTCTTCACTGTCAACTTGTTCAGTTCACGGTAGTCTATACACATCCTCATACTACCGTCTTTCTTCTTTACGAATAAGACCGGAGCACCCCAAGGAGAGATACTCGGTCTAATAAACCCTTTATCAAGTAGTTCTTGCAATCGCTCCATCAACTCTTTCATCTCAGTCGGAGCCAACCGATACGGTGCCTTGGCAACAGGTTGGGCACCTGGTATTAAATCAATCTGAAACTCGATCTCTCGGTCAGGTGACACTCCTGGCAAGTCTTCGGGAAACACATCGGGAAAGTCACACACGACCGGAACATCGGATAGTTGTGGTATTGGCGTATCCACATCCTTCACATAAGCCAAGTAGGCGCTACATCCACGCCTCATACACTTTCCCGCCACCACCATTGAGATTACTTTCGGGATCGTCGTGACTCGACTCCCATAAACAGTTACCAAACTCCCGTTAGGCCTATCAAACTAATCATCTTCTTGCGACACACAATGTTCGCCTCGAAGTCCGCCAACCAATCAATCCTAAGAACCAAATCAAAACCGCCTAAGTTCATCATGAATGGTCTAACAGGAAACTTATAACCTTCTTGTTCCACATCATAGTCCTCTATCATCTCAGAAATCCTGGTAGACTTACCTATGGCACTTTCTACATCAAAGGGCGCATAAACATGCCTACTACTAACCAGCAGCTTAGTACAGAAAGCAGCAGAAATAAAACTTTTACTAGCACCAGAATCGAACAACACAGAAGCTAAAGTTTGGTTCATTAGAAACGTACCGGACACAACATCAGGGTCCGTCCTAGCTTCCTCTTATGTCATGGTGAATGCCCTGGCGCTCGCCCTCAGTCCTTCACTCCCCGTCTTCTTCACCCCAAAACCTTTAGCCCTTGGCTTCTTGCAGTCTCGACTTATGTGGCCCTCCCCGCCATAGTTAAAACATCTCCCCGCTTTGCACTCCCGTGCCATATGACCTGGCTTCCCACACTTGAAACAAACGTTCAACCCCCATCTACACTCACCACTTTGCTCCTTCCCACATTTGCCACACTTTTTCGATCCCGTACCCGGTGTGGCTATATGACGATCATCCACCCGTGCCTTCTTGTTACCTGTCGAGGCATCACCCTGACCAAACCTCGTCCCATTCCAGTTTTGATCACCACCACCCTTCCTACTGCCTTCAGCCATCACCACTACAGCCCTCTCATCATATAACCTCCCCGCCAAGTCCACCGCCGACTTAAATGTGTTCGGTCGGGTAGCGATCATGTGCCTGCGAATATCCGCCGACAAACCCTGAATATACCTCTTAATCTTCCGTGACAGAGGTGTCACCTGATCCGGCACCAGACGTGCAATCTCGTTGAACTTCATGGTGTATTGCTGATGTGTCATGGTTCCCGCCTCCAGTTGCAGGAACTCCCTCTCAACCTTGTCCAACTCCCGGTGAGGACAGAACTCCTCAATAACCAACTTCTTTAACTCCGACCATCTCATCCTCCCAATTGCCTGACTACCCTCGGCCTGGACTATATTGTCCCACCAACACAAAGCCGAGTCCACAAACGAGTGGGCAGCAAATTTCACCTTCTGGTCTTCTCGGCACTCGCTGATATTCAGAACAGCTTCCATTTCTCTCACCCGTTGGTGAGCAGCAGTAGCAGTGCCATTTCCATCAAAGGTAGGGGGCTTACACCTTTGAAATGCCCCGTAGTTACAGCCTCGTACCGGCTCTTGCACAGGCTCTTCGTCCTCCTCCTCGTCATCAGAGGGAATCGTATCAGTCTCCGGGTGCTCCCGACCTCCCGAGGACTGGTTCCCCTCCCTTCTTTCTCCTTCCTTTACAGCCTTAATTACTTCGGTCATCACAGATGGTAAGATCGTCTGCATGACTGATGAACTTCTTCCCCAACATCCTCCTTTATTGAGTCTCTTAAATTGGTGCTCTTATCTCCACCCTCCGGATGAGGGGTCTCAGGTCCTTCATGAACCACCTTTTCAACCCTAGGTCTTCCTCTTTTAGGTCGCGGTTCAGCACCCGACCCACCACGACCTCCACCCCTCGATGCTTTAGAAGATCTACCACCAGCCATCCTCTAGCACACTGAAAGATTCAAACACCAACACGGTCATTCAAGGGAACAGCTCAGTTTATGTCAAGTATAGTAAGTCCCTAATTACAGTGGCCAGTTGTGATTAGCCACTTACTTTACTCTTCATACCCCAAGCATTACCTGTGTTAGGACCGTGTACGTACGGAGTACTAACTGATTCTTCGTTATACCGGATCAAATAGTGCGGAATCCTATTTGATTGGCGATCCAATCAGGGAGAACGTAATCAAGATCAATCCTAACAATTAGAAAACGTTAAGAATAGGCTAGGAATGATCCGGGACGTTCTATGAAGTTGGAATGGACGAACAGGACGCTCTGGGTCGGCTAGGGTTGCAAATATTCAAAGTGTTCCGTTTTCCATGAATTAAGTGGTATTTATAGGTTACAGCTATCATTCGTACGACTGAGCCAGGCGACTGGCTCAGTCATGCGACTGAGTCATACGATTGGTTCATTCGGACGACTGAGTCAGTCTTATGACTCAATCGTACGATTGACTCAATCACCTGATTCATTCGTGTGACTGGCCCATTCGTATGGTCCAGTCGTGCGACTGAATCAGATAACTTAGTTAAACATATTCTTGAACCTTTGATGATTCAAAACTATGTCTAACAACTGTAAACCTATATAACATTGTCATATATGCGTGTACTAATAATTGATATGAATAGATATAACATGTAAGCAACCGATAACCATAAAGGAAGAGATTCTCATTATAATAAACAAACGTTACATATGCGTTACAAGATGAAGTTCTATTACATTGTAACTCACTAGACTAGAACTAGGGACATGTGTACCAACAAACTCCCCCTTGGACGTAGTTCTATCTAGACTTTGACTCCTTTCTTGAATTCTTCAAATCTCTTCTTTCTATCTTCTGTAGAAACCCCAGAGTGAATATCGAGTGCGAAGCATATACGTATGACGTGTTGAAACTGAAGTGCTTGCACGATATCCTGAGTGTCAAAAAATAGTGGCCACTTGTACAAGATGTAAACATCTGAAGCAGACAAGTTGGTTAGCCACATAGGGTCGTATACCCTAATCGTCTCTATCATTCCTTCTTTATTCAAAACTATGACGGCCTCACCTGTGCGCCAGTCATAATACCACCATTTAAAATGGGGTACAAAATCTTGTGGCATTTCCCTCAATGGAATACGCGACATTGTGCGCGGAGGGTGCCATCTCAAAATCACTTTTGGCCTTCCAGAGGTTGGGTCAACCTCGGTCTTATGAATCAACCTTTTGGGCTGTTGAGGTTTAAAATTGACCCACCTCGTAAGGTACTCTTTCTTCAGTGCCTTCTCAAACCATCCAGATATCTTCCCGGGGACAGCATATAGAGGCTCAAGTTAGCTAGATGATTTAGCTCGAAACCAGGAAGAGTTTTCAGATCATGTGGGAATCTGAAATCCTCTATTCCCTTCTCTCTTTTCACGGCATATACCTTAAGATCCTCAAAGTATGCCCAGCTGATGATCTTGCCTGACACCTTCTGATGTTTCTTGACCTTGTAGAGCTTGGTGTAGGCGTTTGTCTTTGTAGGTGCACGTTGCTTTTTCATTTCCTCCAGGCAGGCTACCCACTTAGCCTTTTTAGATGCAAGATTAGCAGCATCTGCCTGAGGATCCTCTGCTGTAGCCTCTTTAGCAGAAGTCATTGTCTCAACCTTATCGAATGTACTGCTGTCAAATGCATCTCCCAGATCTGGTAGCACTTCGCCTTCGGCATTAGTGTACTGGGGATAATGATCAGCAGTCACATCCTATATCTCCACCTCGTCGACATCCTGTAGTTCTTCATCACTGACTACGTCGACCTCAGGCGCATCCTTTACCAGCTCATCAGGGTTTAGACTGAATAGTTCAGCAATCTGCTCATCAGTTACATCATGTATGATCTCACCCTCTTCAGGTGTGTAACTAACAGAGTGATGTACTATTCCTTCCAAATCAAGAATCATTGTCAATTGAGTCTTGATTTGTCGAAGGGGTATCACATCATGCTCGTCAGCCTGCTTGGATGAACCTGTATAACAATTTACCAAAGATAGTGCAAGTTAGTATACATTAAGCTCATAACCAATATCAACGTAACTTATCATTCATTAACTTTAAGCACATATTAAATACATGATTACAAGAACAAAAGTTTAATGATAAACAAACATCTAATCCTGAACTTTGCCTTGAATCATCGCTGGATCTTCGGCAGAAGGGGAGGTAGGTGGGGCAGCAGTTGATGCTCCCTGGTCTTGTCTTTTCTTGGTTCGTTGCTCATGACCAGGGGCAGAGGTAGATGCATCTGCGTCCCCTTCATCATCATCATCATCATCTTTTTCTTTATCTTCATCATCACCTCCCTCGTCATCATCATCACTATCATCATCCTCATCATCCTCCTCATCGACATCATCTTCACCTTCTCCTATCTTTAAGGGCTCATTTTGTGACCCCTTGAGTTTTAGTCTGATCTCCTTGTTGCAGCTTCTAACTCCTCAAGCTTCTTGGTGGACTCATCTCGGTGCTCTAGGAGTTTGGTGATCTGTTCATTTTGCTGGTTGATCTGAGCAGTTTGCTGGGAGATAAGTTGAGCTTGGGAAGTTGTTAGCTCCCTCAGCTGACGTATCTCTGCCGACTTTTCTTCATCAGCAGCTATGAGCTTAATCATCACCCTGTTTAGGGCTGCTAGCTGCTCTTCCACAGAAAAGGAAGGAAGATATCTACCGGTGGGGAGTGAAGAAGGTCCAGTCTGGTGAGTGGTGGTGGTAGTGGTGGCTGTAGTGAATATGGGTGGAGGTGCATGAGTAGTAGTGGTCACTGGTGGGATGGTGGTGGTGGGAGTGTTGTTGTTGTGGGTGGAGTAGTGGTATTTGGTGGTGTAATGGAAGTGGGTGGTGTAGTAGTAGTAGCAGAGGTGGTGGTAGTAGTGGTAGCAGAGGAGGTAGTAATGAGTGTAATCCTCCTGCGTTTCGGCTTCAGCCCATGAGGCCGAGCCATATGTTTCCTCCGCGTCCCCCTTGACGCGGAGGCTCCCCCTCGGTTGCTGGGAGAGGCTGGGGTGTAAGATGGATCAGCTGAAGAGCTCCCAGACTCTCCTGGCCGTCCACCAACCGCCCGTATTCCCTGCTCAGTGGCCACTACTCGACTGCCCACAGTCCGGGTAAGTGGCACATCATCAGAATCCTTCTCTTCTTGCATATCGAAATCAGGATGAATTGGAGCTGGTTCTGGTCCTCCCTGACCAACTCCTCCCTGATCAGTACCATCGTCGTCGTCATCGGAGTCATCAGAGGGAAAAGCAATCGGCTCAACATCCGAGTCACTATCATCGTGATGCCACTTTCTCCTAGCTGGCGCCACGTAATCCTCACGGGCCAAATGCCCAAACAAACTCCTCACCGGGGCTTGACCTGCTTGCCCTGGTATACTTTCATCCTTCCCAATGTAGTGTCGTCCATGATCTCCAGGACGACAGCATCATCTTGAGTTTTTGGGAGCTGGGGGAGCTTCTGGTCTACAATCATCTGGATGAACCTTGGGTACATGCAAAAGCTTTCCTTCCCCTTGGTTTCAATGTTTTCCACCAAATAGGTGAAAATCATCCGTGAAAAGCTGAATGGGAGGTTCAGCACCAGCGCAACATATGCGCTCTGCATTTGCTCAGAAAGCTCATAAAAGCCTCCCTTCCTCGAGGCAATGCAACGTAGAAGCACATGGGCCAGATACTTGAATTGGGGGCACAAGTTGCTTTTGTTAAG
Source organism: Flaveria linearis (assembly GCA_024085815.1). Taxonomy (NCBI): domain Eukaryota; kingdom Viridiplantae; phylum Streptophyta; class Magnoliopsida; order Asterales; family Asteraceae; genus Flaveria; species Flaveria linearis. Next base: position 44,786,340 of record CM044011.1, read on the forward strand.
CATACCCGAGTTGATGTCCCCCGAGTATTTTGCCCTCATAAAGCAACCTCGGACAGTAAGGGAATGCAGTCTAGTTGGGTGTTCTGCATCGTCCCCAAGCTCCAATACCGTTCGTATATCCTCCTCAGATAGCTCGATATCTTGTCCAAAGATAGAGCTTCTAATAGTATATGGCTCCCTGGATCTGTCGACCACAGCATGTTCCCAAAACGACTGCTGTATCGACCTGTATGGTGTACACTGAGTAGAAATCGCTCGGAATATCCTTGATCTTCTCAAAAATGCGATAATGCCAGAAAACTCAGCGGCATTCCTGGAGGTCAAGTCCACATGAGCACAAATGTTGTGCTTCGTGCTCATAATCCATCGACTTGCCATCTGTCACATAATGTAAGTAACGTTAGTGCATCCAGAAGATAGCAAATTTAAAGTCAATGAGCTTTACACCTTGGTTAAGTCGGGCGACTGAGCAAACAAATGAACATAGTCGTGCGACTGAGTAGGACGACTGAGCTTTACATGTGTGAATTGGTTCATACGTGCGACTAAGTCAAGCGAATGGACATAGTCGGGCGATTGAACCATTCGTTCCTCTCAGTTGTGCGACTGAGACTTGTCGTCTTCTCAGTCAGGCGATTGAAGTTCATCAGTGTGTCCAGTCGCCTACCCGACAGTTTGTCCATTCAAATTCTTGTTTTGAGCTATACTTGATTTTAAACGTCGAACATAGGCTCATTACACTCAGAAACGACCGATTAAGCATATTTTAACTTCTGTTTGAACATTTAGATTAGTTTTGATGGTCTATTGGTTCGTTAAGCGCTCGGTTACTGTTGGGTCAGAATTCGAGTGATTCTAGACGTCATTTATCGGTTTGATCGATGAAACACCACGAATAGTACCTGTATAAGCACCAATGAATGTTAGAACACACAAAACGAAGGCAAATATGAATCGAATGGAATTTTGGCAGCGGTTTGTTAGGTCGTGCGTATAGAGGGGGCGATTTGGGTGAATGATCGACTGATGATGATTTGGCCTGTATTTATACTAGGGCAAATCCCAGTCGGGCGACTGAGCCTAGTCGCTTTGGTCAGTCGGGCGACTGAGCCTAGTCGTATAGGTCAGTCTTGCGACCGAGTCTCAGTCGTGTGACTAACCCAATCGTTCATCACCAATCGGGCGATTGAGGTTCATCCAAATGACTGTTACAGTCGGTCACCTCCAATCGTTCGATTGGATTTATTCGCACTGCCCATTCGTACGATTTGACTCATTAGTGTGTTCCAATCGGACGACTGGACCATATTTATGGTTCAGTCATGCAACTGGGTCTTCCTTATCATCTTTTGACCATGTTACCATAACGACATTTAGTCCCATTTAATAGTAGATAAAATGTTATGAACAAGTTGATCATCTCAGACATGACCAATTTAATAAAACAGTTTGATCACCTCAGACGTGATCCATTTATCCACCTGATCATCTCAGACATGACCCATTTATTCACCTGATCATCTCAGACATTACCCATTTATCCACCTGATCATCTCAAGCATGACCCATTTATCCACCTGATCATCTCAGACATGACCTATTTATCCACCTGATCATCTCAGACGTGATCCTTTTAACCTTTCAGAAACAATTTGTTAAATAAACATTAAGCTCATTTGGTGATGTTAACAGAGAACAATATACACAGTCTGACAAAGACACACTTATACTAATAAATTAAAGAAATTTTAAACTACAAACAAAACGAACATCTTTTGTGATTTTGTTAGGGTAGGTTTGTGTAGCCCATTAACATTGACATCATATCAAGGACAGACTCATATGAAATCAGACAGGCATAAACAACATTACTTGGAACCTCTGATTAGTATTTAACTTTAAACACTTGCATATCACAGCTTTCTCACTTATCTAAGACTTCTAAGATCTAACTGGGAATCATGCTTGATATGATACGTAACGTACTTTGATTATCAACTTCAGTCAGTGCATACACGACGATTGTCAGTATATTTGTCCACTTAAATCCATACACAGACTTTTGACATGCATTGGTAAAGAATTAAGTTATATTATTTCAACCAACATTTGTGGATCCCAAGCTTATATGGTAATCAGTATTCCTTAGAGGACTTTCGAGCGGTCTATAGGTATTTGACAAGAAGAAACTATTCTTAGAGCTTTCAAAGAGAAGCCAAGCCTCAGGTCAGTGCCATCGCACAGCAGAGAGGCGGCAAACAACAATGAATTCTAGAATATGTAGGTTATGCTTATCCTCAGGTCAGTGCCATCGCACAGCAGAGAGGCACACAACCTATCTCCTTGTTAGAGCATTTCTTATTTTTCTTTTTCACATAACGCACCAACAACATTTTGTTATCAGCATGATTGCGCTTGTATTCAATTTTTTTTTGCTCTTTTTGTAGTCACACGCACACCTTTGCTGGCGTTTATTTGCTCATTATCCCTTATTGGAAATGGCTGATTGTGTTAACCAGTGATAGGATGGGAACCCACAGTTGATTGAACCATTTAGTTTAGATTGAGTTTACCAATGACGTCTACTCGTCTAATGTGTTGAATCTACCGACACATCGTATAGTGAACTAGCACCTCCCTAGATCAACTTTCTCCGTGTAGTTACAATACCAACCAAGCGTACTATCATCTTCCCATTTTGTTAGACTCAGACTTCTCGGATTTATAATTTTTTCTGTGATTTAATTAGCCTTGCAAAACCGAAAATCCTTTTGGTGTTCCAAGTAACCCGATGCCTGTGTACTATCACTTTCCAATTTGTTGAGTCACATTTCCTGTCTTTTTGTCTATGCCCTTTACAGCTTTACTTACCTTCCCCCCTTTTTTTTAAGTAAATGAATACTGAAATAATAAATCTCCCCCTAAAATTCTAAAACAGAAAATCTTTTTGTGTTTTTGGATTTTTATACGACAAGGAAATTAAAAAAATTAAAAAAATTAAAATAAAAGAAATACTAAAAAATTGAAAAGACGGTGTCGGACTATGTATCTGTTTCTTCTAATATAACATCACTTTTCTTTTTAACACCGTTGACCTCTAGCAGATAGAAAAATCTTGGTTTATCAAACGGTTTGGTGTAGAGGTCAGCGCGTTGAAACTCCGTGTTTATTTTGACCACATCAATTAAGTGTTTTTCATAGCAGTCGCGTATGAAGTGATACTTTATGCCTATGTGTTTGGTCTTAGGATATTGAACCGGATTTTTAGTTACTGCAATTGCAGCAGAATTATCAACATATATAGGAGTAGAAGTGAAATGCAAACCGTAGTCCCGCATTTGCTGTTGTATCCAAATGATTTGAGAGCAGCAGCTGGCGGTGCCAACATATTCAGCTTCACAGGTAGATAGAGCAACTGATGTCTGCTTCTTGCATTGCCAAGTTACCAATCTCCTCCCGAAAAATTGACATCCTGCTGACGTAGACTTGTAATTCATTTTGCAGCCTCCATAATCCGAGTCACTATACGCCGTTAGCTCAAAGTCATCATCATGAGGATACCACAACCCCAATGTTGGTGTACCCTTCAGATAACAAAAAATCCTCTTGACTCCAATTAGATGATTGACTTTGGGTTTCGCTTGATATCGGGAACATAAACATGTGGCATACATGATATCTGGACGCGAAGCAGTGAGATACATGAGAGATCCGATCATCCGACGATACATAGTGGCATCCACCAAATCCCCATTCTCATCAGGAGCCACATCATGATTTGTGGCGAGTGGGGTACCGGCTGCAGTGACATTTTCCATATCAAAGCGACTAAGAATGTCACCGACATACTTAGTTTGATGCAGAAAGATGCCGGTAGGGGTTTGATCCACCTGTAATCCTAGGAAGAACTTCATTTCTCCCATGGCACTCATCTCAAACTCAGCCTTCATCACAGATTCAAACTCTTTACATAACTCTTCGTTTCGTGAACCGAAGATTATGCCATCCACATATATTTGCACCAGAAGAAAATCACCATCCTTTTCTTTGATGAACAATGTACAGTCAATCACACCCCTACGAAAGCCATGTTTCAACAGATGGGTGGAGAGCTTTTCATACCAAGCTCGAGGAGCCTGATGTAGCCCATACAGAGCCTTGTCTAACTTGTAGACTCTGTCCCGATGATAAGGATCTTCGAATCCTTCGGGTTGACTGACATATACCTCTTCACGGATTTCCCCATGCAAGAATGCACTCTTAACATCTAGTTAATAGACTTTGATCTTCATGTAAGAGGCGTAGGCTAGAAAGATGCGAATAGCTTCCATTCTAGCTACAGGAGCAAAGACTTCATTGTAGTCGATTCCTTCGACTTGTCTGAAGCCCTGAACAACCAACCATGCCTTGTTTCTGATAACAACACCCTGGTCATCCTTCTTGCACTTAAGTACCCATTTGGTACCAATTACTTTGACTCCTTTGGGTCTGTCAACAAGAGTCCACACTCCAAGTTTCTTGAACTATAGCAACTCCTCTTGCATAGCATTGACCCAGGCTTCATCCTTAAGGGCATCACTTACGTGTTTGGGTTCAATTTGAGAGACAAAACATCGGTAAGCTCCATCATTCACGTAGCCCTTTTCCATTACTTCAGCGTAATCAGCAGTGTACAATCGACTTCTAGTCTGCACGCCGAAGTGGAGATCACCAATGATAGCATCTGATGGATGACTTGTACTGATCCTAGTCAAGGGGGTTGTAGGAACAACGACTTCAGAGTCCATAGTTGTGACCGGAGGTTCAGTATCTGTATTTCCAGATGCGGGAGAAGCAGCTGAAGAGCTTCCTTCATGATCAACATTAGGTGACTGTACTGGTTCAGGTGCTTCTTCATCCTCTGATGATTCCTCACTTTCATCCTGATCGGCTGAGGCAGATCCCGATGAACCACTTGCAGGTGTTGCATTGCTAGTATCCAGATTAGGTGAATTGAGAACATCGTGCATCATCTGAGTAGCAATATCATCATCTGAATCTATCTGAGGAAGATTGAATGATTTGAAAAAGCCATCGTAGTCAAAGAATGACGATGGACCTTTTCCAGCAGGGGGGATAGTGAAACGTTGAACATTAACATTGCACCATACTTCTACCTGACCAGTAGAGTTGTTGTAAACTCGTTTGTCTGGTATACTGTATCCCAGAATGATTCCCTGATCTGCCTTTTCATTAAACTTGCCTTCTTGAGTTTTCTTCAGAAGTGTACAAGGAGCACCGAAAGGTTCCAAATACTCCAAGTTTGGTTTACGCTTCTGTAGTAACTCGTAGCAAGTCTTCCCGTGCCTTTTCACTACTGACACACGATTGAGTGTGTAGCAGGCATTGGCGACAGCTTCGTTCCAGAATTGTACTGGCAGTTTTGAGTCTGACAACATAGTTCTGGCGGTTTCGATCAGACTCCTGTTCTTTCACTCAGCAACTCCATTCATCTGTGGTGTGTATGCAGAGGTGAATTTATGAACAATTCCCTTTTCTTTGCAGAAAGCATCCATCCACTGATTCTTAAACTCGGTTCCATTATCTGAGCGAATCTTTCTCACCTTCAGTTTGTACAGCGATTCCAGAGTGGTGACCAGCACTTTGAATGACTCAAAAGTTTCTGACTTTGCTTTCAGAAACATCACCCATGAGAATCGTGAGTAGTCATCAGTGACTACGAAGCAATACCAATCTCCTGCAATACTTTTCGTGCTAACTGGATCGAAGAGATCCATGTGAAGTAGCTCCAGGGGCATCTCGATAGAATTGACGTTCTTGGTCTTGTGAGATTTCCTGGTTTGCTTTCCTTTCTTGCATGAGACACAGAAATCAGGAAGCTTGAAGTTCTTGACAGGAACTCCATCAACTAAGTTGTTATGAATCAGATGATTCATCTTCCTATGATTAATGTGTCCCATTCTTTTGTGCCATGAGATGGATTCTTTCTCTGTTGCTTTGGATAAGAAATACTGAACTGTAGAATCAGAAGAAGAAGCATTAGACATATCCAGTACATATAGATCATTGTACCTAGATGCTGACATTAAGACCTGCTCCTCCGGAATCTCCATCTCTTTCTTCAGAATATAACATTTGCGATTGTCAAACATGACTTTGAAGCCCTTGTCACAAATCTTTTCATTACCTACTTCTCCCCGAGCGGTAATGTATCCTCCTTTGTTTCCAGCAAAGGAAACGTGTCCCCCTTTAATTTGTTTGACATTGAAAAGGAGAGATTTATTTCCCGTCATGTGCCTGGAAGCTCCGCTATCTACGATCCATGTATTTGTAGATGCACTATAGCGGACAACCTGCACATAAGAGAAAATAATCAGTTAAGGAGGGGGACCCAAGCCTTGACTGGCTTGGGTTTCCCAGAGGAATCAACCATCATGAATTTGACCCACTGTCCTTTATCAGTGGGTGGAATCTTAACATTCAACTTGTCCTTGCTTTCAGACTCATCAGTCGTTTTGGCTTTCCACGGACCATCCCTGTGAAAGGATTGTTTGTGGTAAACCTTAGACTGATTAACAGTTTGAGCATATGGTTTAGATTCAGAAACAGGTTTCGCCGCTGGCATCACAGACTTGTCAGTGACTTGTCTGTGTTGCCTTTGGCGTGGAGGAGACGAAAACGACCTAGAAGGTGTTTTAGACCTAATAGGTGTTTTCGATCTAACAGGAGTCTTCGATCGCTGTTTTGAATCTAAATTAACTTTGTTGTTCAGCTCAACCTTAATTCTTGGAGTCTGATAGCGAGGACAATTTGTCGAAATATGACCGCGCTGCCCACAAGTATAGCAGGATCTCCATTCATCGGGGCTAGGAGATCTCTTGTGGGGCGGTGAGTAAACTTCTGGTTCTTTCTTCTTGTTCTCACTTTTAATGCTTTCACCTCCCTTGACAAATTTAACTTGTTTAACATTATGTGTGTTTTGTCTTGGGAGATGATGGGATTCTTGTTTCACTGATTTAGTTTGAGTGGTTTTAGAATTCTTAGGTTGTGTGGTAGTCGATTTTTGACCAAACCCAAGAGAAGCTTGAACATTCTCGTCCACCCTGTTTTCAGTGACTTGTGTGCCAGTTGTGCCTGATGATGATGCTTTCTGGTCAGTAGCTGGAGGGTCAGATTTAACTGCTGTGTCTGGATCGCTGACCAGAGGAGTTGTCACCACATGATCCTTTATTGGGTTATTATTAATTGGACGTTGTTTGGTGTTCAAAAGGATCTCATGTGGTGGAGGCACAACCTTATATCCCAAACCTTCCCTGTTGTTGCGTTCTTTAACCAAGTTTTTCAAAATATGTGAGGAACTAGCTAGACTGTGGAGTTTTTGTTTCAAAGACTCGTTTTCAACTTGTAAGACCGCTCGTTCCTTTTTAGTTTCTTCGATTGTCTTTAAGTAAAACTTGATATCATTTTCTTGGTTAAATGCAACAACCTCAGTTTCTTTTAACTGTTTCTTTAATGCTTCAACCTTTTCTTTATAGCTGTTTTCATTTTGTTTTAAGATTCATTAGCCTCAGTGCACAATTTTAAATCATTTACTAAGTTATCATTGTGATCTAATAACCTAGCAAATTTCAGGTCAATGCTTTCTCTAAACTTTTCACATTCAACACATGCATGTTTAATAAATAAATCATCCTTAGCTTCTACCTGTGCCGATGTAGACGTTCCAGCCATGAAAGCATTTTGGGGTTCAGAATGTGCTTCAGATTCAGCATTCAGTTCATCTTCAACAATTTGATCAACAGCAGATATGTCATCATCCAATTCAGCAGTATCAGGCTCAGCTGAGTTCTCCCCCTCACTTGCTGAGTCTTCATTTAGATCATCAACGGATGCTATGTTGGCTTCACTATCAGATAAGAAACAAAAGGACCAGTCCTGTCCTTCATCACCTTGCGCCACCATAGCTTTTGAGTCACTGTTGGTTGAAGCTGGCTTCTTATCCTTATCTTGTCTGTTGAACCAGGAGAATGGATTTCTGTTCCTAGTTTTCTTAGGCTTTACACATTCCCTCTTGAAGTGTCCTTTCTCCCCACAGTTGAAACAGGTGACTTTTGACTTGTCGAAACCAAAAGTAGTATCTTTTGTAGCCATCAAATTTTGACCTGTTTTCTTCACAAATTTCTTAGCTCGTCGCATAGCACTTGCGAGAGCCCACATAATGTCCATCCTCTCCAACTCATTTTCATCCACCTGCTCGTAATCTTCATCAGCCAAGTGGCAGTTTCCTATCTTCCCAGCAACCAGACCATCATAGGAATGGACCACAGCAGCAAGCAGGTCCATGTGTTCCTTGGCCACTTCCACAGTTACCTTACCCAAGTTCTCTGTTACTAACTTTGTCGATTGAGCTTCAGTAACACTGTGTTGAACCCCTGATGAGACCATTGACTCACCAACAGATGATGAGCTTTGTCCAGATGCAGATGTATTAGTAACAAAAGCAGTTTGCAGAGGAGCATTTGAAGACTTGGCAATAGGAGTTGGAGTCACGTTGTAGAGTGTCGGATCCTGAGCATAAGAACCCTTCTTTGCCTTGTACTTGTGTCTGACTTCTTCTTCTTGCAGTTTTAGGATAAAGTCATTTATATCCAATGTCTCAAGAACTGAATTGTGTCTCAAGGTGGAAATAAATGAATCCCACTTTTCAGGAAGTCCATCAGCCAAACTGGAGACCTTTTCTTCTTTAGACGTGGTTACCCCATGAGTGTGAAGTTCACTCATCAGATGATAGAATCGGTCAATTATGTCGTCTAGACTCTCATTCCCAATAGCTGAAAAATTATCAAATTCTTTCTTGAGTGCTTTGGCCTTCAAAGACTTCAGAGTTGAGCTACCTTCATATCTTTTCTCGAGAGCTTTCCAGAATTTCTTGCTTTGTTTATGATCAGAATACTGATGGAAGATCTCTTTAGGAATAGACTGGGTGAGCATCGCGTAAGCTTTCTTTTCAGCATTGTAGGCAGTCTTTTGAGCATCAGTCATTCCACTCAACGTTAAGGGCAAACCATCAGCACCAACTGGCATGGTGTAACCAGTTTCAATAGAATTCCAAAGATTAGTGTCCACACCATTGAGATGAATCTCAAACCTCTGCTTCCACTGCGGGAACTCATCAATAGACAGAAGCTTAGGTGGCTTATTGTGGTTACCAATCTCATTCTCCAGAAGCAGTATGTTCTGGATCCTTGAGTCTTTTCCTACTGAGAACGCGAAATTTTCAGAGTCCATAATGAATGTTGACTTAAACTTGAAAACAAACTGTTAATGCGATTGGGAGTACGACTGGGATGCGATTGACACTAACAGTATGCGATTGAACTCAAACGTGCGATTGAACAGGCGACTGAGAGACTCGGGCTACTGAACAGACCGACTCACTCAACTGGGTGACTGAACTGTGCGACTGACTCAATCGGTCGATTGGACTAGGCGACTGACTCAATCGTGCGAATCAACCGGCGACTGGACTTCAGTCGTACGATTGAGATAATCGAGCGGCTGAGACTGCTGAAATCGAGGTTTTTTCGCAACTTTTGACCTAAAACGCAATTTTTTACACCCTAGACGGCTGAAAGTCGAAAGATATTGATTTTTCAGAACATGCAAACGTAAAGACTCGATTTTTAGCAGAAAGATTGGATCTTTTCGCGTAAAAACGTTGACTTTACCAAAAACTTGATTGAATCCATGAAGAATCAAGAGCCTATGCTCTGATACCACTTGTTAGGACCGTGTACGTACGGAGTACTAACTGATTCTTCGTTATACCGGATCAAATAGTGCGGAATCCTATTTGATTGGCGATCCAATCAGGGAGAACGTAATCAAGATCAATCCTAACGATTAGAAAACGTTAAGAATAGACTAGGAATGATCTGGGACGTTCTATGAAGTTGGAATGGATGAACAGGACGCTCTGGGTCGGCTAGGGTTGCAAATATTCGAAGTGTTCCATTTTTCCACGAATTAAGTGGTATTTATAGGTTACAGCTATCATTCGTACAGGCGACTAGCTCAGTCATGCGACTGAGTCATACGATTGGTTCATTCGGACGACTGAGTCAGTCTTATGACTCAATCGTACGATTGACTCAATCACCTGATTCATTCGTGTGACTGGCCCATTCGTATGGTCCAGTCGTGCGACTGAATCAGATAACTTAGTTAAACACATTCTTGAACCTTTGATGATTCAAAACTATGTCTAACAACTATAAACCTATATTACATTGTCATATATGCGTGTACTAATAATTGATATGAATAGATATAACATGTAAGCAACCAATAACCATAAAGGAAGAGATTCTCATTATAATAAACAAACGTTACATATGGGTTACAAGATGAAGTTCTATTACATTGTAACTCACTAGACTAGAACTGGGGACATGTGTACCAACAACCTGTCCTGACTACATCAGTATTTAAATCTACAAACAACACATAATCACATACCATGCGCACAAAATGCCGTTTAACATTAAAGAAAATACCTGATGGCACATAGCTACTCAGATTGGCATCCCTTCCCTTTTCGTCCCATTCTCAGTTTAAGTTAAGCTTTAATTTGAAGATTTACCCGTTTCACTTAAACTTTGGCTCTGATACCAACTTGTAAGGCCCTGTTCTCGGGACGCTTACAGCTGGTCGATCATCGCACATAAAACATACATTCTCATTTATCTTAAGTAAACATTGTAGCAGAAACATTCAAAATGACACTTCATTTCATTATAAAGGCTTTTGCAAAATAATACATCGTTAATCAGTTACAAAATACATTGTTGCATTACATCACAAAAGCATTATATGAATGGATGCCATCCAAACGAGCTGAGTAGCTGCCTCGTGCCATCCTCAGCAACATTACCTACCAACTCGAAACACATAAAAGTCAGCGTTACTGAGTGAGTTCTAGTTTTAAAGTAAAACATACTTTACTTTCGATTAAAACCGTATTTTACATTCTTACGCGATCAAGCATCATACGTACCCATAGGTAATAACATTATTGTCATCATCATTCGTTAGGTAACTTCCGTTCATTCAACGTACATCATTACCATTCATATTCGTTACTTTTATTCACATTCATTCATAACTTCTTACTTTCATTCGTACGTTCATTACTTTCGATGACATGTACAATACCCCGAACATTGTGCACGAAGCTGGTCACTAGGCCTGAGGTCTTTCATAGACCTCGAACATTATGCACAAAGCTGACTCTAGTACCTAGGGCAAGCACATTCACCACTTATCTTTTCTCTTTCATTTCGGATCAATGCCATGTGCTATACCCCGAACATTATGCACGAAGCTGGTTACTGGGCCAGAGGTCTTTCATAGACCTTGAACATTATGCACGAAGCTGAGTCCAGTACCTAGGGCAAGCGGCAAGGATCCTATACATATGGTCAATCACAAGGATTGGACCTAGTGTGCATCCCTCTGGGGTATTTAACGCGCACACAGTTGAGCTAACACCCTTCATTGGGTGTGAACCTCCATATATTTGCTTGCAAGCCTTTCTTACATTCATTCATTCATTAATGCATGCATTCATTCAACATGTTCCTCTTTCGTTATCTTCCACTTTACGTTACATAATACTTTCGTTTCATTCATTAACAAAACACGTAAAGCCACGGGAAAGATAAACATACGTCATAATAAGGAACATCAACATACACGGTAGCACCATCATACAGGACATCATCATACATACATAACATACATCATGCATAAACAAGCAACATAATCATGCCCAACATACCCTCTAAGACCCCGACAATCATCTTACTTGAACTTACGGGAACTTCCACGTCAAAACTTACATCTGCACTTTCTCCTGAAAGTCAGAAATTAAACTACGCTTTTCCTTGGGTACACCAGCCCTATTTGGGCATATGGGCACCCTTCAGTCGCATGGCCTCCATGCGACTGAACATCATGCGAATGGACCAATGCGGATGAACACCAATGCAGATGAACACCCCAATCGTGCGAATGGACCTCATGCGGGTGAACACCAATGCGGATAAGCACTTATGCGAATGGGCCCTCAGTCGAATGACTCCCCATGCCACTGGCCCCCAATCGTGCGAATGAACTCCAATCGTACTTCATTCGGCCGTATGGCCTCCAGTCGGTCGCCTAGCCCTATCTGATACAGAATGGAGTTCCTCCCGAACCCAATCTGCTATTTTCGACCTCCAAGCTCATCCAAACCCCTTCTAAGCATAAATCAACCATCCTACACCTTAGGAATCCATACCATAACACCATTCAAGCACACATAAGCCCGGACACAAACTCCAAACACATCACACACAAACACATCCAAATGGGTCAAACACACAGACATATAAAACGGGTTGTCAGATGTGTTCCAGCCCCAAATCAGTTGAAAACATGTAAAAGAGGGGCTCTAGAACTCACACAAACAACACCAAGAAGTAGAGCTTCGATTTGACCCGCTACACGACGATTTTCACGCTCGAAACCAAGAAAACGAAGCTTGGAACCCCCTTTTCTCCCTCTCTTCTCTCTTTGGCTGAATTTTGCAAGAATGGGGAGGGTGTGGGCTGCCCTCCCCCTTATATACCCCCACTCATCCAAATTTCTTCATGTTTTGACAAATTTGGTCCCTCGACTTTGGACTTTATTTCTTTCGTCGGCTTCAAAGGAAATATTTGGGCGTTACAGTAGGATAATGTACAAACCTATTGTTTTATAAAAACTATGAGATCATATATTTTTTTGCCATGTGGACTGTTTGCTTAGTAGGACTGAGGGGTAATTTTGTTATAGCAATTTAAATTTGTTTTGGTAACTCCTTATTTCATGCAATTCAAATGACTACTAAATTAGTTTTCTAATTCAAACATATTTAATCATCATAAATTACTAATTTATATTCATTCATTAATCCATTGTCATGTGCACTCACATTCAAACTGCTGCTGCGATCACGTCATTTGGGTCGACCGTGTAAATTAATTTTCTATGACAGTGTTCCGCGTCAACTCATTTGGGAAAGTCTACGGCTTAGAAGGGTACCAGAGAGGTATATCAAATAATCAAGGATATGTATGACGGGGCAAAAACGTGTGTGCGAGCACCAGTCGGAGACACAGAATTCTTCTCGGTGGAAGTGGGACTCCACCAAGGTTTGGCATTGAGCACATTCCTCTTCACAGTAGTGTTGGATGAGATGACCAAGTCTATGCAAGAGCCAGTCCCGTGGTGCATGCTATTTGCAGACGATATTGTATTAATATCAGAATCTAAAAGGGTGCTTAACGAGAGGCTAGAATAGTGAAGAGCAGCACTAGAGCGTAGAGGCTTAAGGATAAGTCGCTCTAAGATGGAATACATGCATTGTAACTTTAGTGGTAAAGCTGAAGAGGACACCTAAATCAGTATACAAGGTATCACGGTCCCACAGACGTCTAGGTTCAAATACCTGGGCTCATACGTACAGGAAGACAGCGATGTAGCCCACCGTGTTCAATCAGGATGGTGCAAGTGGAGTGCAGTATGAGGGATTTTGTGTGATAAGAGGTTTCCAGCAAAAATAAAAGGAAAACTACATAGAGTGGCAGTACGCCCAGCTATGTTATACGGAACAGACTGCTGGGCCATAAGAAAATCGCACAAGAGACAAATAGAGGTCGCGGAAATGTGAATGCTGAGTTGGATGAGTGGACACACAAGACTGGATAGGATAAGAAATGACGTGTTTCGACAGAAGCTACAGGTGGCTTGTATCACAAATAAAATACGAGAGGGAAGATTAAGATGGTTTGGGCACGTGAGAGGAGACTCGTGGCAGCACCAGTTAGAGCAGTAGCGAACATCAGCGTAGAGGGTAGAAGGGGTAGAGGAAGACATAGGTTGACTTAGGACGAGATAATTAGGCGGGATATGTTAGACTTGCACCTCTTTGAGCATATAATCGAGGATAGGAGTGAGTGGAGGCATAGAATTAAAAGTAAGGACTTTTAGCAATATCTGTGGATAGGGAGGATAAATGAAGCCCGTTCTAGATGAAACATGTCGCGTATTTGGTTGTATGCACTTTCTAAATCTTTGTGTTATTTACCTATGTGTTATACGATATGTAAGATGCTTGCTATTACTTGCTATTGCTTGCTATTGCTATTGCTTCTGTTATTGAGTCGGGGGGTCTCTTTGGAAGCAGCCTCTCTATCCCCCAAGATAGAGGAAAGACTCGCCACCAACTATCCTTCCCAGACCCTACTCTTGAGTGGGATATACTGGGTATGTTTATTTGTTTGTTTGTTTGTTTGTATATGCTGATTTTAGGTAAATTTTGATGTTATTAAGTGTCGTTTTGATATTATGAAGTGTTATTAATACTAAATGCTACTTATACGAAAGTAGCATAATGTATATTTATTAAATTGCTAGTTTTAAAAAAATTACTGTTGCATTGGCATTTGCAATGCTATTTTTAATACCTTCTTAAGTATTTGTTTTTACTTGTTGTTCAATAGTTTTTATAAAACTTGATAATAGCACCGTTGTAAACTTTTACAAAAATAGCATCATATGTGTTTATTAAACGCTATTTTTAATACTTTTTGAAAGAATGTTATTATTATTTTAAAAAAAATATAGCAATATTATATGCATATTAAAGGGGAAAAAGTACTTGATTTTATGATATATTTTTAAAAAAATAAAAGTATATAAAAGCTATTTTAGTTTTAGGAAATGGTGAAATTAGTATTTATTGAAAAAAGTCAAAAGTGAGATTCTTTCCTTATTTTGTGGAAACTAACGAGGTGTAAATTTTTTTATAACTAAATATAATTAATTACTAAATTACCCTTATATCTCTTTAATTATTAATATATTTGTTCAGGGATGATGTTTAATCAATAATAGCCGCATGATTAATAAATCAACGATAAAGATTTGTTCTCACTGTTTTTAGGTAGCACTAGATTTGTACAAGAACCATCCTCTATATGTATATACCTATATATATGTATATATGTGTGTGTATCTGTATATATGTATACATACTTACATACATACATACTTACATACACACATATATACATACATACATACATACATTCATACATACATACATACATACATGCATACATACATACATACATACATACATACATACATACATACATACATACATACATACATACATACACATACATACATACATACATACATACATACATACATACATACACATACATACATACATACATACATACACATACATACATACATACATACATACATACATACATACATACATACATACATACATACATACATACATACATACATACATACATACATACATACAACATACATACATACATACATACATACATACATACATACATATATATATATATTATATTATGTATGTATGTATGTATGTATGTAGGTATGTATGTATGTATGTATGTATGTATGTATGTATGTATGTATGTATGTATGTATGTATGTATGTATGTATGTATGTATGTATGTATGTATGTATGTATGTATGTATGTATGTCTGTATGTATGTATGTATGTATGTATGTATGTATGTATGTATGTATGTATGTATGTATGTATGTATGTATGTATGTATGTATGTATGTATGTATGTATGTATGTATGTATGTATGTATGTATGTATGTATGTATGTATGTATGTATGTATGTATGTATTATATATATATAAATATGTATATATATATATGTATATATGTATATGTATATATATATATGTATATATGTATATGTATATACAAACATTAGTTTATGTACAAACCATGAAAACCACTACATTTATGCCATGTGGATTAGTTGATGACTAGGATTGTGGGGGTATATTAGGAATTACATAAAAGTTTGTTTTTAACAACCCCTTAATTTAAAGAAAGGTTAATTCTTCTTTTTTCAAATATATCTCTAACAAAATCAATAAAATAAACTGATGATTTTTCCACTGATTCGACATCCACCACTTCGACATCATCATCTTCCTCTGTCACTTAAACCTTGAGAAAAAAATCATGGAATCATCAAAGATTAATGTTGTTCAAAATTTTCAACAATCTATTATTGGTCAAGAGTTTTATGGAATCATTTCGCAAGGTTTGTAATTTTTTTTAATCTTTGTTTTTATAACATTTGGATTAATGTGACAACCCTAAAACTCCAGGTTAGATAATGTTTAAAGTTATCATTTAAATATTACATTATTATGCCTTACACGTATATATATATAATAATTGGATGAGTAATTTATGAGTATGTATACTATGCATGCATGCATTATTTACGTATGCACACATGTATATATTTAAGTAGACTATTTCCATATATATTTTATGAATCTTTTCATATAAATACTCTCACATTATGACTTCAATAAGATAACTCTTATGATAAAATTTTATATGTATATAAGTTTAGTATATTAATATATATATGTATAATGTGCATGCATGCATGCATTTTTACGTATGGATGTATGTATATATATCTAAAAATTATGACATACACACACACACACACACACACACATATATATATATATATATATATATATATATATAAACTAAGTTTAATCAAAAGATTTCATCAAACCTTGAATCAAGACTAGAACAAATTACACCATTTCCTAAAACCATTAAGAAGATAACCACCCGATTAGCAACCTAAAACCATTAGTTGACCTTGTCTTAATGATTAAGCATGTAATTAGCAATCCACCCGCCACCTAACCCCAACTTGGACACCAAATCTTGCCTCTAAATCGGCACTTAGTCACCATGCCACTAACCACCTTCATAATGTGCCACCTATTTCCTAAAACAACAACTAAGCAAGGCTATAACTACACCTCGCCACTAGACTAATGATGAACTCACCCCATTGAAAGTCTCGACCGATGGAACCCAATACAATCACAATCTCTACAGCCATAATCACAATCTCGACAGCCACAATCACAATACAACCTCTCTCTGTTTGTTACCTACAACCGCAAAAAACCACCCTAACACCACCTTTCTTTTTCTCGGTTACTATCTCCCACCATAAACAAACACTAACACCACCATTTCTTTCTCTCAGTCTCCATACTCCTGCAACCATCACCATCCAAAATCACCACCATCCTCACACTTTCTCTCGGTTTTACATCACCATCACACACCATCATCATCCAAACAACTATTTTCCTCATTCATCTAAGTGTTCACCTTTAAGGATCAAGAACTTTCATCTCAAGGCTTAGAACGTCAAGAATTCAGAAGTTTAACCAACCATCCTTCACCATCTTCTTAATCAAACAAAGTTAGAAAACCTTAATTATGTAATTAAAAGAAGTATGTGTTTAAACAAACACATACATCATTATCATCAAAGAATACCCACAACCATCTGTTATTTATCTCAAAAACTCAGTAATAAGTAAGTAAAAATAACTAAGAAAAATAATAGTGTTAAATAAAAAGGATTAAGAAAAATTACTAACAAAATCGATTAAAGTCCTAGTATTTTACTAAAATCAGATTAAATATTTAAATAATTATTATTGTGAGAATAAACTCAAAAATATGTTTAGAAATACTAGAAATATCTACCTGTAAATTTTGGTATATTAAAGTTGAGTAAATTAATTTATGTGAATTAATTAAAGAAAAATAATAAAAATACTTTGTGGAAAAAATGAAGCTGTTAAAAATCTGGAAATATTATTTAATGATTATTATATGTTATAGAAGCTGTAGAATAAATTTCATGATTAAATTTCTATATATGTCTGAGAATTATATTTTATTGTGATCTGTAATGGTAAAATCAAAAAAAAATATCTAAACTATGACATAAATTATGTAAAATTCACATTAATTACTGTGCCCTATATTGGACAGCATTTGTACATATCGTAATTTTTGGAGATATGTAACTATTTTTCTTGAATTTTTGTACATTTGTAAAATTTATAGTAAATCTTTTGTTGTGAATTATAAACCAGTAAATTTATGGGATAAAATAAGATACAAGATAAACATTCTGGAAAAATTTGGGAATTTTATAATAATAGTATCTATTTTACCTATTTATGCTAAGTTTGTATTAATTCTAGAAAAAAATCTATATTAAGGTAATAGTTGGGATTTTTATATGATTATTTATATTTTCAAATGATGTTTCTATTAAACTTTTGAAAATTTTGAGTAATCATAGTTACTATTTTAGAATTTTGACTGAGGTGCTGAAAATTTTAAAGAAATGTGTTCCTAACTTATAATTAATTTTATAGGTTATTGCTGGAATTGAGGTGAGATTCATAGCCTCATTTTAAGTTTATCAGTTTTGGGGGAAAAGCATACTGTTTTGTGTTTGATGCAATAAATAAGACATTTTGAGATAAACTGTAATGTTACCGTAAGTTACAACTATTAATTCGGATGAGGAACCGTCTGATAATATAGGTAGCGCCACTTAGGAAAATATTTCCTGCACCAACAGGATGAGTGTTATGATACAATATTATCTGATTTTTGTGATTTGTATTTGTGACAGTTATGAATCACATGGCATATAAGTAGGTTTGGTTGTAATTTTATTTATGTTGCATCAATATGTTTTGATTGATTATTGAACCTATGTTTCTCACCAACATTATGTTGATAGTTTTAAGTATGTTTTTTAGGAGAGAAAAATAACTAACAATGTAATGTTCTCATTCGATGTGTACAACGGTTGGGGCGAAGTAATTGGGAAGACGTGTGTAAAAATAACTATTAACATATTCGAGCCTAGTATTAAAGATCAAGTATAGGTTGGACTCACCTTAGATTAGTTTATGTTTATATTACTTTGTAATAGGTTTAATGTTAGTTTATTTTTGTATGTTCATTTGTTTAGTTTATGTAATTTTGTATTCCACGAAACTATGAGCGAAACTGTAGTTTTGCTCAAAGTCAGCTGCTTGATTCACCCGGCAAAACTTCTGTTTCTGCCGTGTAACACCCGGATATTTTCCTTGAAGCCGACGAAAAAAGAAAAAGAAATAAATTCCAAAGTCGGGGGACCAAACTTGCAAGAACGGGAGAAAATTTGTAAAAATGGGGGATTAAAAGGGGGAGGGCAGCCACATCCTTCCTACTCTTGTGAAAACTCAGCAAAAAGAGAAAGAAGAGAGAAAGAAGAGAGAAAAAAGAGAAAAAGATTGGTTCGGGTGGATCCGAGCATGAAAATCATCGGGTAGCGAGTCAACACGAAGCTCTTCTTCTTCTTCTTGTAGTTTGTGTGAGTTCTAGGACCCTATTTTACTCGTTTTCAATTGATTTGGGGCTGGAACACATAGTAAACCCATTTTTGTAACTGTGTGTTTGACCCATTTGGGTGTGTTTGCGTGTGACGTGTTTGGAGTATGTTTTCGGGCTTGTGTGTGCTTGAATGGTGTTATAGTATGAATTCCTAAGGTTTTGGATGGTTAAAATGGACTTTGAATGGGTTTGGATGAGCATGGAGGTCAAAAATGGTAGATTGGGTTCGGGATGAGCTGCATTCTGCATCAGTTAGGGCTAGGCGACCGACTGGAGGCCATATGGCTGACTGGAGGGCGATTGAGGTTCAGTCGCACGATTGAGGTTTAGTCGCACGACTGGAGGGCCAGTCGTATGGGGAGTCATGCGACTGAGAGCCCAGTCGCATAGGTACTCATCCGTATTAAGTCCAACCGCATGAGGTCCATTCGCATAAGGTCCATTCGCATAGTGTTCAACCGCATGAGGCCATTCGCATGACTAGGTGTTCATCCGTATTGGTGTTCATCCGCATAGGGCCAATCACATGATGTTCAGTCGCCTGGAGGCCATGCGACTGAAGGGTGCCCATACGTCCAAATAGGGATGTTGTACCCGAAGAGAAGCATAGTTTGATTACTGACTTTCGGGGGAAAGTGCACATGTAAGTTTTGACGTGGAAGTTTCCATAAGTGCATGTAAGATGGCCGTCGAGGCCTTAGAAGTTATGATAGGCATGATAATGATGATGATGCATGATTATGCATGATGTATGTATGTATGTATGATGTTGCCCTATATGATGATGCTATTTGTGTATGATGATTCCTCGTTATGATGTATGTTTATCTTTCCCGTGGCTTTACGTGATATGTTTATGAATGAATGAAAAGTATTATGTAACGTAAAGTGGAAGATAATGAAAAGAGGAACGAAATGAAAGAAAGCATGCATTAACGAATGAATAAATTAAAGTAAGAGAAGGCTTGCAAGCAAATGTATGGAGATTCACACCCAATGAAGGGTATTAGCTAAACTGTGTGCGGGTTAGATACCCCAGAAGGATGCACACTGGGGTCCAATCCTTGTGATTGACCATATGTATGGGATCCTTGCCGCTTGCCCTAGGTACTGGAGTCAGCTTCGTGCACAATGTTCGAGGTCTATGAAAGACCTCAGGTCCAGTAACCAGCTTCATGCACAATGTTCGGGGTATAGCATATGGCATTGATCCGTAATGAAAGAGAACAGATAAGTGATGAATGTACTTGCCCTAGGTACCGGAGTCAGCTTCGTGCACAATGTTCGAGGTCAATGAAAGACCTCCGGCCCAGTAACCAGCTTCGTGCATAATGTTCGGGGTATTGTACATGTCAACGAAAGTAATGGACGTACGAATGAATGTAATGAATGTACAAATGAAAGTAAGGAACGTACGAATGAAAGTAAGAATTTATGAATGAATGTGAACGAAAGTAACGAATGTGAATGTTAACGATGCACGTTAAATGAACGAAAGTTAACGAACGAATAATGAAGATAATAATGATATTATCTATGTGTACGTATGATGTGTGATCGCATGTAAGTAAAGAACAGTTTTTTATGTGTTTCCAGTTGGCAGGTAACATTGCTGAGGATGGTACGGGATGGCTACTCAGCTCTTTTTGGATGGCATTCTTTTGTATAATGTTTTTGGACTGTAATACAACAAATGATGTTTTGTAATGAATGTTGTATTAACTTGCAAAAGCATTTATATTGAAATGAAAAATTATTTTACTGATTCCACTACAATGTTTGTTGAAGTTAATAAAATTATATGTTTTAAGAGCGATGAATGGCCAACTGTAAGCATCTCGGGAACGGGGCCTTACAAGTTGGTATCAGAGCCAAAGTTTAAGTAAAATGGGTAAATTTTCAAAATAAACCTTAAGTTAAACTGAGAATGGGACGGAAAGGGGATGGGATGCCAGTCTGAGTAGCGGCGTGCCATCAGGTATTTTCTTAATGTTAACCGGTATTATGTGCGCATGTTATGTGGTTTATGTGTTGCTGGTAGATTTAGATACTGATGTAGTCAGGACAGGTAATGCTCAGGGTATGAAGAGTAATGTGAGTGCCTAATCACAACTGGCCACTGTAATTAGGGACTTACTATACTTGACATAAACTGAGCTCTTCCCTGAATGACCGTGTTTGTGTTTGAATCTTTCAGTGTGTGATAGAGGATGGCCGGTGGTAGATCATCTAAAGCCTCGCGTGGTGGGCTTGCTGCTGCATCGCTACCTAAAAGAGGCAGGCCTAGTGTTGAAAAGGTGGTTCCTGAAGAACCCGAGACCCCTCACCCGGAGGTTGTAGATGAGAGCGCCAATCTGAGAGCCTTGGTAAAGGAGGCTGTAGTGGAGGAGGTGTACCAGGTCATGTAGACGATCTTACCGTCTGTGGTGACTGAAGTGATTAAGGCAGTACGGGAAGGGGAAAGGCAAGAGAGGAACCGGTCTTCGGGAGGTCAGGAGCAACCGGAGACTGAGACGATTCCCTCCGATGATGAGGAGGAGGGGAGGAGCCTGTGCAGGAGCCAGCACGAGGCTATAACTACAGGGCATTTCAAAGGTGTAAGCCCCCTACTTTTGATGTAAACGACGCTGCTGCTGCGGCTCAACAATGGGTGAGAGAGATGGAAGCTGTATTGAATATCAGCGAGTGCTGGGAGGACCAAAAGGTGAAGTTTGCTGCCCATTCTTTTGTGGACTCGGCTTTATGCTGGTGGGACAACGTCGTCCAAGCCGAGGGTAGTAGGGCCATTGGGAAAATGAAATGGACCGAGCTGTAAAGGTTGGTGATTGAGGAGTTCTGTCCTCACAGGGAAATGGACAAGGTTGAGAGAGGGTTTCTACAACTAGAGGCAGGAACCATGACACAACAACAGTATACTACAAAGTTCAATTAGATGGCACGTCTGGTGCCGGATCAGGTGACGCCTCTATCACGAAAGATTAAGAGGTATATTCAGGGTTTGCCAACGGACATTCGCCGACACATGATCGCTGCCCGACCGAGCACGTTTAGGTCGGCAGTGGACTTGGCCGGGAGGTTATATGATGAGAGGGTTGTAGTGGTGGTAGCTGAAGGTAGTAGGAAGGGTGGTGGAGATTGGAACTGGGGTGGAAAGAGGTTTGGTCGGGGTGATGCCTTGACGGGTAACAAGAAGGCACGAGTGGATGATCGCCGTGTAGCCACACCGGGTACGGGATCGAAAAAGTGTGGCAAATGTAGGAAGGAGCACAGCAGCGAGTGTAGATGGGGTTGAATGTTTGTTTCAAGTGTGGGAAGCCTGGTCATATGGCAAGGGAGTGCAAGGCGGGGAAATATTTTAACTGTGGTGGGGAGGGCCATATGAACAGAAACTGTAAGAAACAAAGGGCTGAGGGTTCTGGGGTGAAGAAGACGGGGAGTGAAGGACCACGGGCGAGCGCCAGGGCATTCACTATGACACAGGAGGAAGCTAGGACAGACCCTGATGTTGTGTCCGGTATATTTCTAGTGAACCAAACTTTGGCTTCTATGTTGTTTGATTTGGGTGCTAGTAAGAGTTTTATTGCTGCTTTCTGCACTAAGCTGCCGGTAAGTAGTAGACGTGTTGATGCACCCTTTGATGTAGAAACTGCCATAGGTAAGTCTACCAGGATTTCTGAGATGATAGAGGACTATGACGTGGAACTAGAAGGTCATAAGTTTCCTGTTAGTCCGTTCATGATGACCTTAGGTGGTTTCGATTTGGTTCTTAGGATGGACTGGTTAGCGGACTTCGAGGCAAATATTGTGTGCGCAAGAAGATGATTCGTTTGATAGCGACTGATGGGAGTTCGGTAACTGTTTATGGGGATCGGGTCACGACGATCCCGAAAGTAATCTCAATGGCGGTGGCGGGAAAGTGTATGAGGCATGGATGTAGCGCCTTCTTGGCTTATGTGAAGGATGTGGATACGCCAACACCACAACTATCTGATGTACCGGTTCTGAGTGACTTTCCAGACGTGTTCCTAGAAGACTTATCCGGAGTGCCCCCTGACCGAGAGATTGAGTTTCAGATTAATCTGATACCAGGTGCCCAACCTATCACCAAGGCACCGTATCGGTTGGCTCCGACGGAGATGAAAGAGTTAATGGAGCAGTTGCAAGAGCTGCTTGATAAGGGATTCATTAGACCGAGTATCTCTCCTTGGGGTGCTCCGGTCCTGTTTGTAAAGAAGAAAGATGGTAGCATGAGGCTGTGTATAGACTACCGTGAGCTGAACAAGTTGACTGTGAAGAATCGGTACCCGTTATCGAGAATAGATGACTTGTTTGATTAGCTTCAAGGTGCCAGTTGGTTTTCAAGGATCGACCTTCGATCTGGCTACCATCAGCTAAAGGTGAAAGAGCAGGATATTCCTAAAACAGCTTTTCGCACGCGCTACGGTCACTACGAGTTTCTTGTCATGTCTTTTGATTTGACCAATGCGCCGGCTGCTTTTATGGATTTGATGAATCGAGTGTGTCGACCGATGTTGGATAAATCAGTGATTATGTTTATTGATGATATCCTGATTTATTCAAAGAGCGAGATAGAGCATGCCGGTCATATTCGAGAGGTGTTGGAAACGTCGAGAAGGGAGAAGTTGTATGCCATGTTCTCCAAGTGCGCGTTCTGGTTGCGCGGGGTTCAATTCTTGGGCCACGTGGTGAATCCGGAGGGATTATGGTGGATCCGGCAAAGGTGGAAGCGGTGATGCAATGGAAGTCTCCAAAGACGCCATCCGAGATTCGCAGTTTCTTGGGTTTGGCGGGCTATTACAGAAGATTCATTCAAGACTTTTCCAAGATCGCTTCTCCGCTAACCAAGTTGACCCGGAAAGATGTAAAGTTTGTGTGGGGTCAAGCTTAGGAGAAGGCATTTGAGGAATTGAAGGCGAGATTGACCCAAGCTCCTGTATTGTCATTACCCGATAGAAGTGAAGATTTGGTGGTCTATTCTGATGCTTCATACTCAAGATTGGGGTGCGTGTTAATGTAGAGAGGGAAGGTTATAGCTTATGCATCCCGACAGTTGAAGGTTTATGAGGTTAACTATCCTACTCATGACTTGGAGCTAGCAGCCGTGGTCTTTGCACTAAGGATTTAGAGGCACTATCTTTACGGGACGAAGTGCACCATTTTCAATGACCATAAGAGCTTGAAGTATTTCTTTGAGCAGAAAGAGTTGAACATGAGGCAGAGGTGATGGTTGGAGCTCATAAAGGATTATGACTATGAGATTATTATCATCTGGGCAAAGCCAACGTGGTGGCGGACACCCTTAGCCGAAAGGAAAGACCCGAGCCGATTCGGGTGAAGGCGTACCAACTGATCATGACCTCTGATGTGATGAAGCAAGTCAAAGAGTTTCAATATGAAGCCTTAAAAGAAGATCGTCTTAACTCTGAAAGGATGAGAGGTCTGGTTGCGGAATTGGATGAGAACACACTTGGTGTTAAAACCCGATTCGGGAGGATGTGGATTCCTCGTTTTGGGGATCTACGTATGAAGATTATGGACGAAGCTCATAAGACTCGATACTCTATTCATCCCGGTGCTACAAAGATGTATCAAGACATGAAGAAAGACTATTGGTGGCCGGGTATGAAGCGTGACGTAGTAGAGTATGTGAGTAAGTGCCTTACTTGCTTGCAAGTGAAGGCCGAACATCAAAAGCCGTATGGGAAGATCCAACCTTTGGATATACCGGAATGAAAGTGGGAGCACATCACCATGGATTTCATTACGAAGCTGCCGCGTACTCCGAAAGGGTATGATGCTATATGGGTGATTGTTGACCGCTTGACGAAGAGTGCTCACTTCCTACCGATCCACGAGACATATTCGTCTGAGTGGTTGGCTGATCTGTTCATCAAGGAAATTGTAACTCTTTATGGTGTGCCGGTGTCTATTGTTTCTGATGGTGACACCTGGTTTACATCCAAATTCTGGAGGAAATTCCACGATGCCATGGGGACGAGGTTACATATAGCATGGCTTATCATCCCCAGACTGATGGTCAGTCAGAAAGGACCATTCAGTCATTGAAGGACATGCTTCGGGCATGTGTGATTGATTTTAGGGTAAGTTGGGACAACCACTTACCGTTAGCTGAATTCTCATACAACAACAACTATCATGCCAGCATTGGCATGCCACCTTATGAGATGCTATACGGTAGGAGATGCAGAACACCCGTTTGTTGGGGTGATATTGGTCATAAAGAGTTAGGGAGTGTCGAGGTGATTGAGGCTACGACCAAAAAGCTTGAAAGGATCAAGGCCTTCATGAAGGCCGCCAAAGATAAACAGAAGTCGTATGCTGATAAACGACGCAGACCGATTGAGTTCCAGGTGGGTGACCGGGTTATGTTGAAGGTCTCACCTTGGAAGGGTATCATTCATTTCCGGAAGCGGGGCAAGTTGAGCCCGAGATATATAGGTCCTTTCCGAATCATTTCTAGAGTAGGAGAGGTGGCCTATAGATTGGAGTTACCATATGAGTTAAGTGGAATTCATCCTACATTCCACATATCTCATCTAAGGAAGTGTTTGGCAGATGAAGATATGACTGTTCTACTGGCGGATATCGATGTAGACGAATGGCTTAATTATGTGGAGCAACCAGTGGCAATCATCGATCGAAAAGAGAAGAGGCTGAGAAATAAAGTGGTTTCTCTTATGCGTGTATAGTGGAAGCACAAGAAGGGATCCGAGTCAACGTGGGAGACCGAAGAAGAAATAAGAAAGCATTACCCATTTTTGTTCGAGGAATAACAGGTTTCGGGGATGAAACCTATATAAGGGGGGTGGACTTGTAACACCCGGATATTTTCCTTGAAGCCGACGAAAGAAGAAAAAGAAATAAATTCTAGAGTCGGGGACCAAACTTGCCAGAACGAGAAAAAAGAGGGGGAGGGCAGCCACATCCTCCCCACTCTTGTGAAAACTCAACAAAAAGAGAAAGAATAGAGAAAGAAGAGAGAAAAGAGAGAAAAAGGTTGGTTCGGGTGGATCCGAGCATGAAAATCGTCGGGTAGCGAGTCAACACGAAGCTCTTCTTCTTCTTGTAGTTTGTGTGAGTTCTAGGACCCCTATTTTACTCGTTTTCAACTGATTTAGGGCTGGAACACATAGTTAACCCATTTTTGTATGTGTGTGGTGTTTGACCCATTTGGGTGTGTTTGCGTGTGACGCGTTTGGAGTATGTTTTCAGGCTTGTGTGTGCTTGAATGGTGTTATAGTATGCATTCCTAAGGTTTAGGATGGTTGATTTGGGCTTAGAATGGGTTTGGATGAGCTTGGAGGTCGAAAATGGCAGATTGGGTTTAGGATGAAATGTATTCTAAATCAGTTAGGGCTAGGCGACCGACTGGAGGCCATACGGCCGACTGGAGGGCGATTGAGGTTCAGTCGCACGATTGAGGTTTAGTCGCACGACTGGAGGGCCAGTCGCATGGGGAGTCATGCGACTGAGAGCCCAGTCGCATAGGTACTCATCCGCATTAAGTCCAACCGCATGAGGTCCATTCGCATAAGGTCCATTCGCCTAGTGTTCAACCACATGAGGTCCATTCGCACGACTGGGTATTCATCCGCATTGGTGTTCATCTACATAGGTCCATTCGCAAGATGTTCTGTTGCCTGGAGGCCATGCGACTGAAGCCCATACGTCCAAAGAGGGCTGTTGTACCCGAGGAGAAGCATAGTTTGATTACTGACTTTCGGGGGAAAGTGCAGATGTAAGTTTTGACGTGGAAGTTCCCGTAAGTGCATGTAAGATGGCCGTCGAGGCCTTAGAAGTTATGTTGGGAATGATAGTGATGGTGATGCATGATTATGCATGATGTATGTATGTATGTATGATGTTTCCCTGTATGATGATGCTATTTGTGTATGATGATGTTCCTCGTTATGATGTATGTTTATCTTTCCCGTGGCTTTACGTGATATGTTTATGAATGAATGAAAAGCATTATGTAACGTAAAGTGGAAGATAATGAAAAGAGGAACGAAATGAAAGAATGCATGCATTAAATGAATGAAAGTAAGAGAAGGCTTGCAAGCAAATGTACGGAGTTCACACCCAATGAAGGGTATTAGCTCAACTGTGTGCGGGTTAGCTACCCCAGAAGGATGCACACTGGGGTCTAATCCTTGTGATTGACCATATGTATGGGATCCTTGCCGCTTGCCGTAGGTACTAGAGTCAACTTCGTTCACAATGTTCGAGGTCTATGAAAGACCTCAGGCCCAGTAACCAGCTTCGTGCATAATGTTCGGGGTATAGCACATGGCATTGATCCGTAATGAAAGAGAAAAGATAAGTGGTGAATGTACTTGCCCTAGGTATTGGAGTCAGCTTCATGCACAATGTTCAAGGTTGATGAAAGACCTCCGACCCAGTAACCAGCTTCGTGCACAATGTTCGGGGTATTGTACATGTCATCGAAAGTAATGAACGTACGAAAGAATGTAAAGAATGTACGAATGAAAGTAAGAATTTATGAATGAATGTGAACGAAAGTAATGAATGTGAATGTTAACGATGCACGTTAAATGAACAAAAGTTTACGAACGAATAATGAAGATAATAATGATATTATCTATGTGTACGTATGATGTGTGATCGCATGTAACTAAAGAACGGTTTTAACGAAAGAAAAAAGTATGTTTTATTATAAAACTAGAACTCACTCAGCAACGCTGACTTTTTATGTGTTTCCAGTTGACAGGTGACGTTGCTGAGGATGGTACGGGATGGCTACTCAGCTCTTTTTGGATGGCATTCTTTTGTATAATGTTTTTGCACTGTAATACGACAAATGATGTTTTGTAATGAATGTTGTATTAACTTGCAAAAGCATTTATATTGAAATGAAAAGTTTTTTTACTGATTCCGCTGCAATGTTTATTGAAGTTAATGAAATTATATGTTTTTAGAGCGATGAATGGCCAGCTGTAAGCGTCCAGGAACGGGGCCTTACTTGTCGGGCGAAACTATATTTCGACTGTAGGGGTTTGTCATACCATTTACAAGTGTTCAACCATTTAAACATATAAACGCAGCGGAATATACTACTTTAAACATGTTAAAGTTTCTGAAAATTACCTTAATCATGCGTAAAACAACAAACCCATAGACAAAAGGATCTTTATTATGTGAAAAGCTAGCATACAATATGAACAAGAACACTCAAAACATGACATAATCATACCACAACAATACCTTTGTGGATGCTGTCAAAACCGACCAAAAGAGGGCTGAAATGAGGCTGAAAAATGGCCAAGACTTCAAGTGTAGAAGTCCTCAAGCATCCATACCCACAAGTGTGATGCAAACACCCTTTTTGCTAGGATTTTAACACCAAAATCAGATCAAGAAAGCTGCTGAAGCCTTGTTCCAGCCATGAAAACCTCTTCAAAAGGGAAGAGTTTTGTGTTCTTGTGACCCTTTTGCATGTGAGAGAGAGAACTTGATGGATTGTGTGTGTTCTAGGAAGTTGTTAGTTTCAAGACCCTAAAAAAGATCAAAAAGGGGAATCCCAAAGGGGGCGGCCGAACCCAATGTGGTTATTGGGTTTTTTCCCCCCAAAACTTCCTTTTAATCTTTTTTAAACTAATTTGTTTATAATAGATATATAATTAACCTTTTAATTATATAACATACACACACTTTTATTATTGATGTTATTTAAATAAATTAAACAACATTACAAATAATATCCATGAACAAAATATCCATATAGGTTGTTCAATCTCATATGCAACTTATTTAGAAAACCCATTTTCTAAATTGGTGTTGATATTTAATTACATGATCATATCATCAATTAAATATTAATTGGTGTTTGCTAAACTTGTTATTGGGTATGGCCCGACTTGGATCATGACGTACTAACCACATCAATATTCTATGTGTCTTGGGCATAAAGAATCCAACAATCTCCCACTTGCACAAGATTCATAGAAGATTGATACAAGCAGTAAATACCGCCTAACAACGGTTTACTACCCTTAATAATCATGACTTAAAAGCCATTCAATAACATCAACCCCTTCAAGTATCCAACTTGAAATTTTTTAGGTGAATCAATCATCTATCCTTTTGTTACAGATGTCATGTTAAATCCAAGTACACAGAATGATCATTCCTTGTTGATTTAACTTAATCAGGCCTTAGACATCATGCTCTCAACGAATAAGAGGAACAAATTCCATCTTGACTACATACGTTTCTCATAATCACCTTATGTCATACCTAAACATAGCCTTATGTACTGACCATTATTTCAGAGCAGCGAAGAACTAGCTCAAGGTATAACACTTGGTGAATATCAAAACCCAATATGTATCTCAGGTCGGTGGATACCAAATGATATTCTCCTTTACTCAAATTTACTTATGATCAATCAATAATATTCCATGTAGTAAGATTTGAGGCGCGGGTCAGTCCAATATTCGTATCCCACGAATATCTATGAACCTTGGCAGCAACCAATTGCTCTATATTCATGCCTTATGAATATCCACCAATCCAAGTTCATAATAGTCTTACTTTCATACTTGTTCCCACAAATATGACCGACTACGGACATTTAGAATAATAAACATATCATGGATGTAAACATGCTAAAAGGAACATCACTCAAAATATCGTGAATATATTGATGAGTTAAACATTACAATTGTTCCATATTTACAACATTAATACTAAACAGATCAATTCCAATCAATAGAATATCGAAGTCCTAAGGCACAATTATGACTCTCATGCTTTGCCCTTTCAAGGAGCTTCATGAGTGGATCCATAATGTTTTGATCAGTATGAACTTTGCAAATACATATCATTCCCTTTTCAACTTCATCCCTTATGTAGTTGAATCTCCGCTCATTGTGCCTAATCTTTTGATGTGCATGGGGTTCTTTGATTTGAGCAATCGCACCCCCATTATTACAAAAGATTTCTAAGGGGTCTTGAATGGTAGAGACCACCCTTAGATTGGTGATAAACCTTTTTATCCATGCAGCTTCCCAAGCTGCTAATGAGGCGGCTATGTATTCCTATTCTGTAGTGGACAATGCTACCCTATTCATAATGGAGGCATACCCCGATTGTGATCGAGGATCATCTCGATCAGTTTGGAAACTTGCATCCGTGTAACCCTTTACAACGAGTTCCTCTTTCTCAGATCCGTATATTAGAAACATATCCTTAGTCCTCCTAAGGTATTTCAATATACTTTTAACAACCATCCAATGGCTATTACCTAGATTCTACTGATATCTGCTTGTCATGCTTAACGCGTATGACACGTCCGGTCTAGTGCATATCATCGCATACATGATGGATCCTATAGCAGACGCATATGGGATATCCTTCATACGATCTTGCTCATCCTTTGAGCTTGGACATTGAGATGTACTCAATACTGTCCCTCTTTGAACAGGTACCATACCTTTCTTAGAGTTTTCCATCTTGAACCTTTTCAAGATTTTATCAATGTTTGCACTATGGTTTAGACCTATCAACCGCCTCGATCTATCCCTATAGATCTTTATTCCCAAAATATAGGTGCCTTCACCGAGATCTTTTATGGAAAAACAATTTCCAAGCCAGGTTTTAACACCTTCCATGGTTGGAATATCATTTCTAAATAGTAGTATGTCATCAACATACAATACTAAGAATGTGATTACACTCCCACTAGCCTTTTTATACACACAAGCCTTGTCAGCGTTCTTGATGAAACCAAATTTCTTGATCTCTTCATCAAAACGTTGATTCCAACTTCTCGATGCTTGTTTCAATCCATAGATTGATCTCTTTAACTTGCATACTTTATTAGGATGTGGATCGACAAAACCTTTAGGCTGAACCATATGGACAATCTCTTTGAGATGTCCATTAAGAAAAGTGGTTTTGACGTCCATTTGCCAAATCTCATAATCATAATGAGCAGCAATGGCAAACAATATCCTAATAGACTTTAGCATTGCCATAGGCGAGAAGGTTACATCTTAATCAACCCCTTGAGTTTGAGTGAAACCTTTTCCTACAAGTCTTGCTTTGTAAGTATCCAAGTTTCCATGCATATCTGTTTTCTTCTGGAAAACCCACTTGCATCCAACCGGTTTGGAGTTAAGTGGAGGGTCAACCAATTCCTAAACTTGGTTGTCATACATGGATTGCATCTCTACGTTCATGGCTTCCAGCCATTTGTCACAATCTGAATTGGACATTGGATCATGGTATGTAGTTGGATCATTGGAGTCAACCACATAGCATCCATCCATGAAAAATCCATATCTTTCAGGTGGAGTGCTAATTCTACCAGATCTGCGAACGTTTTGTGTGTATTGATCAATCCCTTGATCATCATCAACAACCTCTTGTTGATGGCTAGTGTCAACCAAACGTGTTTCGGCCTGTGGATCTTGATCCTCATCAAATTCCACTGTCCTATATGTCATTCCTTCCATAAGGAACTTGGCTTCCAAGAACTCTGCCTTTCGAGCAATAAATACCTTTCGCTCTGTTGGATCAAAAGGTAGCATCCTATACAGTCTTTTGGATATCCAATAAGTATACACTTAGTGGATCGACTTTCCAGTTTGTTGTGGGTGTTAAGCTTAACATAAGTTTCACAACCCCATGCCTTTAAATATGATAGTGATGGAACTCTTCCATGCCACATTTCAAAAGGTGTCGAATCCACTTTCTTGGTTGGGCCATATTCAAAATACAAGCCGCAGAGAGTCATGCGTAAGCCCAAAATGATAGAGGTAGTGAGCTTATAGCCATTATAGATCGAACCATATCCAATAGGATTCGGTTTCTCCTTTCAGACACACCATTATGTTGTGGTGTTTAGGGAGGAGTAAGTTGTGAGACAATCTTACAACTTCTTAGATGATCCTGAAAGGCCTCACTTAGGTATCCACCTCCTATATCTAAATGGAGAACTTTGATAGTTCTATCGAGTTGATTTTTTTTACTTCATTCTTGAAGATTTTGAACATTTCAAAAGCTTCTGTTTATGTGTCATCAAGTACACATAACCATAGCGACTGTAATCGTCAGTAAAGGTAATTAAGTATCTTTCACCATTCCTTGTTATTGTCTTAAAAGGACTACATGCATCCGAATGTACGATTCCTAATAAGTCTTTTGCACTCTTGTTAGTACCACTAAAGGGCGACTTGGTCATCTTACCTTGTAAACAAGATTCACACTTATCAAATGAATAATATTCATTTGTTTTCAAAAGACCATTCTTTTGAAGTGTTTGAAGCCGATTCTTGTTTATGTAACCAAGATGACAATGCCAAAGATAAGAATCACTTAAACCCATTTTAAGTCTCTTGGTGTATGATTGGTATAATGTGTTATTATAGGATGAATTATCATGAACCAATTCATAAATACCATTAAAAGGCATAGCCTTAAAATAGTATACATCATCCATATAAACATAAATACCATCGTTTACAAACTTTAAATCATAACCATATTGATTTAAAAGGGAAACTGAAATTATGTTCCTAGTCAAACTAGGAGCATACAAAATGTTTTTAAGAACAACTTCTAAACTATTTGAAAGTTTCAAAACATAGTCTCCTTTCTTAAAGTGTTTATTTCTTTTGAACCCCTGTAACAGATTGCAAATTGAGTTCCACATTCGGTATCTAATACCCATGTGTTTGAAGAAATAACATTTAAGTCAATATGGATCGTGAAAGTGGTACGTGAGGTCTGCCCAGCATCCCACTTTGCTTCTCAACTCTTTGAGATAGGTTGGACAATTCATTTTCCAATGTCCTATCTCACCATACTCAAAGCATGGATCATTTTCCGTTATCTTAGGCTTCATAAGCTTAGGTTTTGGAGGTTCCGCTATAATCTCCCCTTTCCCTTTGCGTTTGATGTGTCCCTTTCCTTTGGCAACATTTGCCTTGAGATCGGGGAATGGCCATTTCCTATTGCCTCCCTCATTGATCAAAAGAACATGTAGAACCTTTCTACCCATCCCTTCCTTAACTGTTTTGAGTATTATGTGATGCTCACCAATGCTCTTGTCCCATCCGTTCATATTGTAATTCATTATAAACGTCTCAAACTTTTAGTTAAGCCATTGAGGATCAAATCCGTGGTCAACTTCTTTGAGATAGGACAGTTAATCCTTTCGAGGCAATCAATGTGGCTTTTCATCTTAAGTACATAAGATGATACCAATTGGGTTTCTTCCATGTGACACGCATGAAGCTCTCGAACCGTTTCGAATCGCTCTACCCTAGCTCATTGAAGGAACATTTCCTTCAATTGGGTAATCATGTCATATGCCCCATAATGCTCCAAGTCCTTTTGGAGTTTAGGAAATATAGTTCCTAACATGAGGCAGGCTACCTGCATGGAATCCTCAGTATACTGAAGCCAATCGTTATAGGCCTCAACATCCTTGGGGTCGGGTTGGTCGGGAATAGGATCGTCAAGGACATAGGTCCTTTTCTCTTGCTTGAGAACAATTCTCAAGTTTCAAAACCAGTCCATAAGGTTGGCGTGGTTCAGACGATCCCTCTCTAAAATAGTTCTCAGTGATAGGGTATAGACGTTCGGGGTGGTAGCATTATTGTTTGTGGCCATTCTACAAAATTTACAAAGTTCTTATTAGTATTTCTGAAAAAAATTCATTTTAATTATTAATACCCTTTTATGTCTCATAGACTATTAATAATTAAAATCTAGAATCCAACGTTACATTCAAATAATGGTTAGGTGACCTTTATCCCATTATTTAAATTAACAAGGTAGTTAACATTTGACAATTGCAACCTTTTGCAACTTCTAGCCTTTATGGGATCGGTTAAACATCTTATGTTTGGTTGGCATGTTTAATCCCATCAACATCATTGTACGCCATGCTTCGGTGACCCTATGCACATGGTTTCCAATTCAAGTCGTCCTTCTTACACACACGTGTGAGTTTTCATATACAAGCGGTTAGGTGACCTTTATCCCACAAGTACGTTAGACTCACCTCAAACACACAAGTTCCCTACAAGTGGTTAGGTGACCTTTATCCAATAAATAGTTCCCAAGTGATTCGAGTGTCATGTAAAAGGATGATGTTAGACTTGTTACCAAAGGGATTTAAGTTTCCATTAATTCTAGACTTTGAAAACTCTATGTACCTTGTAATTGCATGCTTACAAATACTTGGTACTCTATGGTTCTTTTAACAAAACCCACTTTATTATGAAATCATTAATCCTTTTAATAACCATTTATTAACACTTAATGAATAAGAACCATTTTATATTAGCTTGTTAAGATCATTTTTATTAAGATTGTTTATCATATCCAGATATCACACAATCAATCATAAAATCACAATCAAACAAGCATGATATAAACAACCACATGTGCATAACCATAGCTAATATTATGACCACACTTGTTTGCCATCACAAGTGTGGTCATTTGGTCTTTCCTAAGGGTTACCCAAAAAACACAAAATTGAGATTACAATGCATCTCCCACTTGATGTCGCATCCGTATGCTTCATGTCCACTTTGTGTCTTCCTTTTGTGCTTCCTTCCCGAGCATCTTCTTTTACAAAATATATATCCTAATACATATTTTCTTGTAAAAGGAAAATACTCCTAATCTATTATTACATCCCAGTGAATAAATAGATAAATAACAAGCACAAAACTTTACAACCAGTTGAATGAATATAATCGAATAAATACATTCTTTCCGAACCAAACAACACAAGGTCTAAGCTAGGTTATGCACTATCAAATGAACAATCACAAACATCATTCAATAAACAAAATAAACCCTTCAAACCCCAAATTTTCAGCCAACATAAACTGAAAATTAGGGTTTGTTTGTCCAAACAAACAACAACCAAACATATCAACCATTTGACATTTCTATCTTTCAAAGCTTAATCATAAGCATGAAGATATAACTTTGAAAGACATGGGGTTTATTAAATCAACCAAAATCAGCCTCTAATGAGTTGATTATCATCCTTTAAAACTGATTTTACAAGGATAATGATGCTAGTTTCCACATAACCGGCTCTAGATGCCATTGTAGGGGTTTGTCATACCATTTACAAGTGTTTAACCATTTAAACATATGAAACGCAGTGGAATATACTACTTTAAACATGTTAAAGTTTCTGAAAATTACCTTTATCATGTGTAAAACAACAAACCCATAAACAAAAGGATCTTTATTATGTGAAAAGCTAGCATACAATATGAACAAGAACACCCAAAACATGACATAATCATACCACAACAATACCTTTGTGGATGCTGTCAAAACCGGCCAAAAGAGGGCTGAAATGAGGCTGAAAATGGCCAAGACTTCAAGGGTAGAAGTCCTCAAGCATCCATACCCACAAGTGTGATGCAAACACCCTTTTTGCTAGGATTTTAACACCAAAATCGGATCAAGAAAGCTGCTGAAGCCTTGTTCTAGCCGTGAAAACCTCTTCAAAAGGGAAGAGTTTTGTGTTATTGTGACCCTTTTGCAGAGAGAACTTAATGGATTGTGTGTTATAGGAATTTGTTAATTTCATGACCCGTAAAAAAGATCAAAAAGGGGAATCCCCAAAGGGGGTGGCTGAACCCAATGTGGTTATTGGGCTTTTTCCCCCCAAAACTTCCTTTTAATCTTTTTTCAACTAATTTGTTTATAATAGATATATAATTAACCTTTTATTATATAACATACATACACTTTTATTATTTGATGTTGTTTAAACAAATTAAACGACATTACAAATAATATCCATGAACAAAATATCCATATAGGTTGTTCAACCTCATATGCAACTTATTTAGAAAACTCATTTTCTAAATTGGTGTTGATATTTAATTGCATAATCATATCATCAATTAAATATTAATTGGTGTTTGCTAAACTTGTTATTGGGTATGACCCGACTTGGATCATGACGTACTAACCACATCAATATTCTATGTGCCTAGGGCATAAAGAATCCAACATCGGCAACATAGTTTCGCAGTGAGCGAAACTGTCTGCAAAACTAAGGCTGCTATAAATAGAATTGATCTCGCTCATTGTTGGACATCCTTGTAAAAACCCTAATCGTGTATTTGTGTTGCAAGAGGCATTTTCAAGCTGTCATTCACTGAAATATATTAAGCTTTTCTACTTTTGATTGTATTGGTGCTTTATTGCTTATATTAGAATACTTTTAGCTTGTTCTTATTCATCTTCATCTTTGTGTTTGTTATTGTTTATGATATTGAACGATTCAAACCTTCATTTGTACTGAAAATCGATCATATGGACCAACAAAATGGTATCAGAGCCTTAGTGCTCTTGATTGTTTGAGGTTTTTGGTTGTTTTTGTTCAATATCACTATTTCATCAATTCTGGATCAAATTTAAGTGTATTTGATATTGAATTTGACTATATTTTTCATGTTTTGGTTGGGAAAGATCTGTGAATCATCAGATCTCAAATCCATTGAGATTTGGGTGATTTCAGATTGTTTTCGGAGTAAAAAAAGGTTTTCATATTCATCCAGCGAAATTACTGATCATCCAGCGAAACTGTCACCTTTACTTAACGAAACTACAAGTGTTTTACACTTCGGAATTGTTTTTTGCATATTTGTGAAAGTAGAAATCCTTAACGAAAGTTCAACAGTGCTTGTGTCCACTTTGAGCAAAATTGTTGTCAAAAGTACCCCTGAACGAAAGTTCAAGCTTGTTTCGTGCGAATCTGTCAGCGAAACTAAGCACTTTTAAGCTTCCGGCTAGCTAAATTGCTGCTGAAATTGCTTGCAAAATTACCTTCTGGGCTGCGAAACTAGCTCTGCGAAACTACTCATTTCCTACGAAATTACCTTTCTCTTCTATGAAACTAGCATGTCAAAGATGACTTCTCTCACTCTTGCAGATTTAGAAAGTGTTGCTCCCAACAGACCTCCAATAGACTCATAAATGGTGACAACTTTGAAGATTGTAAAAGATGTCTCAAAGCCTTTTTCTTCTACACCGACCACAACCAATGGGAATCTATCATCACTGGCCCGCATAAGCCAACGGTTACTGTTGGTGGTACAGTGTCTCAAAACATGGACCCAGCCACATTCAACGAGAAGGATCAGAAGCTGATTGCTCGAGACCAGAAAGGTTTTGGAGCATTAACCCTATGTCTTTCACCTGACATCTATAATTGATTTGCAGAACATAAGGATGCAAAGTCTTTGTATGATGCACTTTATGAATTCTATGATGGAAATGAAGATCTGAAGAAGGACAAGAAAGCCCAAGCTCAGAAGGAGTTTAATTCATTTGTCGGACATAAGCATGAAGACCTTACTGATATCACTAATCGATTTTTGTCAGTATCAAGTACTCTAAAGAAGTATGATGATCAGTTGGGTAATCATGAGCAGGTGAATAAACTTCTAGACTCTCTACCACCCCAATAGAGCTTACAAGTGAGAATGCTAAAGGAGGAGAGAAACTTTGCTGATTACAAGCTTATGGATGTAATAAACAAACCGAAATCCTTTGATTTAGATCTGAAGAGACGGGAATTTAATCAGACCATGATGCCTATATCCGGTTATACTCACAATGCTGCATTACTGTCTTCTGCTGCAAGCTCTCCAATGCAGGCATCTCATCAAGGCGGAGTGAATACTGGTGACTATTCTGGAGGTTATGGTAGTGCTGGGAGAGATCAAGCTAACTTGAAAGCAAATGTTGAAACTTCTGTTCCATGTGAGACAATGGCTCTTTTTGGTATGTTTGTTCAGAGTTATGAAGCTCTAGTAGCAGGGGAGTTGAAAGGAAAAGGGATGACGATGGAGGATATGTATCAGGTGGACCCTGATGATCTTGAAGAAACTTATATTCAATGGCAAATGGCAATATTGACACTTAGAGCCTAAAGATTTATGGAGCGCACTGGCAGAAATAATTTTGGAGGTCAAAGCTCTAACTCCAAACTGGGATTTGATAAGTCTAAACTGAGGTGTTTCAACTGCAAACAGTTGGGTCACTTCAAACATGAATGTCCATTGCCAATCGTCACTTATCCTAGTAATTCAGGAGTTCCAAGAATAGTTTCAAGCGAGAGTAAAGAGGAAGTGAGTCACAAGAAAAAGACAGCATTGATTTCTAACTTTGATTCGAGTACTAAAGTTGAAGAGATGAGAGAAGAGGTTAATCAAGCGCTGGGGGCTGAGATTGTGGAAGGAAAGATGGAGGTGAATTATGGGGATGAATTCGATCCATTAAAGGAGTTTAAAGATGAAGGTAAAGTGTATGTGAAGGTGAAGGAAGATGAGAAGATGAAAGAAGGTGAAATTAAGGAGATTAGGAAGAAAGGCAGTCAACCCACTAAGCAAGACAAGGAAAAAGATGATGCTGCTACCACTATCGAGGAAAAGAAGTTGAGTACTTCGGTGTGTCAATGAGAGAAAGCTCTAGTAGCTGAAAAGGTGGTGATGGGACTTCCTTATGAGGTAATTCATCACTGTGTTCTTCAGCTTGCAAAATCAGGTTATTTAGGGTTTATAAAGCTAGTCGTTTATTAATTGATAATGAGAAAGATTTAAAACAAATTAATGAAGAACTTAAAATAAACGAGTCTAAATATTTTGTTAAATTAAACAAGGTTTTAAAGAAAATGATCACTTAAAACGAATAGTTTTGGAAATAAATATTGAGATTAACATTTTGACTGAAAGGGTTGCTCTTGCTGAATTTGAAACAAGCAAGCTTCAGTCAAAGCTCGATAAATAGACTATATCAGGAATGAAATATGACAATTTATGTAAATCTCAATGGGGGGCTAGGATTAAAACAGGTTTGGGATATGAAAATGCTAAGGTTTATCCTCCTCCTAGTACTTACTGTTATTCACCGATGCCTGTTCCTCATCCTTCTAATGATTTGATCCAAATAGATACTAACAATATGTCTATAGGTTTAGAAGGTGTGAACCCTAAGCATGTCCGTGAGGACTACGATTATGGACCTACTACCGTGCTTGGATGCTCTAGTCTTAGTACACCTGAATTTCAGCATTCTGTCTTAGATCATAAATCTAGTTTAAATTCTGTTTTTGTTTCTAGTGAATCTGTAACAGACTCTATTTCATCATGTTCTAGTGATGTTTCTGTTTCATCTTTAAATTATGTGAATTGTGATGCTGCTACTTCTTTTGATTGTGTTAATCTTGTGACTGATATCACTGTGAATAGTAATGAGGAATTTAAAATTAATTGTTTCGAAAAGTTCCTTTCTCACCCCATTTCATCTTTTACTCCAACTAAAATTTCTATGTCAAATGAAAGGGTCACATCTTAATTTGAAGCAAGTACAAGTGGTACAAATACCACATGTATATCAGATGACATCTCATCTCCTTCTGTAAATAATCATTCTTTTTCAAATAAAAACAGACCTAAAGACATGTATGAGGCATACAGTGACGTTGATTCTGGACTGTCTGAATGTGATGAGGAAATATACATTGATAAAATCCCACTCTTATTACATAACAGACCTAGATTAAAACCACACTGTTTTCGATGTGGTAAAGATGATCATGTAGTTAAGCATTTTCCACAGCTTCATCATAGACATGTTAATAGAAATTCTTTTGAGAATAGGTTAACTCAATTGGTTAATAATTTCTTTTGTAAGAAATCTGCTACTCCTAAACCCAAAGTTGTTCAAACTTGGGTTCCTGTTACACCTGGTTAACTTTTTTTTGATATTTTTACAGGAGACATGCACTAAAGTTGTAAATAGTGTATGACATGTTGATAGTGGATGCTCCAGACACATGAAGGGTCTAAAAGATTTATTGACCAATTATCGAATAATCAATGGAGGTTACATCGCATTCACCGGCGACAAAAAAGGTGGAAAAATGATTGGTCAAGGAGAAGTTTCCAACGGCTCTCTTACCTTAGACAAAGTCAACTATGTACCTGAGCTTGCGTTCAATCTGTTAAGTGTCTCTCAGATTTGTGATAAAAGCATTCCGGTCTTATTCAAGTCCAATTAATGTCTCTTTTTGAAATCTAAAATTAAGATTCCAGATGATATGGTACTAATACGGGATCCAAGAAAGCATGACATATATCTTCTTGACATGAGTTCAACGGAGTCAACGTCTACCGTCACATGTCTTCTGTCCAAAGCTTCCACTTCTGATTCTTTCCTATGGCATCGCAGATTGGGCCACGTTAATTTTAAAATTATAAACAAATTAGTTAAAAACAATCTTGTTAGGGGATTACCTTTGAAAGACTTTTCTGTGGTTGAAAAATGCATGGCGTGCGCCAAGGGAAAACAACATAAGAAACCACATAAACCAAAAATTGAAAATAGCATATCCAATCCCCTTGAGTTGTTACATACTGACTTGTTTGGCCCAATCAGTGTTAAATTAATTGCTAAAAAATCTTTCTACCTTGTGGTTACAGATGATTTTTCCAGATACTCCAGGGTGAAATTTCTTGGTCATAAAGGAGAGGCTACTGAGGAGCTACAGAAGTTAATTCTTTCAATTGAAACGATAAGCAAGAGGAAGGTTATGGCACTCCGAAGTGATAACGGTACCGAATTTAGAAATCAGATCTTTGATTCATTCTATGCTGCTAAGGGAATTTTAAGACAATACACTGCTGCGAGGACCCCTCAACAGAATGGTGTGGCTGATCAAAAGAATCGCACCCTCGTTGAAGCTGCTCATACAATGTTGATTGAATCCTCCTTACCCATCATCTTTTGGGCTGAGGCGGTGAATTGTGCTTCATATGTTCTGAACAGGGTGTTGATAATTAAGGACAAAATGAAGACTCCTTATGAACTATTTCATAAGAGAAAGCCATTAATTGACTTCTTTCGACCATCCGGCTGCTCATGTACTTTATTGAATACGCAGGGGCAGAAGACGAAATTCGGTGCCGTGTCTGATGAATATTACTTCGTCGGTTATTGTTCTTCTCAAAAGGCTTATCGAGTATATAACAAGAGAACACATATTGTTCAAGAGTCCTTCTATGTTCATTGACAGAAATCTAATTCCTCCGATGTTCAATCTGAACTCGCATGGTTCTTTGACTCCGATACGGTGTTTAACTCTTTTAGTCTTCCAGTTTTCGATGATGATACGCCTGTCTCTAATGTTCAAACAAATATCATTCCTCCAACTCCATTTCCTGTCGACCCTCAAGTCCTTCCTACCACTTCTGCAAATGATGCTACATCAATTAATGTTACATCTTCTTCATCAACATTTGATCTTCCACCTCCACCTGTTTTAGCATCCCTTCCCTCATCACCTACATGTACCACACCTCAGCTAACATCTCCCATCTCTTTAATTCACCCT
This sequence comes from Flaveria linearis, assembly GCA_024085815.1. Taxonomy (NCBI): domain Eukaryota; kingdom Viridiplantae; phylum Streptophyta; class Magnoliopsida; order Asterales; family Asteraceae; genus Flaveria; species Flaveria linearis. Next base: position 44,828,196 of record CM044011.1, read on the forward strand.
ACCTTACAATCCACCTCACCTTTATCTACCTATAAACAATCCTTTAGCCAACCATCCACAAACACCCTACCCATGCCCATCGATTTCAAGACCCTGAAAGATCATCCACATGATAACATCATAGGATCTATCACCGATGGAGTTCGAACGTGGAGTCAATCTGGTTTGATTAATGTCTGTTTATTCTCTTGTTTTATATCACAAATTGTCCCTGAAAATATTCATGCAGCTCTTCAGGACCCTTGCCGGGTTGAAACAATGCAATTAGAGCTGCAACAGTTTCAAAAACTCAAGGTGTGGACTTTGGTCGATCTTCCACCAAACAAATGCCCAATTGGCATGAAATGGGTGTTCAAGAACAAACCCAATGACCGTGGCATTATGGTAAGAAACAAATCCAGATTGGTGGTCTAGGGATTCGCTCAAGAAAAAGGGATTGACTACACAGAAGTCTTTGCTCCTGTCGCCTGTCTTGAAGCCATCAGAATCTTTTTGGCACATGCAGCCCATAAGCAGTTCAAAGTCTATCAGATGGATGTCAAATGTACATTTCCTTACGTGGACATTGACGAGGAGATATATGTGTGTCAACCACCTGGTTTTGAGGATCCAGACTTTCTAGACAAAGTCTACAAGCTTGATAAATCTCTTTACGTTCTCCATCAGGCTCCTCGAATCTGGTATGAGACCTTAACATAGTATCTCTTAAGCAATGGTTTTTCTCGTGGCACTATCGATATGGCACTATTTAAGAAGGAAGTCGATGGTGAGATGCTTATTTTTCAAGTTTACGTCGATGACATTATTTTTGGCTCCACCAATACGACGTTGTGTCGGGAGTTTGAGGAGGTCATGCGCAGTCGATTTGAAATGAGCATGATGGGAGAGATGTGCTTTTTCCTCGGGTTGCAAGTTGAACTAAAGCCAGAGGGAATTCTCATCCATTAGGATAAGTATATTAAAGAGATTCTGAAGAAATTCAAGATGGATGATGCCTCTCTTGAACTCACTCCTTTCACTGCTCAAACTTGCCTCACTACTGACGAGAATGGGAAATCCGTTGATCCTCATCTTTACAGATCCATGATTGGTTCCCTTATGTATCTTACAGCAAGTCGTCCTGATATTACCTTTGCTGTAGGATATTATGCTCGATACCAATCTGCCCCGAAGGAGTCTCAAGAAGAGGTTGTCAAACGAATCTTTTGTTATGTTAAAGGCTCTTCTCGTTTAGGTCTTTGGTATCCTTATGGTGGGGATTTTGACTTACATGCCTATTCTGACAATGATTTTAACGGTTGCAAGTTAAACAAAAAGTTGGTTACTAGAGGATGTCAATACTTGGGTAATTGTCTAGTATCATGGCAAAGCAAGAAACAGACCACTGTCTCTCTCTCTACGGGAAAAGCAGAATACATTGCTGCCTCCAGTTGTTCACAAGTGCTCTGGATTCAGCACCAGATGATTGACTATGGGATCAACTTTCTCCATACACCGTTGTTTTATAACAACGAAGCAGCCATCGGCATCGCCAAGAACCCTATTCATCATCCCCGAACCAAGCACATCGAGACACGGATTCATGCAATCCATGATGCTCAGGAAAATGGTCTCATTAATATTATTCCCATTGATACAAAAAATCAAAAGTTTGATCTTTTCACAAAAACTTTTGATAAACCTCGTTTTTATGAATTGATCTCAATGTTGGGATTAATATCATTTTAAACTCGTTTTCCTTAAAACAATCTCTGTACATATTGTTTATATTTCTTTCGTTATTTTCTTCTTTTCTTTTTTTTCTGTATGTTCCATCGTCTTTCGCCATTTTTCCTATATAATAAAAAACCAATAATAAAATATATATATATATATATATATATATATATATATATATATATATATATATATTACAGTTAAGAAATTTCTCCATCTTGCTTAGTCGTAGAAATTTTGGGGGAGAAAAATAAATGTTTCTCTTGCTTTCTTTTGCAGAAATTTTCTAACTCTCTGATGTCTGGACAATATGAAGGAGGTCAACAGTATCGTGTTGGGATTTGTTTGATAGGTTCAGCCCGAAAGCAAAGTAGACAGTAATCTTGTAGCTTAACTAAAAGAATAAGAAACGTGATGACTCGGATAATCCCCTTGACATCTTTGGCCTTCATAAAGTTTCAAGTCCTTGTTCAAAATGGTTGAGAACGGGGCATTTTTGTGTTTTACTGTTCTTATCATAAGTATCCTTGTTTCTAAATAATCCATTCGCTCTCAAAAGCTATACGCTTATCCATCTTTGAATCCAGGATGCTCCTTTGTGTACTTTTGTGTCTTATGTTTGTGCTCATCTCCTCTGCTGTAATGTAGTACTGACCTAGAGTGATGATCTCCTCTGCTGTATGGAAGTACTGACCTAGAGCTCTCATCAGCATAAAATGATGATCTCCTCTGCTGTACGATAGTACTGACCTGGAGCTCTCATAGACATAATATGAAGAACTCCCCTGCTATACGGTAGTACTGACCTGGAGTGTTCATTGGTACAACATGATGATCTCCTCTACTGTATGAGAGTACTGACCTAGAGTTATTATCATCTGTTGTTTAGAAGGACCTTGCTTCTTTTGAGAAAGGATCTTTGTTGTATCTTAAAAGAAATAGTCAGTTAGTGAGTGTCATTGGTTCAATACATCATGAGGACAGGATAAGTTTCTTTACCAAATGTTTGTGGGAATTGAGTCATTCAATGTCTTCTTTAAATAAACCAACATGATAATAGTAGCTACGGGTTACTCATTGAAAAGAAGAAGGCATGGGCTTAAAAGGACAAGTATATCTGCAATCTCACCAAACTATGACTCTCCAGAAGATTCTTTCAGCTTCCCGTTCTTCCCTATGTTTTCTTCTTGTTTTTTTGTTAAAACTATATGAAGTATGGCGTGGTCATGTGGGGCAATTTCTTTTGATTTCTTTTATTGTGTTTCTTTTTTTTAATTCTTTTTAAATTATTTTTCATTTATTTATTATTTTTAAAAAGATATGGAAACAAAATTTATTTTTTAAATTTTAGGGTTTCCAGCAAAACTATACTTTTGCTGGTAGTTTCGCATGGCGAGACTGGAGCCTCGCTAGCACTTTCGCCGTTTCTTTCGCATGGAGAAACTATAGTTTCACTACTGCGAAAATGAAGCTGCTGCGAAAGTGAAGCTGCTGCGAAAGTATAAGATTAGTTCCGCTGCTGCGAAACTATATGCTATTTAACACCTTCTCCGAAACTGCGTTCCTATTTTCGCAGTATTCGAGAGTGTGTGTTTAGGGTTTTACAGAGGTTTTTCTTGCGAATCTAAGTTTGTGTGCTTTTGTGTGTCGATTATTCAAAGTTTCTCCTTCACAAGTGAGTTTTGAACTTAGGACTTTAGTTTCATCTAGGTTTTATAGCAACTTTGTGGTTTATTTGATTGACACCATTCGGTTCTCTCGCAGTTCTTATTGCGAAATTACCAATAGTCCAGCAAAACTGAATGAAAGTTCTTGGTCCTTCAGCGAAACTGTGCAGTCATGCTGTCCGAGCGAACTTAACAGTTTCGCAGATCAAAATTCAGTTTCACTGCGCTGAAACTATAGTTTCGGCGTGTCGAATCTACTACACTGTCTTACCGAAACTAATGAGTATCTGCTGCCAAAACTACCTTTTTCTCTTGCCGAAACTAAAATTCCTTCTGCGAAACTATAATTTCGGCCAACGAAACTATTTTTTTTAATTCTAATTTTTTTGTTATTTTTTCTCTAATATTATTGTTTAATACACCATACTAATACGTTTCATCTGGTTTTCCGAATAAATGGCAAATCTCAAGTTTGATGAGAGGAACAACATCACTGGCATTTTGGATGATACTCACCCAAAAGCTGCCAGGTTTAGAGACTGCATACGATGGTTGCAGAGATCCCCAATTGCTTACGCGATTTCACACTCCACTACCATATATAATTTACACATCAGAGATTTTTGGCTTACAGATGAGTATGACACGAGGGCCAATTCACAGAGGATTGTGGCTAGGGTGTTGGAGAATGAGCTGATTATCACTACTGATGTCATATCAAGGGTGTTGAGACTTGATGAGGATTCAGGAGAGGAGGTTACACTATCTGATCAGGAAGTATTTGACGCCTTCAGATCGATGGGATATGAGGGACCTCTGTTCGGGACGAGAAAGGAAATCAAAAAATCCTTTCTCTCCAAGGAGTGTCGATATATAGCCCATGTGTTTATCATGTGCTTAGATCACCGTAAAGGTGGATCAGACGGGCTGAACTTGGACTGGGCAAAGGCCATGGTGATATGCTGTAAAGGAGAGAAGGCCAACATTGCTAGACTGATATTTGACTGCATGGCAGAGAATGTGATGCCTCTAAAGAAGGACAAATGGATGTTATACCCTCGATTCCTTCAGATTATTATAGATGACCTCATTCCTAACATTCCCAAACATGGAGAGGTAAAGAGATTAGTATCGATGAACACCCGCATTTTTGCAGATTGTTGTGCAATTAGGCATGACTTCAGCGGGAAGATCACCCATCTATGGGAAAACATGTACCCTCCAGAATGCTGGGATTATATCAAGAGGGTGATTGAGTCTGAGGATAAACGGGCTGAAGAGACGATGCACAAACAGTTTGATGATATAAAGAAGAGGAAGAGATATGTGAAGGAGAAGGATTATGTATTTGAAGATGAAGTTCATGAGATGGCTTCTGAGGCCAGAGCAAAAGAGAGCTAAGAGGAAAGCTGATGAGGGAGAAAAGGAGAGGAGGACTAAACATCAACATCAAACCTTTACTGAGCCACCGAGGACGAAAGGAAGGGGGGATTGGATGAGAATGTGATAAGAAATCTCAACACCTCTCTGGAAAATGAGTTAAGTATGATTAAGATGAAACTTATTAATCAAGAGCTAAGGGAAAGGCAAAAGGACGAAGTGATTAAGGGGATGACCAAGATGCTGATAGATCAGAATAAACTGATCAAAAGATTGCTAGAAGAAGTGAATGATCTGAAAGCTACAGCCGGCCTCCCAAATCAGCTAACTCAACATGAGTTAGATTATTTGACTGATACTTCCAATTACCCGTTTCTACATGTGGGTACATCATCCAGAGGAGGAGAGGGCACATCTAGTGCAGCAGCTGAGAAGGGCACATCTGGTGCAGTAGCTGAGGAAGCAGGAGGGTTTGGGATAAGAAAGGAGTCTGTGAATGTGGAGAATGTTGAAGAGGTGGTTGAACCTAGATTTGTGGATTTAGGACAGGAGGATCTAGGAGGAGAAGAAGTATTCCAAGAGCAGTCTATAGGTGCTGAGAAGACTGCTGAGAAAACATTAATTAATGAGGAGGAGGATGACGAGCAGTTGGTAGACTATGATTCTGAGGTTGAATACTATGAAGTGGAGGAGAGACCATTGACTTATGTTTTCAAGAAAGGAGAGGATGAAAATGATGTGATTGAGATGGACAAGGAGGACTGGTTTATTAGAGAGAAAGAGCCTGAGGAGCTGATCCCCTATTCTAGAGCATGGAAGGGTTGAGCAAAAAGGAGGCTGATAAAAGGATTATTAGCTGGAAGTATAACCCCGGCCTTAAAATATATATGATAAAGAGGAGAGGGGGAGGAATTACTTACCTACATAAGAGGAAGGCTTTCAAGACCTTGCCTAAGTGGGATCTGAGAAGGTTGACAGTTCTGCCACTACTTGATGCTAATCTGAGTGAAAGGGCCAAGTTGTTAGAGAAGGAGATCAAGAATGGGCTAAATGATAATTTTGAATCATTTGGATTCATGAAAGCTGAAAGGAGAAGGTCAAAGAAAGACAAAGACTGGGAGATGGGCAAAGGGAGGATTATGCTAAGGGTGAAACCCCCAAAAATAATGAATAGGGTTAGGCTGTCAGATCCCTCCCCCCAACGACTAGAAGGTTTTTAGAAGTGGTTTTATGATAACAACACGGGGGAGGTTGTGATCAGGATGAAGGATGGGATAGAGTATAGACTGTTTGACCCAATGGAGCTGTTTGGGTTTTGTGATGAAGACCAGCTAGTTCTTTGCGAAAACCATATTAAAGCAGGAGCAGGGGAGGAGACTAGGAAAGAAGCATGTTTGTTTATGGTGGTTGCTAACAAGGTGGGAGGTGTGAGAGTGGAAGTGAGGAAGTTAGCTGAGAAGGTAAGAGTTGAAGATTATTTGAATATGGAAATCCGGGACTTAACAAAACAATTTGAGCAAGCTAGTGCTTGTCCCGAGGGAGCTAATGAAGCAAGAGGTGACCAGAGTGAATCAATTGCCGAAGCTCACAAGGAGGACACTGCAGGATCTGATAAAGATACATGGGATACAGGAGCGGGAGAGACTGGAGCTGAGAAGACAAATCAAGACAAGTGAAGGCGGTGAGATCCAACCTAGGGGGAGTATTGAAGATCAAGTATAGGTTGGACTCACCTTAGATTAGTTTATGTTTATATTACTTTGTAATAGGTTTAATGTTAGTTTATTTCTGTATGTTGATTTGTTTAGTTTATGTAATTTTGTAGTCCAGCGAAACTATGAGCGAAACTGTAGTTTGACTCATAGTCAGCTATTTGGTTCACTTGGCGAAACTGTTGTTTCTGCCGGGCGAAACTATAGTTTCGGTAGCACAGTTTCGCAGTCAGCGAAACTGTCTGCGAAACTAAGACTGCTATAAATAGAATTGATCTTGCTCATTGTTGGGCATCCTTGCAAAAACCCTAATCGTGTATTTGTGTTACAAGAGGCATTTTCAAGCTGTCATTCACTGAAATATATTGAGCTTTTCTACTTTTGATTGTATTGGTGCTTTATTGCTTATATTAGAATACTTTTAGCTTGTTCTTATTCATCTTCATCTTTGTGTTTGGTATTGTTTATGATATTGAACGATTCAGACCTTCATTTGTACTGAAAATCGATCATATGGACCAAGAAGTATAATAGTGGATGCACACATCCACTACTAACGAATAAATCTGAAGCAGTTAAAGATGTTATGATTAGGTTACATGTATTAGTCTTTGGTTAGACAAATTTTATAAAATTTATGTAACCTAAGGACTGACTTAATTATATAATGTTATGTTTTTATGTCTTTAATTGCTGTTATATTTGTTTATTTATAACCAATGTGTTTTGAGCCAAAGGGTCACATCCAAGCATTTCACGCTTCCGTCGGGATGTGAAAATTAACAAAAAGGTTTTGAATCATTTTTTAGTTTCAGTCTCATAAGTTATATGAATCTGACGTTTTTATTTTTGTTGTGCTATTTTTATGGTAGAGTAATGTTTTTGTACTTGTAAGTGAAAGGATTTAATGAAACCTCGTTTAGATTTTTGTAAGTTGTGACGATATTGTATTTATTACATTAATTAACACAACTTTTGTATTTTTTATTATAATTTTAATCATTGTTATTGTTTAAAATCATGTTATTATTAACCTGTAATATACCTTTGATATGTGCTATTTTTATTTAGTTTGACACCCATATATTTTTATGGAAGCATGTTAGTTTTAAATTCTTTTATATAGACATTAGCATTGTGCTACTTTTATTTTCTTTAACATCCCTCTCTGTGCTACTTTTATTCATTTTGTGTTTTGATTATGTCAGAAGAAAATTAACACAATCTGCTTGTTTTTTAAATTTAGTTGTTCTTGTTGAAAATTGTGTTGTTATTAGTTATAAATTGTAATTTTTTTCATATTTGTTTATATATACATACAAGATGTGCTATTTTCATATTTGTTTATATAGTCATACTAGATTTTTGTCTTGTTGCATTGTGCTATAATTGAAGTATAAGTGGTGCTATTTTCTTATAATGTATCTGTTGTTTAATATTTTTCAGATAACAATGAAATTGATATTACCATTCCAGGATATGCTAAGTATATATTTTCTTATGTGATTTAGAATTCGTGTTTATGATGCGCTATAATTTAATATTTTTTTGTTTTCTATGATATCTATTAGTTAACTTCTAACATTTTTCATTTTATTTAAAAATATGTTATTTAAAGAAAAATGTATGGTCATATCCTGAACGTGTAATAGGTACACGCAATATAGTTTGCTACGCAGAGATATATTTCATATATTAAAGTTGTCGATAGTAAAGGTTTTCTCAAGGAATTACTTGTTGATCAGATGTGTGCTAGTGCTCAACCTACTCCCAAAAAAGATGGTATCTCAAAGTTACTTGGTTTTGGTCAACCATTCAAAGTCAATTATGCAAGGCCTGTTGGTACTAGAACCAATGGTTCAGGTTCTAAGAATCGGTAATAGTCTGTTAATGAGCAAATTACAACCAAGCCTCCACAAAGACCCAGGGATATAGTCTTGTGGTTCTTTTTAGAACATAATTGGTGAACTTGTATGCTGAGTAGATGTGATGAGAATGTTGCCCTAGATTCAAGTGAATTTAACCTTCATTATTTTTCAATTCATTTATTTTGATTCTCAAATGTTTTTACTTTTGTTATGTATTTGGTAGACAACGATTTTTCTTTGATGTTTTTGATACGTATGGATTGACTTCAAGTTTTGATTTTATCACAAGGTTGAAAAAAATAATTTTTATGGTGCTATTATGGTATGCTATTAAATATGAAAAACTACTAGCTTCATTTGTGTATATCAATCCAATATTTTGCATCAAAAAACAAAACATTGTGTTATTATATTATATAATTTACCAAAATAAGCTTCTTTCCATAATGATGCAATGTTATATACTTTATATTAAAAGAAGACGCAATACCACTAATACCTGTTATAAGTTCTCTGAACATAAAATCCATAAAAAACGTAATACTAATTTTAAATCATGATATAAAATTCATTCAAGACAAAAAAAAGCATTTTTTCTATTAGTACTAATACTCATAAAAAATCTTTTGTAAATATGTTAACATTTATTATAATATTTAATATATTCATGCTATTATGATATTTTATTTTGGATTGTTTCAGTTTTTGATTTTTATGAATATTTTGGTATATGCTATGATTTTTAATGAGTCTCCTTTGAAGGTTTTCTCTGTCTTTAACTAGACTTGCTATATTTTTAAGGGATTGGAATTGATTTTGAAACTGTTCCACTCTAATTAAATTCGCAAAATTACTATAATATCATTTTTACTATTCTTTTACTTGTTAATTAAAGATTGACGACATGTAATCAATCATATCCATTAAATTTGAAAGTAAACACACCAAACTGTTCTCATAGTTTTAAAGTAACTTGTAGTTTGTATCAAATCCATCCTCTACTTATATATATATATATATATATATATATATATATATATATATATATATATATATTGATACATACATACATACATACATACATAATATATATATACACACACATACATATATATATACACACATACACACATATATATAAATATATTGTAATGCCCGGATATTTTCTTTGAAGCCGACGAAAGAAAAAAAGAAATAAAGTCCAAAGTCGAGGGACTAAACTTACCAAAACGGGAAGAAATTTGGATGACTGGGGGTATAAAAAGGGGAGGGCAGCCCACACCTTCCCAGTCTTGGCAAAAACTCAGCTAAGGGAGAAGAGAAGGATAAAAGGGAGAAAAGCTTGGTTCGGGTGGATTCGAGCGTGAAAATCAACGTGTAGCGGGTCAAATCAAAGCTCTACTCGACGGGATTGTTTGTGTGAGTTCTAGGACCCCTCTTTTACACGTTTTTGAATGATTTTGGGGCTGGAACACATCTGAAAATCATTTTTGGGTATTTTGGGTGTAAACCCGTTTGTGTATGTATGTGTATGTGTATGATTCGTTTGGGTCTTGATTTCGGGCTTGGTTGTGCTTGAATGGTGTCGTGGTATGCTTCCCTAAGGTTTAGAATGGCTGATTTGAGCTTAAAAGAGGTTTGGAAGAGTTTGGAGGTCGAACTTGGCAGCTTCAGTTCGGGATGAACTGCATTCTGCACCCAGCTAGGGCTATGCGCTTGGAGGTCCATGCGTCCGAATGACATACGACTGGGTCCATACGCATGAAAGGAGTGCGGCTGAGGTTCATTCGCATGAAAGTAATACAGCTGAATAAGATGCGGATGAAGGTCATGCGACTGAATGAAATGCGGATGAAGGTCATGCGACTGAAGGTCATGCGACTGGAGGCCATACAGCCAAATGAGGTGCGATTGAGGTTCATACGCACAAAAGGTGTGAGACTGAGGGCTATTCGTAAGAAGGTCATGCGAATGAGGTCCATACACCCGGATGTCATGCGACTGAGGTACATTCGCAGGGGAATCATGCGATTGGAGGCTATGTGACTGGAGGTCCATTCGCCTGAGTGTTCTCATACGCATGGAAGACCATGCGACCGAATAGGGTCCATACGCCCGAATGACCATAGTATTGTCTGACTTTTGGAAAAGTGAGGACGTAGGCTTGGACCTTTGGGGTTGCAGATGATGTGATGGCCAGGGATGATGTAAGATGATTTGTGATGATAAGCTGATGGTGATGATGATGCAATGCATGATGATGTGTGATGCCGTATGGTTTTATATGACGTGATATGCGTGATTCGTGTGATGTTTGATGTTGTGTAATGGTGCATGTTGTATGTTATGCATGATGTATGTTATGCGTGTACGATGTTGCCTTGTGTGATAGATGTTATATATTGTTATGCTCATTATTATTATGTATGATTGTTTTCCTGTGGTTGTAATGAACGTTAATGAATGTAATGAAAGTATTATGTAACATAAAGTGGAAGATAATGAAAAGAGGAACGTAATGAAAGAATGCATGCGTTAATGAATGAATGAAAGTAAGAAAGGCTTGCAAGCAAATGTATGAGGTGGGCGACCCTATTGTCGCAATAGACTCGAAAGGGGTTCTTGTCACGTACTCTGGTACTATGTCAGTCTTCGGACATGATTCGGGGGTTTGGTTACAGGCCCCGGCACAGTATCAGTCTTCGGACATGAGTCGGGGGTATTGCATGAAACAGGATCCAGTTAAATGAGAAGTGGATCGCGTACTCCGGTACCGTGTCAGTCTTCGAACATGAGTCGGGGGTTTGGTTACAGGCCCCGGTACAGTATCAGTCTTTGGACATGAGTCGGGGGTATTGCATGAGACGAGATAATGATGCGAGCAACTTTGTGTTGCAACAGACTCGGATAGAGTTCAATCCATATGATTGACTCGAATGGGATCTTTGTCGCGTATCTCGGTGCTGTGTCAGTCTTCGGACATGAGTCGGGAGTTTGTGTACAGGCCCCGGCACAGCATCAGCTTTCGAGCATGAGTCGGGGATATTGCATGAGACAAGATTCGAGTAATGAAGAGTAATGAGCGAGGAAATTAATGAATGAACGAATGATGATGAAGATAATATTAATTATTATTGTCAGTATGTATGTATGATGTATGTCAACTGACCAATGTAAAGTACGAGAAAAGAGTAAGAGAAAAGAAAGTAAAAGACAGTGAAAAGTATATACGAAAGTAAGACTGAGATAGATAATTATGAAAGAACGAATGTATGAAATGAACAAATGAGAAATGAACGATAACGATGTACGTTGAATGAATGAAAGTTAACGAACGAATGATGAAGATAATAGTGATATTATCTATGTTTACGTACGATGTGTGATCATGTTCTAAAGTATAGTATGATTTGAAAGGAAGTAAAGAACGTTTTAAATCAAAGGAAAAGTATGTTTTATAAAAACTAGAACTCACTTAGCAACACTGACTTTGATGTGTTTCCAGTTGGCAGGTATGTTGCTGAGGATGGCATGGGGCGACTACTCGGCTCTTTTGGGATGGCATCCATTGTTATAATGCTTTTGTAACGGAATGAATAATTTATTTTGTAATTCGTTAACGATGTATTGTTTTGCAAAAGCAGTTATGTTCAAATGTTTCTGATGCAACGCTTTTATGTAAGAAGATGAAAATATATGTTTTATGTGTGATGATTGACCAGCTGTAAGCGTCCCGAGAACGGGGCCTTACAAGTTGGTATCAGAGTCAAAGTTTAAGTGAAACGGGTAAATTTTCAAAATAAACCTAATCTTAAACTGAGAATGGGACGGAAAGGAAAGGATGCCAGTCTGAGTAGCTGTGTGCCATAAGGTATTTTCTTGATGCTAACCGGTATTATATGCGCATGTTATGTGGTTTATGTGTTGTTGCTAGATTTAGATACTGATGTAGTCAGGACAGGTAATGCTCGGGGTATGAAGAGTAAAGTAAGTGGCTAATCACAACTGGCCACTATAATTAGGGACTTACTATACTTGACATAAAGTGAGTTGTTCCCTTGAATGACCGTATTGGTGTTTGAATCTTTCAGTGTGTTAGAGGATGGCTGGTGGTAGATCTTCAAAGGCTTCAAGCGGTGGAGGTCGTGGTGGAAGTGGTGCTGAACCATGGGTCACAAGAGGAAGGCCTAGAGCTGAAGAAGCTGGTCATAAAGAGCCCGAGACCCCTCATCCGGAGGCTGGTGACGAGAGTGCTAACTTGAGAGCCTCAATGAAAGAGGTTGTTATGGAGGAAGCGCACCAGGTCATGCAGACGATCTTACCGTCTGTGGTGACCGAAGTGATAAAGGTCGTACGGGATGGAGAAAGAAGGGAGAGGAACCGGAAACTGAAACGATTCTGTTCGATGATGAGGAAGAGGAGGAAGAGCCTGTGCAAGAGCCGGCACGACGCTGTAACTATCGGGCTTTTCAAAGGTGCAAGCCCCCTACCTTTTGGCGGTAACAGTACGACTGCTGCTGCTCACCGAGGGTGAGAGAGATGGAGGCGGTACTCAATATTTGCTAGTGCCGAGAAGATCAAAAGTGAAGTTTTGCTACCCACTCATTTGTGGACTCGGCCCTGTACTGGTGGGACAACATTGTCCAAGCCGAGGGTACCAAAGCAATCGGGAGAATAAGGTGGCCAGAGTTGAAGTATTTGGTGATCGAGGAGTTCTGTCCTCATAAGGAAATGGACAAGGTTGAAAGAGAGTTTCTGCAGCTGGAGGCGGGAACGATGACACACCAGCAGTACACGACAAAGTTCAATGAGATGGCAAGGCTGGTGCCAGACCAAGTGACGCCTGTGTCACGGAAGATCAAGAGGTATATTCAAGGTCTGCCAACAGATATTCGCATACATCTTATCGCTGCCCTACCAGGCACGTATAGGTCGGCGGTCGATATAGCGGGAAGGTTGTATGACGAGCGGGAGGCGATGGGGATAACGGACGAAGAGGAGGAGCGAGCCTATGTTAAGAAGGGGAAAGGAAGGCGAGATAATGATGGTGGATTTGTGTCTGAAGGTAAGGCGATGAGGGACAATGATCGGAAGAGAATAGAAAGGAGAGGAGACGTATGCAAGAAATATGGTAGAGGCCATGAGGGGGAGTGCAAGTGGGGACTGAACGTCTTCTTCCAGTGTGGGAAGGAAGGCCACAGGGAGAGGGATTGCCGCATGGCTACGTGCTATGACTGTGGCGAGACTGGACACCTGAGCAGGGATTGTAAGAAGTCAAGGGCAGGAAACTCTGGTACGAAGAAGGCGAACAGAGGGTGAAGGCTAGAGCTTTTGCCATGACCAAGAGGAGGCTAGAGCGGACCTCGACTTGACGTCAGGTACGTTTCTGGTAATTTATATTTGTGCATCTGTGCTTTGAATGCGGTGCTAGTAGTAGTTTCATTCCTACTGCCTTCTGTTGTAAGTTGCACGTTAGGAGCAGGAACATCGATGATCCCTTCGATGTAGGAAATGTTATTAATAAATCCACTATGTTACCTGATACCCTAGAGGATTGCGTGATGGAATTGAGAAAGCGTTTGTTCCTGCTAGATCGTTCGGGACAGACTTGGGTGGATAGGCGTACAACATAAGATGAATTAACTGACACCCAATAAGGCAATTACCGAGTGTTGTACGAAGGTGGTTTAATCAAACACGTCCAAAAAGAGTTCGGTGCCAACCTACGCGATGGAGTAATGATAAAGGCCTCGCCTTGGAAAAGAGAATCATTCGATTCAGAAAGCAAGGAGAGTGAACACCGAGGTATATGGGACCATCCCAAATGGTTGATCAGGAAGGAACAGTGGCATGTCGTCGGGAGCTACCTGATGAGTTAAGTGGAAGTCATCTTACGTTCCATGTATCTCATCTAAGAAAGTACTCGATCGACGAGGATATGGTCATGTCACTAGAGAACACGGAGATGGACAAATTATTCCACTACGAGAAGTAACTGGTGGTTGTTTCCGACGGAAGGGAAGAGAAGGGTTAAGGAGAATGGTGGTTTCGCTTGTGTGAACGCAGTGAAGCCTAAAGGATTTCAGCCTATGTGTAAGATCAAGGGAGAGGTGAGCCAGTATTACCCGTAACTGTTCGAGAAGTAACAGGTTTCAGGGACGAAACCTATATAAGGTGGGTGGACTTGTAACGCCCGGATATTTTCTTTGAAGCCCACGAAAGAAGAAAAGAAGTAAAGTCCAAAGTCGAGAGACCAAACTTGCCAAAACAGGAAGAAATTTGGATGAGTGGGGGTATAAAAGGGGGAGGGCAGCCCACACCCTCCCCATTCTTGCCAAAAACTCAGCTAAGGGAGAAGAAAAGGATAAATGGGAGAAAAGCTTGGTTCGGGTGGATTCGAGCGTGAAAATCTAAGTGTAGCGGGTCAAATTGAAGCTCTACTCGACGGGACTGTTTATGTGAGTTCTAGGACCCCTCTTTTACACGTTTTTGAATAATTTTGGGGCTGGAACACATCTGAAAATCGTTTTTGGGTATTTTGGGTGTAAATCCGTTTGTGTATGTATGTGTATGATTCGTTTGGGTCTTGATTTTGGGCTTCGTTGTGCTTGAATGGTGTCGTGCTATGCTTCCCTAAGGTTTAGAATGGCTGATTTGAGCTTCAAAGAGGTTTGGAAGAGTTTGGAGGTCGAACTTGGCAGCTACAGTTCGGGATGAACTACAATTCTGCACCCAGCTAGGGCTATGCGACGGGAGGTCCATGCGTCCGAATGGCATGCGACTGGGTCCATATGCACGAAAGGAGTGCGGCTGAGGTTCATTCGCATGAAAGTAATGCGACTGAATGAGATGCGGATGAAGGTCGTGCGACTGAATGACATGCGGATGAAGGTCATGCGAATGGAGGCCATAAGGCCAAATGAGGTGCGATTGAGATTAATACGCACGAAAGGTGTGTGACTGAGGGCCATTCGCATGAAGGTCATGCGACTAAGGTCCATATGCCTAGGTGTCATGCAATTGAGGTTCATTCGCGGGGGAAGCATGCAATTGGAGGCTATGCAACTGGAGGTCCATTTGCCTGAGTGTTCTCATACGCATGAAAGACCATGCGACCGAATAAGGTCCGTACACCCAAATGAGCATAGTATTGTCTGACTTTCGGAAAAGTACGGACGTAGGCTCGGACCTTTGGGGTTGTAGATGATGTGATGGGCAGGGATGATGTAAGATGATTTATGATGATGTGGTGATAGTGATAATGATGCGATGCATGATGATGTGTCATGCCGTGTGGTTTTATATGACGTGATACGCGTGATTTTTGTGATGTTTGATGTTGTGTGATAGTGCATGTTGTATGTTATGCATGATGTATGTTATGGGTGTGCGATGTTGCTTTGTGTGATTGATGTTGTATGTTGTTATGCTCCTTATTATTATGTATGATTGTCTTCCCATGGTTGCAATGAACGTTAATGAATGTAATGAAAGTATCATGTAACGTAAAGTGGAAGATAATGAAAAGAGGAACGTAATGAAAGAATGCATGCGTTAATGAATGAATGAAAGTAAGAAAGGCTTGCAAGCAAATGTATGAGGTGAGCGACCCTATTGTCATAACAGACTCGAAAGGGTTCTTATGACGTACTCTGGTACTGTGTCAGTCTTCGGAAATGAGTTGGGGGTTTGCATATAGGCCCCGGTACAGTATCAGTCTTCGGACATGAGTCGGGGTATTACATGAGACAGGATCCAGTTAAATGAGAAGTGGATCGCGTACTCTGGTACTGTGTCAGTCTTCAGACAGGAGTCGGGGGTTTGGTTACAGACCCCGGCACAGTATCAGCCTTTGGACATGAGTTGGGGTATTGCATGAGACGAGATAATGAGGTGAGCAAGTTTGTGTTGCAACAGACTCGGATAGAGTTCAATCCATGTGATTGACTCGAATGGGATCTTTTTCGCGTATCCCGGTGCTGTGTCAGTCTTCGGACATGAGTTGAGGGTTTGTGTACAGGCCCCGACACAGCTTTAGCTTTCGAGCATGAGTCTGGGATACTGCATGAGACAAGATTCGAGTAATGAAGAGTAATGAGCAAGGAAATGAATGAATAAACGAATGATGATGAAGATAATAATAATTATTATTATCAGTATGTATGTATGATTTACGTCAACTGACGAATATAAAGTACGAGAAAAGAGTAAGACAAAAGAAATTAAAGACAGTGAAAAGTATATACGAAAGTATGAATGAGAAAGATAATTATAAAAGAACGAATGTATGAAATGAACGAATGAGAAATGAACGATAACGATGTACGTTGAATGAACGAAAGTTAACGAACGAATGATGAGGATAATAGTGATATTATCTATGTGTATGTACGATGTGTGATCACGTTCTAAAGTATAGTATGATTTGAAAGGAAGTAAAGAACGCTTTGAATCAAAATAAAAGTATGTTTTATAAAAACTAGAACTCACTCAGCAACGCTAACTTTGATGTGTTTCCAGTTGGCAGGTATGTTGCTGAGGATGGCATGGGGCGACTACTCGGCTCTTTTAGGATGGCATCCATTGTTATAATGCTTTTGTAAGGGAATGAAAAATGTATTTTGTAATTCGTTAACGACGTATTGTTTTGCAAAAGCAGTTATGTTCAAATGTTTTCGCTGCAACGCTTTTATGTAAGAAGATGAAAATATATGTTTAATGTGTGATGATTGACTAGCTGTAAGCGTCACGGGAACGGGGCCTTACATATATCTATATATATACACACACACACATATATATATACATATATATGTACACACATATATATACATATATATATATACGTATACATATATATACATATACATATATATATACATATACATATATATACATATACATATATATACATACATATATACATATAGGGGGAGGTTTCACTAAAAAATATATTTTGCCTAAGAAGGCTAAGAAGAAATGAGGTGGTGACATGTGGCAAAACCAGAAAATAGGATTAAAGGGTATTTTGGTCTATTAACAATTTTGTACTGTTTTATGAAATCCAGCATAACCGTGTGCTGTTTTATGAAATCCAGCACAACCCTGTGCTGTTTTATGAAATCCAGCACAACCCTGTGCTGTTTTATGAAATCCAGCACAACCCTGTGCTGTTTTATGAAATCCAGCACAACCCTGTGCTGTTTTATGAAATCCAGCACAACCCTGTGCTGTTTTATGAAATCCAGCACAACCCTGTGCTGTTTTATGAAATCCAGCACAACCCTGTGCTGTTTTATGAAATCCAGCACAACCCTGTGCTGTTTTATGAAATCCAGCACAACCCTGTGCTGTTTTATGAAATCCAGCACAACCCTGTGCTGTTTTATGAAATCCAGCACAACCCTGTGCTGTTTTATGAAATCCAGCACACCCCTGTGCTGTTTTATAAAATCCAGCACACCCCTGTGCTGTTTTATGAAATCCAGCACAACGCTGTGCTGTTTTATGAAATCCAACACAACGCTGTGCTGTTTTATGAAATACAGCACAACCCTGTGCTGTTTTATGAAATATAGCACAACCCTGTGCTGTTTTATGAAATACACACACACACACACACACACACTTTCCTCATCTGGAAATGTATGATAAGCTGGCATTCCTGAGATTGCTTCCTCCTCCATTTCCTGTTCTGTATATATTCCCAGATAGACACCAAACAAAGCGATGGATGTTTTTCGCCAATGTCCACCCAGCCTGAATGTAACTGCTTCCTCATCCCAAGGGTCGGAGTCTTTCATGCTGAATCTGAAAGATGCTAAAAATTCAAGAGTTAGTTCATAAATGGAAGGCCTGTTTTGTGAAAACAACCGCTTCCACTGAATACTCAATAAATTGTTGTATCTTTCGAGCTGTCCGACAGCCGTCAAGGTTTCTTCATCGGCTTGCAAATGCGACCTTTCAGCCATTTGCAAGAGCCTTTGCAATCGATCACGACACCAACTTTCACGGTTTCCGCCAAATTGTAAGTATGGATGGTTCAAGATCCTGAAATTTTGACAAATCAATTAACATATACAAAACAGATTTTCGGAATAGTCTATTTATTTTAGGGACAAAAATTGATTTTCAAAAGCCACGTCACCCCTTTTTGTGAACTTGTGTTGAAAAACAGTTGACACGTTCGAAAAGTTTGTTAAACATGGGGGTGTGTCTCTTGAAACGTGGGGGTGCGGTTAACATTTTGAAGCATGAAATTTCAACTCGATCAAATGTGGTTTTGTTTATAAATCCTTGATTAAGCATAAATTTGTTATTTTCTTGCTTGAAAAACCAAAGATTATACGTTAAACATTTTGAGCAATTGTTAATAATTCAAGACAAAAATATATAATGTTTCAACACTACTTGCCAATTCTCGTAACTTAAACATGATTAACAAAGAAATCACCACACATTATGAAGAAAGTCTTGTTAACACTAATGGGAAACATACTAATACTAATAACTAACTATGAAATACACACACGCACGCACGCACGCACGCACGCCCGCCCGCACGCACGCATGCACGCACGCACGCACGCACGCACGACCGCACGCGAGCGCGCGCCCGCGCGCGCACGCGCTCTCACCCACGCACGCGCACGCACGCACACACACGCACGAGCGCGCGCGCGCGCGCGCACGCACGCCCGCGCCGCCCGCCCGCACGCACCCACGCCCGCCCGCCCGCCCGCCCGCCCGCCCGCCGCCCGCTCGCCGCCGCACGCCCGCCGCCCGCACGCACGCTCGCCCGCACGCACGCACGCACGCCCGAACGCACGCCCGCACGCCCGCACCCACGCCCGCACGCCCGCCTGCCCGCCCGCACGCACGCACGCACGCACGCTCGCACGCCCGCACGCCCGCACGCACCCACGCACGCACGCACCCACGCACCCACGCACCCACGCACGCACGCACCCACGCACGCACGCACCCACGCACGCACCCACGCACGCACTCACGCACGCACGCACGCACGCACGCACGCACGCACGCACGCACGCACACACCCACGCATGCACGCACACCACCCACGCACGCCCACACACACACACGCCCACACACACACAACAGACATACACACACACAGACATACACACACACAGACATACATACACACAGACATACATACACACACACATACATACACACACACACATACATACACACACACACATACATACACACACCACACATACATACATACACACACACATACATACATACACACACACATACATACATACACACACACATACATACATACACACACACATACTACATCACACACACATACATACATACACACACACACAACATACACACACACACATACATACATACATACACATACATACATACACACACACTACATACATACACACACATACATACACACACCACACATACATACACACACACATACACACACACACACACACATACATACACACACATACTTATACATACATACACACATACATACATACATACATACATACATGCATACATACATACATACATACACACATACACACATACACACATACACACATACACACATACATACATACACACATACACACATACACACATACACACACACACACATACACACACACCACATACACACACACACACATACACACACACCCACACACACACACATACACACATACACACATACACACATACACGCATACACACATACACGCATACACGCATACACGCATACACGCATACACCATACACGCATACACGCATACACGCATACACGCATACACGCATACACGCATACACGCATACACGCATACACGCATACACGCATACACGCATACACGCATACACGCATACACGCATACACGCATACACGCATACACGCATACACGCATACACGCATACACGCATACACGCATACACGCATACACGCATACACGCATACACGCATACACGCATACACGCATACACGCATACACGCATACACGCATACACGCATACACGCATACACGCATACACGCATACACGCATACACGCATACACGCATACACGCATACACGCATACACGCATACACGCATACACGCATACACGCATACACGCATACACGCATACACGCATACACGCATACACGCATACACGCATACACGCATACACGCATACACGCATACACGCATACACGCATACACGCATACACGCATACACGCATACACGCATACACGCATACACGCATACACGCATACACGCATACACGCATACACGCATACACGCATACACGCATACACGCATACACGCATACACGCATACACGCATACACGCATACACGCATACACGCATACACGCATACACGCATACACGCATACACGCATACACGCATACACGCATACACGCATACACGCATACACGCATACACGCATACACGCATACACGCATACACGCATACACGCATACACGCATACACGCATACACGCATACACGCATACACGCATACACGCATACACGCATACACGCATACACGCATACACGCATACACGCATACACGCATACACGCATACACGCATACACGCATACACGCATACACACATACACACATACCTACGTACCTACGCACCTACGCACATACACACATACGTACATACGTACCTACGCACCTACGCACATACACACATACGTACCTACGCACCTACGCACCTACTACCTACGTACGTACGCACCTACGTACCTACGTACATACGTACGTACGTACCTACGTACGTACGTACCTACGTACCTACGTACGTACGTACGTACGTACCTACGTACGTACGTACCTACGTACGTACGTACCTACGTACGTACGTACCTACGTACGTACGTACCTACGTACGTACGTACCTACGTACGTACGTACCTACGTACGTACGTACCTACGTACGTACCTACGTACATACATACGTACATACATACGTACATACATACGTACATACATACGTACATACATACGTACGTACATACGTACATACATACATACATACATAGATACACACATACATATATACAAACATACATACATACATACACACATACATACATACATACATACATAGATATATATATATACATATATAATATGTATATAATACATACATACTTATATATATACATACTTATTAGAATCCCAGAAATCTCTCAAATTCTCTCTCATATATTTTGCATGGTTTGTTTTAAACTCAAAAGCCCTAATCCATTATTTTTCTCCTCTTTAGCAATCATCATAGGAGTAGTAATAAAAAATAAAATATTATGGTATTATAAATTTTTAGAACATGATGTTTAAGAAACATACCATATATTTGTGTAAGTTCCATATATGTACCTCGTAGTTTTGCATACATGTAAAACATAAAGATTACAGATATGCAAAACCATATTGAATAATCACATGATGAATAACGCATTAAAATCCAAACATGAAAACAAAATAATCGAAACAGTTATTTCTATATTTCTAAGTAACACAAGGCACACACATACGTAACACATACTGTTGCGTATACGCAACACATACTGTTGCGTATACGCAACACATACTGTTGCGTATACGCAACACATACTGTTGCGTATACGCAACACATACTGTTGCGTATACGCAACACATACTGTTGCGTATACGCAACACATACTGTTGCGTATACGCAACACATACTGTTGCGTATACGCAACACATACTGTTACGTATACATAATAGTGTAACTCGTCAAAGAACCAAATTGAACTTCACGATAACTACGAGTTACGTATGTTGTGTGTAGTTTGTTTAAAAATTATGATCCGCCTTTTTTTCTAGATGGAGAAGAGTAGTCAATCCAGTCTAATGTTCAAAAATGAGATGATAATTTGGCTCGGCTACAAATGTTGATTATAATGATTAGAAAAGAAATTATTGGTCGAAGGTAAATAAAAACTGAAAATCAAATAAATACAGTTACTAGAATAGTGGAATGAAATTTACATAAGTACCCTTTTCAAAAAAATAAAATAATTATTAGAAATTATATGATCGGTTGTAATTGGTTTTCTTGGTTTCCTCCTCCTAAAATAGAGGTTTTCATTTGATCCTTCTCCTATACATACATACATACATATATATATACATATATATGTAGGGGATGGATCAAATGAAAACCATGTTTATAATTGAAAACCGTGAAAACCAGGGGTTACATATATGTAAGTACGTATTACAAAGTGTATAACTAATAGTTACACATATGTAAGGGTTATGTTTTTGTAAGTACGTGTTACCAAGTGTACAACTAAGAGTTACGTACATCTAACTCATAGAAGTTACGTATACGTACCTCGATTCGTTATCATCGTCAACCTTGGAGTTTAAATTAAAAAATAAACAATGACCTCAAAAAAAAAGGTTAAAATTTACTTAAATATACTTTAAACAATTAAAAAATTAAATCAATTATAAATTATGTGATTGGATAGTGGTGGTTTTCATGATTTTCAATTATAAACATGGTTTTCATTTGATCCCTCCCCTATATATGTATATGTATATGTATATATACATGAGGGATCCTAAGAAAACCAAAATGTTATGTGAAAACTAGAGAAAACCAATGAAAATGGTCACATAACTTATAAATTTTATATCACTACCCTTTACATTTTATGTGTGTATATATAAATAAGGGTATGGATCAAATGAAAAACCATAGCTTAGTTTTACATATATGTCACATATAGGTTACGTATACATAACCATTTTTCATTTTGAAATATTGTTACATATACGTAACAAATACTTAAATAATCTTTTAAATTATATATCAATTAATTTGTGAACTTTAATCATAAAGGGTATATTAGCAAATTGAATACATTTAGATTTTGAAAACTCTTTAAAAGTATGAAATCTCGTATTTTACTCATTCTGTCATTTTCATTCCTAAAATAATTCTTAATCAAATAAAACATATCATATTTATAGATTTAAGTACCAAGATATAATAAATACAATATATAAAGTACTAAGATATTCATACATATTAAACTCTAACAAGAATTTATATAAAGAAGAAATAGGTAACTGTTAAAACTTGAATTATATACGAATAAATCAGGTGTTGTTACATATATGTACATCAAAACAAGTTGGTTCAAATAATAAAATATAAGAGATCCATAAGATTGTTGATCATTTATGCACATAAATCGAATAAAAACTTGTATGATTTACATAATTTACATATTTTTACATTTGTTTGGTAATAACCACTTATACATATATGCATATGTAAAAGTTGTATGATTTACATAATTAACACATGTAAAACTAGCGATTGCAAAACATGATAACAATATTATATCAACTGTTATAACATGTCACATAAAATTTGATCAACATATACGTAAATCAATTTTAAGGTCTAAATATAAAAGAAGATACATGTAAGACAATTAAATTTATTTCTACAACATTTACATATACGCAACACAATTATAACAACAAAATATAATAAAATTACATTCAACTAATACATACCTTCATGATCAACAAAACAAATATTCTCCATCCCAGAATTAGGATTATATAAAGAGTGCTTAAAGTTGCTTGTCAAATTAGCATCTACAATGTTATACGGATTGTCAAGATCAAAAACTGATTGTCCATTGCGTAAATACTATTCATCTGTAGCAAAAAAACATAACAAGGATAACCATTATGAAGAATGAAAATATGAATTGCATATCAACATGAAGATTAAAAAGGTTAAACATATAATCTTATCCAAATGATTCAATATAGAGAACTCGCTGTGTCATGATTTTGAATCCACTATTTCCAAAGAAAATTGATTTTTGAATCGCAACATACGGTGGAGCATCGAATTGATGGTGCAACACACTATGTTTTTTCGATTTGGGTGAAGAGCAGGTCACATTGATCTTTTGTTAATTTTTAATCCATTATACTTTAATGATTTGGAAATATCTTGTTTTGTAAAATCATTTGATTCAATTTTTAAATCCCATAAACTAGGAATTCATTTTGTCAGTTGCAAAATAAGAAAATTTTAATCAATTGTATTTTTATTATTTGGAAATAATCTACGTTGTATCCTTTAAAATCTTTGATATATTTTCAAAAGAATTTAAAAGTAACATTGTTTATAAAAAAAGTTAACTGGTCAAATCTTATATGATCACTCGTAAGGCACTGTTTCCAGGCAAACTCACAGTTGGGTTTAAAAATCATAAACACATAATTCTTAAACTTTAAACATTCAATAATACAGCAGTGGAAATTAAATGTGATTACAAGGGTCAATGCCTATCATCTATTACAATCATCAAAGATTCGTCTATCAAACTATTGACTATCAGAATACCAGTCTTGCGTGCACCCAGGTAACTTCACATCCGTGCCGAGCTGTCACTCTTTATTCCAGCATCATTTACCCATCAAGATAATATGCATACAAAAGTCAGTGTCATATTAATCATTAGAAAACCTTTCAATTAATCATTCGAAACCTTTCAATTAATTCATAAAAGGTTATGCATTAGATCATATAATCATTCCTTCATTCATATATTCATACATTCATACACTCATACTTTCACACTTTCATACTTTCATTTACTTTATCTTTTCACATTTAGTTTTAAGCAAGTACAAGTACTAAGCTCCTATCAATAGTGAGCATACCCAAGGTATAACTCCTATCAGAGTAACAATGTACACGGCAAGGATTCTCTAAGTTAGTGCACATACCACACTCCTAAATAGGGTGAACAAGCACCACACAGTGCCCTTATCGTTAGAGTGTGAATAATACAACTGCTTTATGTTGAGTGCATACTATATGCACTCCTATCGAGTGTATACAAGATACAACTCCTATAAGGTGAGCAATGCACAAGCACTGCTCCTACAGAGTAACAACGGACAAGACAAAGATTCTATGGGGTGAGAACGCAACAAATGCAAACTCCTATCAATGCTTGCAAGACTTTCTGTACATCAGGCCGATTTACTTTCTTTAATTATTGTTATATTTCGTACTATCCCTGTTCACATCTTTATCATAACAGTAATTAATTATTCATTCTTCACCTTAACCATGGTTATACATTTTATTATGTAATATAGCAAATCATCATCAACTTTTCGTAGATAATACATATATAAGATTATTTATGTTAGGACGTAAATTTTGAACGAAATACTAACTGATAAACGTGTATACCGAATCAAATAGTGCGGAATCCTATTTGATAGGCGATCCAATCAGTGAGAACGCACGTAGAATCAATTGTAGATTGAATCTAAATGTTATGAACGATTGATAATCGAACTAGTGCGATCTATGAACTTGGAACATGTTCTTAGAGGTCTCTGGACGGCTAGGGTACATAGGGATTCGAAGTGCTTAGTTTTTCCATGATTTAAGTGGTATTTATAGGTTAGTGTTCCTCATTTGGGCGACTGAACCATTAGTATGGTTCAGTCATGCGATTGAGCCATGCGGTTGATCCATTCGTACGACTGAGTGTTTAGTCGGGCGACTGAGTCAATCTCATGTTACAATCATGCGACTGATCCAGTCTCCTGGTTCAGTCGTGCGACTGAGTCATTCGCATGAAGTTGTTCGTGCTTATGGTCCATCAGCATGGGCCATTCGAATGAGAACTTCACATTACTAAGTTTGAATATATTTCTTAAATATTACATTACCAAGATTAATTCACACAACCACAAACCTATATAATCAATTCAATACGTGTTAAACATCTCATTAATGAAATATTAACCATTATAACCATAACCAAACACTTTCATTTCATAAGTACCCAACTATTACATATGTGTAAGACACATGTATCTAAAAACTCCCCTTTGGACCTAGATTCATCTATTGTCTTACATTCTTCATAACCTCTTCATATTTCTTGTACTTCTTATCTCTTGTAACTCCTGCATGTATTTCAAATGCAAAGCAGATCTGATCACGTTTTGGAATTGGAGGGCTTGTACAATATCTTGTGCGTCATAGAACAGTGGCCACTGGTATAAGGTGTAAACATCTTCAGCTGACAAGTTGGTAAGCCACATTGGGTCAAATACCCTGATAGTATCCATTTTGCCCTCTTTGTTCAAAACTATGACTGCCTCCCCTATTCTCCAATCATAGTACCACCACTTAAAGTGTGGAGTGAAGTCCTGTGGCATTTCCCTTAGAGGGATTCTCGACATCGTGCGTGAGGACTCCACTTCAACACTATCTTTGGCTTTCTAGTTATGGGATCAACTTCAGACCGTCTGATATACCTCGTAGGTTGTTGAGATTTGAAGTTGACCTACGTGGTGTGGTACTCTCTCTTCAATGCAGCCTCAAACCAGCCTAACATCTTTCTCGGATCAGCATATAGCAGCTTCAGTTTAGCCAGCTGGTTGAGCTCAAAACTAGGTAGAGACTTTATGTTGGATCATGATGAGGCTGGTGCAACCAAATTCACTTCATAGTCATCTTTTGGTACTACATTCAAAGGCTTCCGAAGCTGAGCAAGAGATCTTCCGAAAGTCTGAAGAACAGCTGAAGATATCTACTGAAGGCAAAAGCTGAAGTCAACTGCTGAAGACAACAGCTGAAGCCAACAGCTGAAGATATCTTCCGAAGACAAAGTCTGATGAAAAGCTGAAGACAAAGTCTGAAAGCTTCCGAAGACAAAGTCTGATGAAAGAGCTGAAGACAAAGTCTGAAAGCTTCCGAAGACAAAGTCTGATGAAAGAGCTGAAGACAAAGTCTGAAAGCTTCCGAAGACAAAGTCTGATGAAAGAGCTGAAGACAAAGTCTGCTTCCGAAGACAAAGAAGACTCCAAGCCTCGGAAGAAGCAGTCTTCCGAAGTATAAGTGCCTTCGGAAGAAGTTGTTCTTCCGAAGCACTTTATCCTTCGGAAGACATTGCTATGTCCAGCAGATAAAAGTATGGTCCCTGTCAGACCGCATGCAGACCTCTGACACAGCATGGGTGACACAGCATGGGTTCTTCCTAAAAGACCATGCTGTTGACCATACTTTATTCTACTGCTCACCTTTTGATGATAGTACATGTTACCAACTTTAGTTGGCAGCATGGGTAAGTCAGGGACATGTCCTGACTACCCACTCTCAGGCAAAATGTCTGAAAGACCTCACCTAGAGTCTTGTAGTATAGATGTAAGGTTAGAGGTGTCCAGCTGGAATCAAAGTATTCCCGGCTGTAGTAGTATTATATATATCTTCTCCCTGTAACTCCTTAGATAAGCGATTTGAGTACAAGCGTCTTGTAATCCTTTGAGTTGAGAAGCAATATATAAAAGTACCTTGAAAATTACTTGCTGTGTTAATTTTCTTACTGCTGTTACTTGTTATATTGTGATCAACTCTTCCTAAAGACTGCTTGCCGAGTGTTGATTCACGAGTGAGTTGAGAGAGAAACCACCCGAAATCGATCCTGCAATTGGTATCAGAGCACCAGGCTCTTGATTGTGAGATCTTACCATCCTAATCAACCTGTTTTTCACTCCTCACCACAATCCACTCACTCAAATGGCTGCTCTCTCCAAGGCTGATATGGAAACTGGCACCTTGACCAAGTCCCCCATGATCACCCCTGAAGACTTTGACACATGGTGTATCAGGATGGAAGGCTTCATCAAGTGTCAAGATTCAAGGATGTGGGACTCCATTGTCAATGGTCCTTTCATACCAAGCACTACATCTGCCACTGGTAATCGCATCATTCCAAAAGATGTTGATGATTACTCAAAGGAAGATAGGAAGAGAATAGAGCTAGATCAAAGGGCTATGACTTGTCTCCAAACTGCTCTCCCCAACTCCGTCTACAGACGCTTCAAGAAGTGCAAGACAGCTAAAGATTTATGGGAAGCTTTGAAGCTGATGTATGAGGGATCCAAGGAAACTCAAGAGAACAAGAAGATCTCTTGAAGCAGCAGTTTGAGAACTTTACTTTCAAGGCTGGTGAGACCTTGACTCAACAATACTTCAGGTATGTTGAGCTAGTAGATACTCTGGCGGATATTGGAGTAGCTCTTGAGAACAGAGACATAGTTAGGAAATTCATGTCTTCTCTTCCTAAACTATGGACTCACTACTGTGTTGTCATCAAGAGAACTTCAGACCTTAAGACTCTTTCTCTTACAGAGTTGTATGGTATCCTAAGTGCATTTCAGATGGAGATGAACATGCAGAACTCCTCTAATCACTCCAATAACCAACTGAGTTCAGCCCTTCATGTGGTTGAAAGGGAAAGCATAGAACCACAGCATCCCTTGCTATGCTACCCTAACAACTCACATACTGGACCCTTCATTACTCTACCTGAGACTCCAAAGTCTCAAAAGGTTCAACACAACTCCTTTCAGGACGGTTGTGCCTTTGTCTCTGGAAGTGGACACTCTAGTGATTTTCAATACTGCTTTGATGATCTTGAGTGCTTCAATCCAGATGATGTGGAGTACATGGATATTGTCCAGCAGATGGCTCTTTTAACTTACAGAGCGAAGAAGTTCTTCAAGAGAACTGGAAGGCAATTCCCTCAAAACCCAGTCAACAGCAAGTTTGGGTTTGATAAGAGCAAAGCAAGGTGCTACAACTGCAACCACTTGGTCACTTTGCTAGGGAATGCAAGGCTCCCAAGAACAACCCGGGAACCCCACAGGCCTCCACACATCCCACTGCCCCCAAGCATGAAGAAAAGTCAACTGAAACAGCTGCTGTTGCTCAGGAAGTTGACTGGAGCTTCATGGTACAGGATGTGACTCCCGCTCAAGCACTCATGGCCGGAACAGATGATGATCAGGTATATGAACATCTTTGTACTGCTGCCTGTATTGCTAAAGTTAAACTTTATAAGGATTACATTTCGGAAATCAGATCTGAGGTTGAGTCTTTAAATGTGCTAAAATCTGACTTTAAAAGAGCTGAATCTGACTATCAAAAGAAAATTGATGAGTTAGAGAAAACTGTGTCTCTTTTAAAACATGAAAAAGACTAACTATAAGACTCAAATCAAAGATCTGATCTCCAAACTTTCTGAAGTTCAAGCCCAGTTAGTCACAGCTGAGGCTCAGGCCAGGAAGCAAGCTATTGCTGAGCAAAGCTTCCAAACTATTCTTGCATCAACCTCTCATTCCAAAATGTTTTATCAAAACAAAGAAGGGTTGGGAACCAGTGAAATAGCTCCACCACACTCTTATGAGTCTATTAGACTACCTAGATGTGGTACTGAAGAGCAAGAGGTTCCAACTGCTGACCCTTCTCCATTGGAACTAGAGGATGAAGCAAAAATAGTGGCCTCCACAGGGGAAAACAGGAGGATACACCCATCTCCACCTGTGATGACCAAATCCTGACCACCAAGGCAAGAAGAAGCAGAGCTAAAGCTGCTAGAAGGACTGCTAAGAAGGTTGCAGAGTCCAAGCTTAAGTTTGACCCTAAGCAAAAGGGTGTCTTCATTTCTGCCGGATTTCAAGTGGTAGGTACTCCTGATTCAGGAAAGGAGTGTAGTACCAGCACTCCTGTCCTACCGAAGGATCAGAAGTTAAAGGGAAAGTTGCTGATGAAGAGAAGAAACCAAAGAAACAGCAACCTGCAAGTTCCCAGAAGACTAACATTGCATGCATAATGTGTGGTCTGCACAACCACATGGCTAAGGATTGTTACTACAATCCAGCAAGCACACATTATGCAAATAATGTTAGAAAAGAGTAGTCAGAGAAGGTCTCTCAGTTGGACACTTCAAAAGGTCCAAATGATGAAAAAGGGAAAGTTGGTCTCGGAAGCCAAGTTGCTTTCGGAAGAAACTGCTTCTTCCGAAGGGAAAGTGGCTTCGGAAGCCAAACCTCTAAGGTTCGGAAGAACAAGAAGGCTCCCTTGAAACCATCTCAGAAGAAGACTACTTCGGAAGAAAAGGTGGTGAAGGCTTCTTTCCGAAAAGAGAAAGCTTCGGAAGAAGACCATGCTGCAAAAGCTTCAACAAGCTCATCCTCAAAGATCAACCAAAGGATGGATTGGAAGATCAAGGAAGATGCTGCAGCCCAAACCTCTTCTTCAACAATGACCTCTATTGAACCCCATGCATATCTTTTGGTTCAATTATGTCACTATCTTTGGAAGAGCCCAAGACCTGCAAGGATTGGGCTTCCAAACAAAACTAACCATCTCATCTTATGTGCAGGGACATCCATTTGACAAGAACAACAATATCTGGATTGTAGATAGTGGATGCTCCAGGCACATGACAGGGAACAGATCTCTCCTTCAACAATTCCAGAACTTTGATGGAGGGCCTGTCCAATTTGGAGGTGAGGCCGGAGGATATATTTCGGGCAGAGGAAGTATATCCAACGGCAGAATAAACATTGACAAAGTTCACTTTGTCAAACAGCTTGAACACAATCTGTTAAGTGTTTCTCAATTCTGTGACCAGAAGCATCAATGCTTTTCACAGAACATGAGTGCATTATCCTCAGACCAGGGATGACAATTCCTCCGGAATTGGTGCTTCTCAGATCTCCCAGGAAAGGGGATATGTACAAGCTAGATATGAACAAGGCTTCTCCTATGGGTGAAGTATCATGCTTTCTTTCCAAAGCTGATAGTGATGAGTCAACACTATGGCATAAACGCATGTGTCATGTGAATTTTAAAACAATGAATAAATTGTCTAAAAATAACTTGGTACATGGTTTGCCTAAAAAGGAATTTTTCTGCAAAGATAACTGTGTTGCATGCCTGAAAGGGAAACAACACAGATCATCTCATAAATCCAAATGTGTTAACTCTATCACTACTCCATTACACTTATTGCACATGGATCTTTTTGGTCCCACAAGTATAATGAGCATTGGAAGGAAATCATACTGCCTTGTGATCGTTGATGATTTTACAAGATTTACATGGGTATTCTTTTTAAGAAGTAAAGATGAAACTGCTGAAACTTTAAAATCTTTTATTCTTAAAATAGAAAATCAAATTGATCACAAGGTTAAGATTATTAGAAGTGATCAAGGGACTGAGTTTAAGAACTTCGTTCTTGACTCATTCTGTGACTCAAAAGGGATTGCCAGACAATATAGTGCTCCCAGAACTCCTCAACAAAACGGTGTTGCTGAGAGGAGGAACAGGACACTTATTGAGGCTGCTCGGACCATGTTAGCTGATTCAAAGCTGCCTCTAACATTCTGGGCAGAGGCAGTCAGCACTGCATGCTATGTGCAGAACAGGGTTCTTGTAGTAAGCCCCATGGAAAAACCCCTTATGAGTTATGGAACAAGAGGCCACCGTTCATTGGCTTTCTAAGGTCCTTTGGCTGCAGGTGTACCATACTTAACACAAAGGACAACTTGGCAAAGTTTGCTGAGAAGTCGGATGATGCTATCTTTATTGGATACTCTTCTAGCTCCAAAGCTTATAGAGTATACAATATCAAGAATCAACAATTTGAGGAGTCATCCAACATAGTTGTTAATGAGCACACTCCTTGTGTTAGGGGGAATGGACCTGAGTATATATTTGATTTAGAATTGTTTCCAAACTATTCTAAACCATCTTGTGAGAATGTTTCAGCTGGAACAGGTGCTCAAACTGATGCAGGACAACTATATGAGCTTCCCAGACCTCTTCCAAATTCTCCAAGAGCTGAAAGGCAACAAGCTTCAACTATTCACAGATCTGACAGTGTAACTATCTCAAGAAATAGTGAAGCTTCAACAAGTGAATCACTTGATCAACCTCAAAGTTCTTCAGGTGATCCATTACAACACCAGGTTGAGGGAGGTGGTATTCTGAAGGAACAGGCAACTGTTAATACTACTTCACAACCAACCATTGATGATGTTTCTCAATCATTCAATCAGTCCTCATTGAATGACTCTGAAACAGCAGTTGGACAGAGTGATCCAGTTCCTGATCAGAATATGTCTAACTTGGACTTATCTCTGCAACTGGAAGTGATTCCTCGTCTTAGGATTCACAACACTCATCCAACTGAGAACATCATAGGGGATGTCTCTGAGGGTGTGAGAACAAGAAGACAGACTCATCATGGGAATGTCTGCTTGTACTCATGCTTCTTGTCTCAGATGGAACCAAAGAAGGTAGAAGATGCCTTAAAAGATAGTAGTTGGGTTGAATCGATGCAGGAGGAGCTGCTTCAATTCAGAAGACAAAAGGTCTGGAATCTATGCCCACTACCATCTGGTCAAGTACCCATAGGCACTAAATGGGTATTCAGGAACAAGAAAGATGATAGAGGCTTGATTATCAAGAACAAGGCAAGACTAGTAGTTCAAGGATACACCCAGGAGGAAGGAATCGATTATACTGATGTCTTTGCACCTGTTGCAAGACTTGAGGCAGTTAGGATCTTCCTTGCTTATGCTGCATCCAAGAACTTCACAGTCTACCAACTTGATGTCAAGTGTGCTTTTCTATATGGGGATATAGATAGGGAAATCTATGTGTGTCAACCTCCAGGATTTGAAGACCCACAGCACCCCAACTATGTGTGCAAACTGGATAAAGCTCTATATGGGCTGCACCAAGCACCTAGGCTGTGGTATGAGACCTTGTCTCAGTTTCTCCTGAAGAATGGATACACTAGAGGTACCATTGACAAGACTCTTTTCATCAGAAAGAGTGGAGAAGACATTTTGCTTGTACAAGTCTATGTTGATGACATCATATTTGGTTCTTCAAACGACCAAATGTGCAAGGACTTTGAAAGCATTATGAAGCAGAAGTTTGAGATGAGTTCCATGGGAAAAATGGACTTTTTCCTTGGGATCCAGGTGAAACAGATGAAGGAAGGGTTCTTCATAAGTCAATCTAAGTATGTCTCTGACATCTTAGAAAGATTTGAAATGAAGGACTGTAAACCAGCCAAGACACCCATACCCAGAAACCATAATCTTTGCCCTGACCTTGAGGGGGAGGATACTGATCAACATCAGTATAGAGCAATTATTGGTTCTCTGATGTATCTTACTGCAAGTAGACCAGATATCATGTTTGCCACATGCATTTGTGCAAGATATCAGGCTGCTCCAAAGGTGTCTCACCTAGCTGCTGCAAAGAGAATCCTCAGATACCTCAAAGGAGCACCTAAACTAGGTCTCTGGTATCCAAGAAATAGTGATTTCAATCTCTATGGATACTCTGACAGTGACTATGGTGGCTGCAACATTGACAAGAAATCAACATCAGGAGGATGTCAATTTCTTGGTGGAAGGATTATCTCATGGCAATGCAAGAAACAATCCTGTGTCTCTACATCAACTGCTGAAGCTGAATACATCGCTGCTGCTAGCTGCTGTGCTCAACTGCTATGGATTCAAAATCAGATGTTAGACTATGGGTTCAACTTCATGACTACTCCTATCCATATTGACAACAACAGTGCTATCTCCATTACTGAGAATCCAGTGAAGCACTCCAAGACAAAACACATTGATATCAGGTATCATTTCATTAGAGATATTCATGAGAAACAGCTGATAAAGTTAATCAAAGTTGACTCAAATGAACAATATGCTGATTTGTTCACAAAGGCATTTGATGAACAAAGATTTAAGTATCTCATATCAGCAATTGGGATGATAAACATTGAATAACTACCTCTTTTGAAAAACCTTTTTAAAAAAATGAGTAATGTCTTGTGTCAATACAATTTAAGCCCGTTACAAGAGATCTTTTAATTATTCCAAGTGTAAATTCCTTCCGAAGAGGAATTAACTCTCGGAGATATCCTTGAATATCTTCCGAAGCCAAATTCCTCAATGGAAATTTTCTTCTCGGAAGAGTTTGTGGTCTCGGAAGAAGCGATTGATTTTATATCAGATCTACTTCCGAAACTTATACAACTCTCCATTCGGAAAGACAACTTTACCTTAGGAAGCAATGCCTTGCTTCGGAAGAGAAATTGCCTTCAGAAGAAAATTACCTTCGGAAATGTTTTACCTTCGGAAGTTAAGATTTTACTTGTAACGGATATCTTTGGGCCCCACTCTGTAAAAAGTAAAAATTTTGTACTTGATGGTCAGATTATTTAAAATTATCCTTGCCGCCAACATCATTTCTCCGCAGTAAACCACATACCACCCACAGTAACCCCAAACAGTTACCCTATCACCACCTCTACCACTGTTCATCCTCTTTTAAATAATCTTGACTGATCAAATTCATCTTCTTTTACCACTTTACAGCCCTAACTGTTCCCTTCACTGTAAAACCCTCAATCTCACTCAAAATTTCAAGCTTACCTCTTCTCCAATGGCGCTAAACCCTCAGCACAACCAAGTCGCGTTACTTGATTCGTCAAGGGATGCCGACTTTACCCAAATCATCACCTTTCTCACCGAATCCACCTATCTTACTGCACTAACAGTTAACCCCACCGTATACTCCAACCATATGTCAGAATTTTGGAGCAATGGTGAAACTGCAGTACTGAATGGGGTTCGAGTCCTAAGAACCCGAGTTTGTGGCCAAGAGTTGGTCATCAATGAACAGATCATCAGGGAGCATCTCGAGCTTCACGATGATGGGGCTCCTACTGAGTTCCCCAAGGAAGACTTGGAAGGCACCTATATCCTCATGGGATATGGAGGCGATGTCAGCAGATCTACGGTATACAAGTTCAACTTCTCTTACCATTGGAAGTTCCTGCTGCACATCGTTCTACACTGCCTCTCCAACAAATCAGGGGGTTGGGATCAAATCCCATATGAACTAGGATGCCTAGTTCATGGGTTGGTGAGAGGCCTCAGATTCAACTACTCACGATTTGTGTTGAATAACCTAATCGCCAATCTGAGCAGAGATACATTCTTCATGTATCCCCGATTTCTTCAACATATAATCAACTGTGAGATGGAACCAAGCAAGCTTGTCTGCGCAGCTGCTCTTCCTGTTCCACATATGAGGCCTACCATCTTCAAAATCCTGAAGAAGATGTCCACCAACTTCACTGGACGGTACACTCCATTACCTCCAGCGATGACTGAGCGCATAGCTCCTGGTGACATCCCTGTTGTCCCCACAGGTGATGAACCCACACCAGCAACATCCACCACAATACCAAAGCCTTCTTTACCCATCAAATCTACATATCAAAACGCCCCAAACGAACCCTTGTTCAAACTACTCTGATTGAACAAGCTCCTCCTGTTCACACCGAAACGACTAGAGTGGAATCATGGGCTCCCACTCAGTCGGAGGTCACACCATCCTTCACATTTGACCTCAATGTGGGTTTTAAGCCTCCTCAGTCTCAAACCCCTGAGCCCGAACCCCAAGCCTTTAGCCCGCAGGGTGAGTCTCTACACTCCCCTGTGCAGCTTTCTAGGGACAGCCCCACCAAAGGCTCAATGCCTGTAGACATTGATCTAAGTCCCGGGTCAGTAGACTAACCACCCTCTCTTTCACTGACCTTTTACTCCGTACTGATGAAGAGATTACATCTCTCCATGGCCATGAAGTTGATCTACAACACCCTCTGAAGATCAACAGAGCCAGGAGGGATCCCTTGTCTCTAGCCCCCATCAGCAGCCAGCTACTGAGGTGAGTCCCACTGATGTGGAGGGGACTCATGTAGACTCAGCTGCCACTACTCAGAGTCTCTCATTGAGCTCTCAGGACAGTGGTAACATCATTAGGACTGAGTCTACGGCAACTTTGCCCATTGACATCTCTGAAAGAGATGACTCTGAGCAAAGGAAACCAGGGTGCCAAGAAACCACATCTGGTGGTGAGAGTGAGCATACTAGGTATGTTATCTTATCTCCCCGTGATTCTTCTTATGAAGATGAGGGTAGTATGCAACTAACACTTCAGTACTTGCTTTCTAAGGTCTCCAACCTGGAATCACAGGTGAGGATCTTAGAATCAAGGACTGCCACTCAGCAACTTGAGATTAACTCTCTCAAGGCTCAACTAGCTGAGAAACAGACGGAGAGGTCTGTTAGGCATGTACCAATTCAGGTCTCAATGACTTCTTCCTCTAGCTCATCTAGCTCTCAAGATGATGCTACCAAAAAGGGGAGAAAGTTCAGAGACAAACATCTATGGAACCACAGACCCAATTCATTTCCACCCAACTAATCACACTACCTGAGTCATCTCAATCCTATCTGGAGATTGACTCAAGGATGCTTCAAGATCTCTACAGACTTTTCACAAAGTTTGTATTGAGATCATCCCTAGAACAGCCCAGCCCCGACACCACACTTGCTTACTTTGGGGCTGAGGAGCTTCAAAGACTGACTGCACCTTCTACCACTGTGGAAGAAGTTGGTCAACCTAAGGTCTTCATGGAACCTGAGATTAGCTTCGAAGGGGAAATGGGGACTGATGGCCCAGCAACTGAAACAGATGGGACAGAATTTGCAGCAGTCTCATCTTCCGAAGCTCAAGCTGAAGCTTCCGAAGCCTATATGAAAGCCTCGGAAGAACAAGAAAAATCTTCCGAAGCCGAAATAGAAGCTGCGGAAGGCTTGTTTCAGATGTCCGAGGAGCTGACCATCACAGATGTCATTGCTGACATAGCATCCGAGGTGGGCAGGGAGGACACTTCTGAAACTCCTCCAATCCAAGCACCAGCTGAACTTCTATCTCAATCACAACCCTCCATTCAAGAACCACCACAGTCAAGCACCATCAAAGACAAAGGCAAAAGAAAACTGACTGCGGAAGAGCTTCAGGAGGAGGAAAGGATTGAGAAGGCTAAAAAGAAAGGGAGGTTTCCAACTGAAAAGGTGCTAGCTGCCAGCTCTAAGGCAGCTGCAGCCAATCAGGAAGAAATCAACCTGAAGAGAAGAACAGCACTCATTGACCAGCTCATCAGTCTTGGAGCTGTCAATGAGGAAATACTCCTGCTACCACTAGAGGAGTTGGTGACTTTGGAGAGGTCAACCAGGCTACAACAAGAAAGGGAAGCCAGTTGGCCTTGGAGAAGGCAGAGGAAGAGCAGAGGGAGGCAGCCCTGAAGCTGAGAGAGGAGAGGATCAAATTCCTACTCTCAAGAGGTTTCAGTCTTCCTGAACTGTCTCCACATGATGATGATATGATCCTGCTGCTCCACAACAAAGAGCAGGATCAAATGGAGAAGGAAAGGAAGAAGGCTGCTAGGGAGAAGCTGAAGGTGAAGAGGAAGAGGGAGGAAGAGAAGGAGGTCACTGCTGCCAAGAAGTCAACTGACAAAGCCTGGATGAAGGACTACCTTCGGGCTCATGGCTTCTCTGGTAGACAGGTGGGACCTATGTCCGAAAGGACACTCCAGCGGATAGTCAGTGAAATAAAAGCTGACATCCGTTTGGGGAAAGGAAGGAGATGTACAGGAGGATGAAGGGAATGGTTTTCACCCCAGCCACTCAATCACAGCCACAACCCACTCCAGAACCAACCCCTTTCCCATCAAACCTAAACCCACTGATGAAACCTTCACCCCTCAACCCACAACTCTACCCAAACCTACCACATCACCTCAACCACCCAAACTACCCATCCTAAAACCCAAGACTCAACCCAAAACCACTAAACCTAAACCTAAGCCTACCCAACAACAACCAAGACCATCCTCTCAGCCTCCTAAACATCTCTCCTTTGAGGAGATTAAGGAGTTCAAGACAAGGCTCATCAATTGCACTACTTTGAGCAGTATCTCCTGTGAGGGAGAGGTTATCAACATCACCTATGTTGATAACTCTTCAAGCTCCCTCACCCTAGGCCAATTTCTTGAATTGCCTAGAGAAACCTTGGGCCAGGCTGCAAGACTTCTTGGTCTCAACTCCGATACCCTCAATGCTGAGGAGAAGAGACTAAGAAGAAGACTGGTGACTCTGCTGGATACCAGGAAAGAGGACAGGATTTCTGGTCAATCTCCTGGGCCTAGAAATGCTATAATCCAGTGGAGGTTCGATGAACCTTCTCACAACTTTGTTGTGGAAGGGAGAATGGCGAAACCAACAGGCTTAATGCCACCTCTCTACTGCATCTCAGCAGATTTGATCTTGCTGAGCTTGCAGAGAAGCCATTCTCCAACCCCTCCAACTCTGAGACTGCTGCACACATCAGAAATCACATCAGCGGTCTCCACTTGGCTGAACGAAATCGAAGAGCCAAGATTGAAGAAGAGTTGAAGCTGAAAGAGTGGAAGACAAGGAAAGATCAACCACCAAAGGCACAGCCTTTCTACAGATGGTGGAAGGTCCTGAATTGGAACCAATAGTTCGATGGGAATATGACTATACTTCCCATCAACTAACTCTTTTCAGAGGGCCACAACAGAGGGTACACATAATCCAAGGTGACAGAGTAGAGGTGCTGTCCACCAAAGATTTGTACAAGATTCTCAGCACCACAGCAGGAAAGAATGAAGACACTGATAAACACCTGCTTTCCTTGGTGCTGAGAGCTTTGAGAAGAAGAGAGAATTGAAGTTTTGGTAGCATCAGCCTAGGGGGAGTTTGTTGGATCATGATGAGGCTGGTGCAACCAAATTCACTTCATAGTCATCTTTTGGTACTACATTCAAAGGCTTCCGAAGCTGAGCAAGAGATCTTCCGAAAGTCTAAAGAACAGCTGAAGATATCTACTGAAGGCAAAAGCTGAAGTCAACTGCTGAAGACAACAGCTGAAGCCAACAGCTGAAGATATCTTCCGAAGACAAAGTCTGATGAAAGAGCTGAAGACAAAGTCTGAAAGCTTCCGAAGACAAAGTCTGATGAAAGAGCTGAAGACAAAGTCTGAAAGCTTCCGAAGACAAAGTCTGATGAAAGAGCTGAAGACAAAGTCTGAAAGCTTCCGAAGACAAAGTCTGATGAAAGAGCTGAAGACAAAGTCTGCTTCCGAAGACAAAGAAGACTCCAAGCCTCGGAAGAAGCAGTCTTCCGAAGTATAAGTGCCTTCGGAAGAAGTTGTTCTTCCGAAGCACTTTATCCTTCGGAAGACATTGCTATGTCCAGCAGATAAAAGTATGGTCCCTGTCAGACCGCATGCAGACCTCTGACACAGCATGGGTGACACAGCATGGTTCTTCCTAAAGACCATGCTGTTGACCATACTTTATTCTACTGCTCACCTTTTGATGATAGTACATGTTACCAACTTTAGTTGGCAGCATGGGTAAGTCAGGGACATGTCCTGACTACCCACTCTCAGGCAAAATGTCTGAAAGACCTCACCTAGAGTCTTGTAGTATAGATGTAAGGTTAGAGGTGTCCAGCTGGAATCAAAGTATTCCCGGCTGTAGGTAGTATTATATATATATCTTCTCCCTGTAACTCCTTAGATAAGCGATTTGAGTCCAAGCGTCTTGTAATCCTTTGAGTTGAGAAGCAATATATAAAAGTACCTTGAAAATTACTTGCTGTGTTAATTTCTTACTGCTTGTTACTTGTTATATTGTGATCAACTCTTCCTAAAGACTGCTTGCCGAGTGTTGATTCACGAGTGAGTTGAGAGAGAAACCACCCGAAATCGATCCTGCACTTTAGATCATGTAGGAATCTAAAGTACTCAATACCCTTCTCTCTCTTTACAGCGTACATATTGAGATCATCAAAATGAGCCCACGCGATAATCTTGCCTGACACCTTATGTTTCTTCACTTTGTAATGGTGTAGACATTCGGTTTAGGAGCAGTGCATTGGGCTCTGATCTCCTCAAAACATGCAGCCCACTCTGCCTTTCTGATATCAACATCTATGTCTGAGGCTTGGGCTATTTCTTTAACCTTCTCGGACTCTTACTCCATCTTATCTAAAATCTCAAATGTATCACTGACCAGGGAATCACCCAGATTGGGGACCACATTTCCCTCTGTGTCAACATATTCTGGATAGTGCGCTGCAGTGACATCTTCGATCTCTATCTCATCAATGTCGTTCAGCTCATCGTCACTGTTTACTTCAAAAGTTGGAGCGTCTTTAACAATCTCATCGGGATTGAGCTTGAACATTTCTGCCAGCTGCTTGTCAGTAAGATCATGAATTATTTCCCCTTCTTTAGGGGTATAACTCACTGATCTCCTGACAATCCCTTGCAGATCAAGAATCATGGTTAATTGAGTCTTGACCAGCTGAAGGGAACCGCATCGTATTCATCCCTCTGATAATTTGGATCTGCTTGAATTAGACATTTAACACATTGATCATTAGTTAATAATCAAAAGAGATGCACATTCACCAATATATAAACATTGTATACATTAATTTGATACAAAATTCGGTTACACATGATTTTAAATAACATAAACAACTAGACATTACTCTTGTCTTGTATCATGGGCTCTTCTACTGACGGGACGGATGTGGAGGTACCTTGATCTTGAGCTTTCTTTGTCCTCCTTTCACTTGCAGATGTGGCACCCGCAGTAGATGTATCATCATCATCATCATCAACATCATCATCAACATCATCACCAGCATCAGTATCATCCCCTTGATCATCACCATCATCATCATCATCACTGTCATCATCATCACTGTCATCATCATCACCATCATCTCCATCTCCCTCTCTGATCTTTAGGGGCTCCTCTTTTGACCCTTTCAGCCTCAGCATGATGGTCTTGTTGGCAGTCTCCAACTCCTCTATCCTTTTGGCCGAGTGGATATGTTGCTCCTGGAGTTGGGACACCTTTGAGCTCTGTGAAGCAATCTGCTGTGCCTACTGCTCAATCAGCTGAGCCCGCTGAGATATCTGTTGAGATTGTGCAGCAGTAAGCTCTACTAGCTGACGAATCTGGGCAGTCTTCTCATAATCGGCTGCTAACAGCCTCAGCACCATACGGTTCAGTGCTAGAGCTGTTCCTTTACCCCACTGTGAGGTAGAGGAGATCAAGATGTATAGGAAGGGAAAGATGACGGTCCTCCTGGGTGACTAGTGGTGGTGATGGTGGTAGTAGTGAAGATTGGGGGTGGTATAGATGAAGGTGGTGGCAGATGAGTAAAGATTGGGGGTGGTATAGATGAAGTTGGTGGTGGTGGAGCGGGTGTGGTAGTGGTGTGTGAGGTGGTAGAGGTGGATGTTGTGGCTGAGGTAGTGGTTGTGCTGGTGGATGATGTCAGAGTGAACCTTAACCTCTTCTCCTTCTTTCCATAAGGGTGTGCCATCGTCTTCTTCCTTGTGCCTATAGACACTGAGGCTCCCCCTTGGCTACTGAGCGATTCCGGGGCATAAGAGGGATTTGAATCAGCAGCAGCATCCCCGGACTACCCTGGTGTCCACCAACCACCCTCAAGCCTGTCTCTGTGGCAACCACCTGGCTGCCCCCGTCCTCGTGAGAGGCTCCTCATCACTCTCTTCTTCCTCATCGGAGGACAGAAGTCTTGGTGAAAGCTAGCTGTAGTGGAATATGGGTGTGTAGGGGGTGAATGAGTAACCTGTCTAGTGGGGCCCCTCGAAGTACAAGGCCCGGAGTCTCCGCCCGTATCACCATCATCGTCAGAGTCATCAGATGGAAGAGCAATTTGCTCAACATCTGAGCCACTCTCCTCATGGCACTACTTTCACCTCCCAGGCGCCACATAATCAGCAAGGGCCAAATGCCCAAAGAGTCTCTTCATCGGGGGTTTGACCTGCTTTCCCCGATATACTCTCATACGACCCAGTGTCGTATCATCCATGATCTCCAAGGACACAGCGTCGTGGCTCTCCTTGGGCAGTGTTGGCAGCTTCTCATCAAGGATCATCTGGAGAAATCTAGGGTACATGCAGAACCCTGCTTTGTCCTTAGCCTCCAGATTCTCTGTTAGGTATGAGAATATCATGCTCGAGAAGCTGAAGGGGTGGTTCAGCACCAGTGCACGTAGGCATTTTGAATCTGGTCTGATAGGTTATCAAACCCACCCCTCCTCGAAGCCAAGCACTTAAGGATGACATATGCTAAGTACTTGTACTAGGGACACAGGTTGCTCTTGTTGAGCACACCTGCGTTGATATCCCCAGCGTACTTCATCCTTAAGAAGCACCCTCTAACCGTCAAAGGGTAAAGTGTGGTAGGGTGGTCTGTATCATCACCCAAACCAAGTACCCGCCGGATATCTTCAGCTGTAATCTCTAAGTCTATACCAAAAATGGAACTCCTGATTCTGTAAGGCTCACGTGAACAGTCAACCGATTCCCCCTCCCAGAAGGCCCGCTGAATAGACCTATAGGGAGTGCACGGTGTGGAAATAGCCCTGTAGATTCTGGATCGCTTGAGAAAAGCGATGATCCCTGCAAACTTGGCACCATTCCGAGTCGTAGCATCTAAATGAGCACATATGTTGTGCTTAGGGTTGATGGCCCACCTGTCAGCCATCAATCTGCAACACAAGACAGATAGGCATTAGATCCCACACAACACAAATCAGTTCTAATTAACCTGGTAGAACTCAGTGTGGTTCAATCATGCGATTGAACCATGCGACTGAGTTCAGTCGGTTGACCTATCATGTGATTGAATACATTCGGGTGATTGAATCATGCGACTGAGTTCAATCGGATGTCTTAGCATGCGATTGGTTCAGTCGGCCGACTGATCTCATTCGTATCGGTCATTCGGCCAATTGGCTCAATCGTCCACTCAGTCGTGCGATTGTAGTTCATCCTGGTGT
The DNA here is from genome assembly GCA_024085815.1 of Flaveria linearis. NCBI lineage: Eukaryota > Viridiplantae > Streptophyta > Magnoliopsida > Asterales > Asteraceae > Flaveria > Flaveria linearis. The sequence goes on from CM044011.1 coordinate 44,871,245, forward strand.
CTAATCTCATGACCCACTGTTCGGTCAACTTCAGTTGAGATTTGGACCAAAACTTAGAATTAGACTTCGTGTTTTGGTTCATTAGACTCGCAATCACTTTACTAATAACCTAATAACTTTTATGTCCATATTTTACTCAGTTTGGTTAGGTTATTAGTCCATATCAATATTCGGTTCTTGTGTGGGTCGTGTTTCATGATTTTGAAGTCAAATCGGTGGAATTTTGGATGGGTTGCACCGCATTGTACCTGAATAAACAACCGAGATTGTTAGAATATCGAAATAAGATGTCAGGTTCGGTCAGATGAAATTTTGGCAGAGTAACGGTCAAGTGTGCGATATGGGGGTGATTTAGGGTGATGAGTTGAATGCGATCGACTAGGGCTCAATTTATACTGAATCTGATTTCAATCGGGCGACTGGACCCATTCGCTCTGTTCATTCGAGCGATTGGACCTCAGTCGTGCGATTGGTTCAGTCGATCATATTCAGTCGGCCGACTGGATCTCAGTCAGGCGACTGACTCATCCGCACAGCTCCATTCGGGCGACTGGCTCAATCTTGTAAGCCATTCGTGTGAATGGTTCATACTCATGCTCCGTTTGGTTGTCTAGGGCATGAGTATGGTCCATTCGCACGGTTAGTCCATACTTATGGTCCAATCGTGCGTATGGGTCATACTCATGATTTTGAATTTATGACCAATTTGCATTTTACACCCTTTGATTATAGATTAGACATTTTGAGCATTCGATCATCTTAGACATGATCATATTAACTTTGAAAACCTGTGATCATCTCAGACATGATCCATTTATCCACCCGATCACCTCAGACATGATCCATTTATCCACCAGATCACCTCAGACATGATCCATTTATCCACCCGATCACCTTAGACGTGATCCATTTATCTTTTCAAAAACACTTTAGTTAAGATTAACATTAAGTTCATTTTGTGACATTCACAGCAATGAATAACATAGCGAAGTCTGACACAGACACACTTTACAAAGAACTTGAAAGACTAACCTAAGAAACCAAATAAACATGTTTTTATGATTTTGTTAGGGCAGGGTAGAGTAGCCTGTTAGCATTAACATCATTTCTAAGACAGATTCATATGGAATCAGATAGGCATAGACTAAATTACTTAGAACTTTTATATATTTATTGAAATTGAAACTAACATATTTACATATCATAGTTTCTCGTTCATCTGAGACTTCTCCGTTCTAACAGGGAATCATGCTTGATCTGTTATGTAACACACATTGATTTTGAACATCAGGTGGTGCAGCCACAACGATTATCAGTATACTTGTCCACTTAAATCCATACATAGACTTTTGACACATATTGGTGATGTATTAGGTTATATTATTTCAACCAACTTTTGTGGATCCCAAGCTTATATGGTGATCAACATTCCTCAGGAGAATTTTGAGCGGTCTACAGGTATTTTGACAAGAAGAGACTATTCATAGAGCTTTCAAAGAGAAGCCAAGCCTCAGGTCAGTGCCATCGCACAGCTGAGAGGCGGCAAACAACAATGAATTCTAGAATATCTAGGTTATGCTTATCCTCAGGTCAGTGCCATCACACAGCAGAGAGGCACACAACCTGTAACACCCGGAAAAGTCTATCTGGAGTGTCATGCGACTGGAACTCCATACGCATGGAAGTCGCACGACTGGAGCTCCATACGCATGGAAGTCGCACGAATGGTGCTCCATACGTATGGGAGTCGCACGACTGGAGCTCCATACGTATGGAAGTCGCACGACTGGGGTGTTCAATCGCATGGAGCTCAGACGACTGGAGTGCCCATAAGCCTGGAGCTCGGGTGACTGAACTGTAGTATTTATGGGAGAGGGCAGCCTTTACCCTCTCCCCACACTTCAAAATCAGCCAAAAAGAAGAGAAGAGAGAAATAAGAGAGAAAGAAGAGAAAAAGGGTGGTTCGGGCTCGGAATTCGTTGTGTGGCGAGTCAAAACGAAGCTCTAACCGAGGAGGCTGCTAAGATGAGTTCTAGGACCCCTCATTTACTTGTTTTCAAATGATTTTGGGGCTGGAACACATATAAACCCGTTTTTGAAATGTGTGTATTTGACCCATTTGGGTGTAATTGTGTGTAGTGTGTTTAGAGTACGATTTTGGACTTGTATGTGCTTGTATGATGTTATAGTATGATTCCCTAAGGTTTAGGAGGGTTGATTTGGGCTTAGAATGAGTTTAGAAGGGTTTGAAGGTCGTATGTCGTGGCTGCAGTTGGGATGAACTCCAGTCGCCGCCCAGTTAGGGCTAGGCGACTGAAGGGCCAATCGGCCGACTGAGGGATGACTGAGACTCAGTCGCACGACTGAGGTTCAATCGCATGACTGGAGGTCCAGTCGCATGACAGGTCATGCGACTGAGAGCCCAGTCGCATAGATGCTCAGTCGCCTAGATGCTCGATCGCACGACTGAGAGTCCAGTCGCATAGGTGCTCATCCGCATTGAGTCCATTTTGCATGCTGTCCAATCACCTAGTATTCATTTACACGATTGAGAGTCCATTCGCACGATTGGATGTTCACTCGTATAGGTGCCCAATCGCATGATGTCCAGTCGCATGGAGGCCATGCGACTGAAGCATGCTCAATCGCCCAATAGGGCTGTCGTGTACGAGGGGAGATGTAATCCAATTACTGGCCTTCGGGAAAAGAGCAGGGGTAAGTAATGATGTGATAGCTCCCGTAGGTGCATGTGTGATAACAGTTGAGACTTAGAAGTTACGTTGGGCACGATGACGATAGTATTACATGTATATGCATGATGTATGTATGTTAAGTATGATGTAGCCCTGTATGATGGTAATGACTGATGACTTGTAAATGTCGGTGTTCCTTGTTTCGATACGTGTTTATCTTTCCGTGACTTTACATGTTATGATTAATGAATGAAACGAAAGTAATAAGAAACGTAAAGTGAAAGATAATGAAATAGGAACATGATGAACGAATGCATGCATTAATGAATGAACGAATGAATGTAAGAAAAAGGCTTGCAAGCAAATGTATTGAGGTGCACACCCAATGAAGGTGTTAGCTCAACGGTGTGCGGGTTAGCTACCCCAAAGGATGCACACTGGGGTTCAGTCTTTGTGATTGACCATATGTATGGGATCCTTGCTGCTTACCCTAGGTGACTGGATCAGCAGTAGAGCATAATGTTCGTGATTAATTACCACAGGTCCAGCACCAGCAGTAGTGTACAATGTTCGGGGTATAGCACATAGCATTGATCCAAAATGAATGAGGAAAGATAAATGGTGTATGTACCTACCCTAGGTGACTGGATCAGCAGTAGTGCATAATGTTTGTGATTAATTATCACAGGTCCAGCACCAGTAGTTGTGCACAATGTTCGGGGCATTGTACATGTCACCAAAAGTAACGAACGTACGAATGAATGTAATGAACGTAACGCACGTACGAATGAATGTAATGAACGTATGAATGAACGTAATGCACGTACGGACGAATGTAATGAATATATGATGTATGTTAGAGACGTACGAACAAAAGAAAGAATGTGAATGTTAACGATGAACGGTACACGAACAAAAGCTAATGAATGAAGGATGAAGATAATAACAATATTATCTATGTGTACGTATGTTGTGTGATCGCATGTATGTAAGAACGGTTTTATTGAAAGAAAAGTATGTTTTATTAAAAACTAGAACTCACTCAGCAACGCTGACTTTTTATGTGTTTCCAGTTGGCAGGTAGTGTTGCTGAGGATGGCACGAGGAGGCTACTCAGCTCTTTTGGGATGACATTCTTTTATATAATGCTTTGTGATGTATTGCAACAATATATATTTTGTAATTGATAAACGTTGTATTACTCTGCAAAAGCTTTATGATGAAATGAATGCCACTTTTGAATGTTTCCGCTACAATGTTTATTTAAAATATCTGTAAATGCATGTTTTATGTGCAATGATTGACCAGCTGTAAGTGTCCCAGGAACGGGGCCTTACAAGTTGGTATCAAAGCCAAAGTTTAAGTGAAACGGGTAAATTTTCAAAATAAACCTCAACTTAAACTGAGAATGGGATGGAAAGGGAAGGAATGCCAATCTGAGTAGCTGCGTGCCATCAGGTATTTTCTTAAAGTTAACCGGTATTATGTGCGCATGTTATGTGGTGTATGTGTTACTGTTAGATTTAGATACTAATGTAGTCAGGACAGGTAATGCTCGGGGTACGAAGTATAAAGTAAGTGGCCAATCACAACTGGCCACTGTAATTAGGGACTTACTATACTTGACATAAACTGAGCTATTCCCTTGAATGACCGTGTTGGTGTTTGAATCTTTCAGTGAGTGTTAAAGGATGGCTAGCGGCAGAACTCCTAAGGTTTTGCCAGATAGGGGCTGTGGTGAACGTGGTGCTGAACCTCGTGTCACGAGAAGCATGGTTAGAGCGGCTGAAATGGCACTCGAAGAGCCTGAGGCCCCTCACCTGGAAGGCAGCGATAATGGTGCTAGTTTGCAGATCGCCATGAAAGAGGCTGTTGTTGAGGGGGTCCAATAGGCCCTGCAGGCGATTCTGCCGTCTATGGTGACTGAGGTAATTAGGGCGGTAAAGGAGACGACTGCTATCGAAGGAAGCACGAAGAATAGAGGCGACAAGAACTGGCACGGAAAGCGGGTTGGACGTGACAGGGCCACCCTCAACAAAAAGGTTGCAAGGACGGAGGACCGACGTGCAGCTTCATCGCGTGTGGGTGTGAAGAAGTGTGGTAAGTGTGGAAGAGAGCATGGTGGGGAATGTAGAGTGGGGACCAATGTCTGTTTCATATGTGGGAAGCACGGTCATGTGGCCAGAGAGTGTGGGGTGGTACGGTGCTATAACTGCAGAGGAAGGGGTCACATAAGCAGAGATTGCAAGAAACCAAGGGCAGAGGGCGCAGGGCCTTCACGATAATGCCAGAGCAGGCTAGGATGGGTCCCGATATCGTGACAGGTATGTATCTAGTAATCAAACTCTGTCTTCTGTGTTGTTTGATTTTGGAGCTAGAAAGAGTTTTGTTTCTGTTATTTTTTTTCTGTGCTAAGTTTCCCATTAGGAGTGGAAGTATTGATAAGCCCTTCGATGCAGAAACCGTCATGGTAAGTCCATCAGGACTTCTGAGATGATAGGAGACTGCGAGGTGGAGTTAGAAGGTCATGGATACCTGGTTAGACTACTTGTGATAACCTTAGGTGATTTCGAATTGGTTCTTGGAATGGATGGGTTGGTGGACTTCGAGGCAAATATAGGGTGTCGCGAGAAGATGATTCGTTGATAACGCCTGATGGGAGTTCGGTAACTGTTTATAGGAATTGGGTCACGACGATTCCGAGAGTAATCTCAGAGGCGGGTGCGGAAGAAGTGCACCAGGCCATGCAGACGAACCTACCGTCTGTAGTGACCGAGGTGATAAAGGCTGTAGAGATGGGGAGAGACAGGAAAGGGGTAGACCTTCGGGTGAAAGAAGACAGCCCGAGACTGGAGCAGTTTTCTTCTATGACGAAGAGGAAGAAGACGAGGAGGAGCCTGCGAGGAGGCGGCACGAGGCTGTAACTATGGGCATTTCAACGATGCAAGCTCCCAACTTTTAATGGTAATGGCACTGCTGCTGCTGCTCACCGGTGGGTGAGGGAAATAGAAGCCGTGCTGAATATCAGTGAGTGTCGGGAGGATCAAAAAGTGAAGTTTGCCGCCCACTCTTTCGTGGACTCGGCTTTGTGCTGATGGGACAACATAGTCCAAGTTGAGGGTAGTCGGACTATCGGAAGGATGAGATGGTTGGAGTTCAAAAGGCTGGTGATTGAGGAGTTCGGTCCTCACCGTGAGATGGATAAGGTTGAAAGGGAGTTCCTGAAGTTGGAAGCGGTGACGATGACGCATCAGCAGTACACCACCAAATTCAACGAAATGGCACGGCTGGTGCCGGATCAGGTGACTCCTCTTTCGCGGAAGATCAAGAGGTACATGCAGGGATTGCCGCGTGGCTAAGTGCAACAATTGCGGTGAGGCTGGATATCTGAGCAAGGATTGTAAGAGGTCAAAGGCAGGAAGTTCCGGTGCGAGGAAGGAGAACAGAGGGTGAAGGCTACAACTTTTTCCATGGCCAAGAGGAGGGTAGAGCGGATTCCGACTGGACGACAGGTACGATTTCGGTAATTTAATTTTATGCACTTATGCCTTGAATGTGATGCTAGCAGTAGTTCCATTCCTACTGCTTTCTGTTGCAAGTTACATGTTAGGGGAAAGAACATTGATGAACCCTTCGATATGGAGATTACTATTAATGGATTCACTAGGTTACCTGATGCCCTAGAGGATTGCATGAGGCAATTGAGAAAGCTGTGTCACCTGTTGTCTGAGGAACAGTTTCAGCTTGTGAATGGCTCATCGAAAGGCAACGTATGCATAGCTTCGACGCTGTAGCAAACAAGTAGAATGGGAGGTCGAAAGCAAAAGAAAAAGGTAAATTTGGTTTGGGCCACCAAGGAAGCCAATTTGCCTTTCAATCACAGTGTACCTGCAAGGAACCTGAGAAAAACCGATCTCGGTGCAGTTATATTTGGAACAACCCATAGCATGATTAATCAATGCCTTTCTTGTCAGTTGTTTGGTTTGTCAGAGGGTTATTATTCATACCTAAGGAACATCAAACAAGGCTTATGGTGTTTCTTTTAATTATAGTGACCGTACTCTATATGGCATATTTGAGGCCGCAGGTCCTGGTCAAATGGACATTGACCAGTATGCATGGGTTGCCGACGGACATAGTCAAAGATGTACCAGAAGTCGTAAGTTGATAAACGATGTAGAGCGATAGGATTCCAGGTGAGAGACTAGAAAAGAGATGAGACAGTATTGCCCGTAAAGATTTAAGGAACAACAGGTTTCGGGGACGAAACCCGTTTAAGGGGGTGGACTTGTAAAACCCGGAAAATTATGTTTGGAGTGTCATGCGACTGGAACTCCATACGCATGGAAGTCGCACGACTAGAGCTCCATACGCATGGAAGTCGCACGACTAGAGCTCCATACGCATGGAAGTCGCACGACTGGAGCTCCATACCATGGAAGTCGCACGACTGGGGTGTTCAATCGCATGGAGCTTAGGCGATTGGAGTGCCCATACGCCTGAAGCTCGGGCAACTGAACTGTAGTATTTAAGGGAGAGGGCAGCCTTTACCCTCTCCCCACACTTGCAAAATCAACCACAAAGAAGAAAAGAGAGAAAGAAGAGAAGAAGAAGAGAAAAAGGGTGGTTCGGGCTCAGAATTCATTGTGTGGCGAGTCAAAATGAAGCTCTAACCGAGGATGCTGCTAAGGTGAGTTCTAGGACCCCTCATTTACTTGCTTTCAAACGATTTTAGGGCTGGAACACATATAAAACCGTTTTTGAAATGTGTGTATTTGACCCATTTGGGTGTAATTGTGTGTAGTGTGTTTAGAGTACGATTTTGGACTTGTATGTGCTTGTATGATGTTATAGTATGATTCCCTAAGGTTTAGGAGGGTTGATTTAGGCTTAGAATGAGTTTAGAAGGGTTTGAAGGTCGTATGTCGCGGTTGCAGTTCGGGATGAACTCCAGTCGCCGCCCAGTTAGGGCTAGGCGACTGAAGGGCCAATCGGCCGACTGAGGGACGACTGAGACTCAGTCGCACGACTGAGGTTCAATCTCACGACTGGAGGTCCAGTCGCATGACAGGTCATGCGACTGAGAGCCCAGTCGCATAGATGCTCAGTCGCCTAGATGCTCGATCGCACGACTGAGAGTCCAGTCGCATAGGTGCTCATCCGCATTGAGTCCATTCGCATGCTGTCCAATCACCTAGTATTCATTCGCACGATTGAGAGTCCATTCGCACGATTGGATGTTCACTCGTATAGGTGCCCAATCGCATGATGTCCAGTCGCATGGAGGCCATGCGACTGAAGCATGCTCAATCGCCCAAATAGGGCTGTCGTGTACGAGGGGAGATGTAATCTTACTGGCCTTCGGGAAAAGAGCAGGGGTAAGTAATGATGTGATAGCTCCCGTAGGTGCATGTGTGATAACTGTCGAGGCTTAGAAGTTGCGTTGGGCACGATGACGATAGTATTACATGTATATGCCTGATGTATGTATGTTAAGTATGATGTAGCCCAGTATGATGGTCATGACTGATGACTTGTAAATGTCGGTGTTCCTTGTTTCGATACGTGTTTATCTTTCCGTGACTTTACATGTTATGATTAATGAATGAAACGAAAGTAATAAGAAACGTAAAGTGAAAGATAATGAAATAGGAACATGATGAACGAATGCATGCATTAATGAATGAACGAATGGATGTAAGAAAAAGGCTTGCAAGCAAATGTATGGAGGTGCACACCCAATGAAGGTGTTAGCTCAACGGTGTGCGGGTTAGCTACCCCAAAGGATGCACACTGGGGTTCAGTCTTTGTGATTGACCATATGTATGGGATCCTTGCTGCTTACTCTAGGTGACTGGATCAGCAGTAGTGCACAATGTTCATGATTAATTACCACAGGTCCAGCACCAGCAGTAGTGCACAATGTTCGGGGTATAGGACATAGCATTGATCCAAAATGAATGAGGAAAGATAAATGGTGTATGTACCTACCCTAGGTGACTGGATCAGCAGTAGTGCACAATGTTCGTGATTAATTATCACAGGTCCAGCACCAGCAGTAGTGCACAATGTTCGGGGTATTGTACATGTCACCAAAAGTAATGAACGTACGAATGAATGTAATGAACGTATGAATGAACGTAACGCACATAAGAATGAATGTAATGAACGTATGAATGAACGTAACGCACGTACGGATGAATGTAATGAATGTATGAATGTATGTAAGAGACGTACGAACAAAAGAAAGAATGTGAATGTTAACGATGAACGGTACACGAACAAAAGCTAATGAATGAAGGATGAAGATAATAACAATATTATCTATGTGTACGTATGTTGTGTGGTCGCATGTATGTAAGAACGGTTTTAACGAAAGAAAAGTATGTTTTACTAAAAACTAGAACTCACTCAGCAACGCTGACTTTTTATGTGTTTCCAGTTGGCAGGTAGTGCTGCTGAGGATGGCACGAGGCGGCTACTCAGCTCTTTTGGGATGGCATTCTTTTGTATAATGTTTTTGTGATGTAATGCAATAATATATATTTTGTAATTGATGAACGTTGTATTACTTTACAAAAGCTTTTATAATGAAATGAATGCCACTTTTGAATGTTTCCGCTGCAATGTTTATTTAAAATATCTGTAAATGTATGTTTTATGTGCAATGATTGACCAGCTGTAAGTGTCCCGGGAACGGGGCCTTACACAACCTATCTTCTTGTTAGAGTAACTCTAAATATATTTCTTGCACATAACGCACCAACAACATAGGTTATCAGCTTGATTGCGTTTATTTTCATTTTTCGTGCTTTGCCCTTTTTATGGTCATCCGCACACTTTTAGTGGCGTTTATTTGCTCGTCATCCCTTATTGGAAATGATTGATTGTGTTAACCAGTGATAAGATGGGAACCCACAGTCAGTTGAACAGATTAGTTTAAATTGAGTTTACTAATGATGTCTACTAGTCTATTGTGTTGAATCTACCGACACATCGTATAATGAACTATCACCTCCCTAGATCAACTTTCTCCGTGTAATTACAGTTTCCAACAAGCAAACTATCATTTTCCCAATTTGTTAGACTTAGAATTCTCTGACTAATAATTTTCTGTGATTTAATTTAACTAAAATTGTAAAAATTGAAAATCTTTTTGGTGTTCCAAGTAATTTGATGCCTGTGTACTATCACTTTCCATAGTATCGAATCACCTTCTTATCTTTGTTGTTTTTGCCTTTTTAGCTTATTTGCACTCCCACCCTTTTTTTCTTTTTTTAGTAATTAAATACTGAAAGTAAACTAATCTCCCCCTAAAATTCTAAAACCGAAAATCTTTTGAGTTTTTTGAATTTTAAGACAGGATATTTAAAATAAATAAAAATAAAAGAAAATAAAAGAAAACTAAACGGGTGTCAGACTAAGCTATATCATCTTCTGGAATCACGTCACTTTTCTTTTTGACACCGTTGACCTCTAACAGATGTAGAAAACGTGGTTTATCAAAGGCTTTAGTATAGAGGTCAGTGCGTTGAAAATCCGTATTTATTTTAACCACATCGATTAGGTTCTTTTCAAAACAGTCACCTATAAAGTGATATTTTATACCGATGTGTTTGGTCTTAGGATGTTGGACTGGATTTTTTGTTACTGCAATTGCAGCAGAGTTATCAACAAAAATAGGAGTAGGAGAGAAATGCAAACCGTAGTCCCGCATTTGCTATTGTATCCATATGATTTGTGAGCAGTAGCTGGCGGCAGCAACGTGTTCGGCTTCACAGGTTGACAAAGCAACCGTGGTGTGCTTCTTACACTGCCAAGTCACTAATTTCCTCCTAAAGAATTGACATCCTGCTGATGTAGACTTGTAGTTCATCTTGCAGCCACCATAATGCGAGTCACTATACGCTGTAAGCTCAAAGTCATCGTCATGAGGATACCACAACCCAAGTGTTGGTGTACCCTTCAGATAACGGAATATCCTTTTGACTCCTATTAGATGGTTAACCTTTGGTTTCGCCTGATATCTTGAACATAGACATGTTGCATACATGATATCAGGTCTTGATGCAGTGAATTACATGAGAGATCCAATCATTCCTTGGTACATGGTGGCATCGACTAGATCACCATTCTCGTCGGGTGCTACCTCATGGTTTGTAGCAAGTGGAGTCACAGCTGCGGAAGCATTCTCCATGTCAAACCAACTGAGAATATCTCCTACATACTTAGTCTGATGTAGAAATATCCATTTTGATGTCTGATCCACCTGTAAACCGAGAAAGAACTTCATCTCTTCCATGGCACTCATTTCAAATTCAGCTTTCATTACTGCTTCAAATTCTTTACATAAGTCTTCATTCTTGGAACCGAAGATTATGTCATCAACGTAGATCTGAACAAGCAGCAAGTCACCATCTTTTTCTTTGATAAATAGTGTACAGTCAATTACACCTCTGCCAAATCCATGTATCTGTTGGTTTTGTTAGAACATAAAATCATAGTTTAACCATTTAAACTTTCTGAAAACGCAGCGGAAGTATAGCATTATAACCATGTTTATAAGCTGAAAATTATGTTCTTCAAGTGACCATTCAAGTGTATAAAACAAACCCATAAATCAAAGGATCATTTATGTGAATAAACAAGCTATGAACAAATGTAAATGCACATAAAATCACAACTACATAGAGCTGTGATTACTACCTTTTTACAGCAGCAAAAACTCGAATGAAATGATGTTGTATGATGCTGAAAATGGCCAAGACTTCAAGAGTAGAAGTCCTCAAGCTTGTATACCCCAAGCCTCATTGCGAACACCTTCTCTTGTTAGGTAGAAATCACCAAAACAACACCAAAAACCCAGCTTGAAAACCCTTGTTCACTGCTGCTAAAAACCGTAGCTTAGAGAGAGAGAGGAAGCTGATTTTTGTTGTTGGTTGCATGCAAATGAGAATCATGATCATGGAATGCAAGATCCTTTCTTGTTATTAGAGCACTCCAAGAATAACACATGAACACTTCAAGAACAACACAAGAACACTTCAAGAACCACTCAAGAAGCTGCTGGTCCATAGCTTTTTCTAGAGAGAGAGATCTGCAATGTTGCTTGTTCTTGTGTTGCATGTGTTGTGTTATATGAAGGAGTGCTGAATTTACTAGTCAATAGAGGAGACAAAAGCATGTGTGTGTGTTTCTCAAGAAGAGTTAGTGGAAAACCCAAAGGCATGCAAGTGTTCTTATCAAGAGAATATAAGTAAGCACTAACACAACATATGCATGGGAGAGAGGGGACGGCCATGTGGTCTCTCTCTTCCATTTTTATAAAATTTGATACTAATACACACATATTTTGTCTACTAGTCCTCTTATTAGATATATACAACTAATTTTTTAATTGTATAATCCATACACTCTCATTATTAATTTGTAATGTTATCTAACTTACTTAAATAACATTACAAATAATATTAATCAACAAAATTATCCTAATAAATTGTTCCATCTCATATGCAACTTATATAGAAAACCCATTTTTTCTAAATTTGGTGTAAATATTTAATTGCATGATCATATCATCAATTAAATATTAATTGGTGTTTGCTAAGCTTGTTAGTGGGTATAACCCGACTTGGATCATAACGTACTAACCACATTAATATTCTAAGTGTCTTGGGCACATAGAATCCTACAATCTCCCACTTGCCCAAGATTCATAGAAGATTGATGCAAGCAGTAAATAACGCCTAACAACGGTTTACTACCCTTAATACGCATGACTTATGGCCATTCAATAACATCATCCATTCAAGTACCTTACTTGAAATGATTTAGGTGAATCAATCATCTATCCTTTTGTTGCAGATGTCATGTTAAATCCTAGAACACAGAATGATCATTCCTTGTTGATTTAACTTAATCAGGCCTTAGACATCTAACTCTCAACGAATAAGAGGAACAAATTCCATCTTGAATACATACGTTTCTCACAAACACCTCATATTATACCTGAACATACCCTTATGTACTGTCCACTATTTCAGGACAGTGAAGAATTAGCTCAAGGTATAATACTTGGTGAATATCAAAACCCAATATGTATCTCAGGTCAGAGGATACCAAATGATATTCGCCTTTACTCAAATTTACTTATGATCAATCGATAAGATTCCATGTAGTAAAATTTGAGATGCGGGTTAGTCCAATATTTGTATCCCACAAATATCTATGAACCTTGGTAGCAACCCATTGCTCTATATTCATCCTTATGTATATCAACCAATCCAAGTTCATAATAGTCTTACCCTCATACTTGTTCCCACAAGTATGAACGACTACGGACATTTAGAGTAAATAATTTACTCATGGATTAAACATGCTAAATTGGAACATTAATTGAAACATTATAACCAAATAATTTTACTCAAATAATAAAGAGCTCCACATTTTGAAATACAAAGTTTGATCAAGTCCAATCACTAGAATATCGAAGTCCTAAGGCAGAAGTATGACTTTCATGCTTTGATCTTTCGAGGAGCTTCGTGAGTGGATCCGCAATCTTTTGATCAAAGTGAACTTTGCGAATACATATCTTTCCCTTTTCAACTTCATCCCTTATGTAGTTGAATCTCCACTCATTGTGCCTAATCTTTTGATGTGCACGGAGTTCCTTAATTTGAGCAATCACACCCTTGTTATCACAAAAGATATCTAAGGGGTCTTGAATGGTGGAGACCACCCTTATATCGATAATAAACCTTTTATTCATGCAGCTTCCAAAGCTGCTAATGAGGCGGCTATGTATTCCTATTTTGTAGTGGACAATGCTACCCTACTTGTAATGGAGACATACCCCGATTGTGATCGAGGATCATCTCGATCAGTTTGGAAACTCGCATCTGTGTAACCCTTTACAACGAGTTCCTATTTCTCAGATCCATATATTAGAAACATATGCTTAGTCCTCCTGAGGTATTCCAATATACTTTTAACAGCCATCCAATGGCTATTTCTTGGATTCTGCTGATATTTTCTTGTCATGCTTAACGCGCATGACACGTCCAGTCTTAGTGCATATCATTGCATATATGATGGATCCTATAGCACATGCATATGGGATGTCCTTTATACAATCTTGCTCATCCTTTGAGCTTGGATATTGAGATGCACTCAATATTGTCCCTTTTTGAATAGGTACCATATCTTTCTTAGAGTTTTCCATCTTGAACCTTTTCAAGATTTTATCAATATATGCACTTTGGTTTAGACCTATCAACTGCCTCGATCTATCCCCATAGATCTTTATTCCTAAAATATAGGCGGCTTCACCGAGATCTTTTATGGAAAAACAATTTCCAAGCCAGGTTTTAACACCTTCCATGGTTGTAATGTCCTTTCCATATAGTATTATGTCATCAACATATAATACTAGGAATGTGATTACACTCCCACTAGCCTTTTTATACACCCAAGCCTTGTCAGTATCTAAGTTTCCATGCATATTTGTTTTCTTCTCGAAAACCCACTTGCATCCAACCGGTTTGGAGTTAAGTAGAGGGTCAACCAATTCCTAAACTTGGTTTTCATACATGGATTGCATCTCTACATTCATGGCTTCCAGCTATTTGTCGCAATCCGAATTGGACATAGCATCATGGTATGAAGTTGGCTCATCGGAGTCAATCTCATAGTATCCATCCATGAAAAATCCATATATTTCAGGTGGAATGCTAACTCTACCAGATCTGTGAACGTTTTGTGTGTATTGCTCATCCTCTTGATCATTATCAACAACATCTTGTTGACAGCTAGTGTCAACCAAACGTGTATGGGCTTGTGGATCTTGATCTTCATCAAATTCCATTGTTCTATGCGTCACTCCTTCCATAAGGAACTTGGCTTCCAAGAACTCTGCCCTTCGAGCAATGAATTCCTTTTGCTCTGTTGGATCAAAGAAGTAGTATCCTATACAGTCTTTGGGATATCCAATAAATATACACGTAGTGGATCGACTATCAAATTTGTTTTGGGTGTTAAGCTTAACATAAGCTTTACTACCCATACCTTTTAAATATGATAGTGACGGAACTCTTTCCATGCCATATTTCAAAAGGCGTCAAACCCACTTTCTTGGTTTGGGCCATATTCAAAATACGAGCCGTGGAGAGTAGTGCGAAAACCCAAGATGATAAAGGTGGTAAGCTCATAGCCTTAATGAATTTAACCATATCCAAATAGGGTTTAGTTTCTCCTTTATCAGAATGAAGAACTTAGATTGTTATGTAGAGTTGATTTTCTACTTCATTATTGAAGATTTTGAACATTTCAAAGGCTTCATTCTTATGTGTCATCAAGTGTACACAATAATAGCGACTGTAATCGTCGGTAACAGTAATGAAGCATCTTTTCACCAATCTTTGTCATTGTCTTAAAATGACCACATACATAAAATGTATCATTCCTAGTAAGTCTTTTGGTTCACACTTATCAAATGAAACATTTTCATTTGTTTCCAAAAGACCATTCTTTTGAAGTGTTTGAATCCAATTCTCATTTATGTGACCAAGAGGACAATGTCAAAGATTATAATAACTTAAACCTATTTTAAGTTTCTTGGTGCTTAATGTGTATAATGAGTTATTTATAGGATGAATTATCATGAACTAATTCATGAATATCATTAAAAGGCATATCCTTAAAATGAAATACATCATCCATAAAACTTAATACCATTATATACAAACTTTAAATCATGACCATATTGTTTTAATAGGAAACATTAATTATGTTCCTAGTCAAACTAGGTGCATACAAGAGGTTTTGAGAACAACTTCCAAACCATTTGTAAGTCTCAAAATAGAGTTTCCTTCCTTGAAGCGCATATTTCTTTTGAACCCCTTTGCACCAATTACAAGTATGAGACTCACATCCGGTATCCAATACCCATGTGTTTGAAGAAATGACATTTAATATAATGTGAATCATAAAAATTGTATCCGAGGTTTGCCTAGCATCCCTCTTATTTTTCAACTCCTTAAGATAGGAGGAACAATTCCTTTTTGTTGTCCTATCTCTCCATACTCAAAGCATGGATCGTTCTCCTTTACTTTAGGCTCATAAGCTTAGGTCTTTGAGGTTTCGCTTTAACCTTTGCTTTGATGTATTCCTTTCTTTTGGCAATAATTGCCTTAGGATCGAGATTGGCCATTCGTTATAGTCTCCCTCATTGATCGAGAGAATAGGTAGAACCTCTCTACCCATCCCTGCCTCGGTTGCTTTTGAGCATTGCGTGAATTTCACCGATACTCTTGTCCCACCCGTTCATATTACAGTTTATTATGAATGTCTCAAACCTTTAGTTAGGCAATCAAGGATCAAATCCTTGGCCAACTACTTTGAGACAGGACATTTAAGCATCTTGAGGTTATCAATGTGGCTTTTCATCTTAAAATATATAAGATGATATCGATTGGGTTTTTTCCATGTGACATGCATAAAGTGCTTGAATCGTTTCGAAGCAATCTTACTAAAGTTTGTTGAAGGAACATTTCCTTCAACTAGATTATCATGTCATATGTCCTATGATGTTCCAAACCCTTTTGGAGTTCGGGAATCATATTCCCAACATAATGTAGGAAACTAGCACAGAATCCTTAATGTGCTTAAGCCAATCATCAAAAAGCCTTAACATCAACAGCGTTGGTTGGTGAGACATGGGATCGTCAAGGACATAGGCCTTTACTCATTTTGGTAGCGATTCTCGGTGATAGGGTATGGACGGTTGGGGTGGTAGCATTATTGTTTGCGGCCATTCTACAAAATTTACAAAGTTCTTTATTAGTATTTCATAAAATTTTATTTTAATTATTAATACCCTTTATGTCTCATAGACAATTAATAATTAAAATCTAGAATCCAACGTTACATTCAAATAATGGTTAGGTGACCTTTATCCCATTATTTAATTTAACAAGGTAGTCAATATTTGACAATTGCAACCTTTTGCAACTTCTAGCCTTTATGGGATCGGTTAAACATCTTATGTTTGGTTGGCATGTTTAATCCCATCAACACCATTGTACGCCATGCTTCGGTGACCCTATGCACATGGTTTCCAATTCAAGTCGTCCTACTTACACACACGTGTGAGTTTTCACATACAAGCAGTTAGGTGACCTTTATCCCACAAGTATGTTAGACTCACCTCAAACACACAAGTTCTCTATAAGTGGTTAGGTGACCTTTATCCCACAAATAGTTCTCAAGTGATTCGAGTGTCGTGTGAAAGGATGGTGTTAAACTTGTTTCAAAAGGGATTTTTGGTTTTCATTAATTCTAGTTTTGAAAACTCTATATACCTTGTATTTGCATGCTTTCAAATGCAAGGTATCCTATGGTTTATTTTTAATAAAACCTCTTTTATTAAATCATTAATCCTTTTAATAACCTTTTATTAACGCTTAATGATTAAGAACCATTTTATATTAGCTTGTTAAGGTCATTTTTATTAAGATTGTTTATCATATCCAAATATCATACAATCATTCATAAAATCACAATCAAACAAGCATAATATAAACAACCACAATGTGCATAACCATAGCTACTATTGTGACCACACTTGTTTGCCATCACAAGTGTGGTCATTTGGTCTTTCCTAAGGGTTGAATACAACACAAAATAGAGGTCTTCATAGACTCCCACTTGAACTTGCATCCATATGCTTCAAGTCCCTTTTTTGTGTCTTTGATGTCCATATTTGGGTCTTCATCTTGTGCATCTTCCTTTTACAAAAATTATATCCCATACATTTTTCTAATAAAAGAAATGCACCTAATCTATTTATTACATATCCAAATGAAAAAATAATTACAACCCAAATAATAAACATAAATATTACAACCCAATTGAATGAATTAAAACAACCACTCCAAACATTGTAAGCATCCAAACAACACAAGGTCAATGGCTAGGTTATGCACACTAACATCCAATGATCATATCATCCAAACATATAATGAAACTCCACTTAAAACCACCAAATTTCAGCCAACATAAAATGAAATTTTGGGTTTTAAACATTGTCCAAACAATCAACATTTCGTAATATATACCTTTCAAGGTCTAATCACTAGCATGTGTGATATGACCTTGAAAGTTTGGGGAATCATTCAAACAAAACATAGCAGCCCCAAATCAGCCTATACTAAGTTTATAATCATCCTTTAAAACTAATTTTTAAAGGACAAGAACAAGCAAGCTATTCACATAACCGGCTCTTGATGCCATTGTTGGGTTTGTTAGAACATAAAATCATAGTTTAACCATTTAAACTTTTTGAAAACGCAGCGGAAGTATAGCATTATAACCATGTTTATAAGCTGAAAATTATGTCCTTCAAGTGGCCATTCAAGTGGCCATTCAAGTGTATAAAACAAACCCATAAATCAAAGGATCATTTATGTGAATAAACAAGCTATGAACAAATGTAAATGCACATAAAATCACAGCTACATAGAGCTGTGATTACTACCTTTTTACAACAGCAAAAACTCGAATGAAATGATGTTGTATGATGCTGAAAATGGCCAAGACTTCAAGAGTAGAAGTCCTCAAGCTTGTATACCCCAAGCCTCATTGCAAACACCTTCTCTCGTTAGGTAGAAATCACCAAAACAACACCAAAAACCCAGCTTGAAAACCCTTGTTCACTGCTGCTAAAAACCGTAGCTTAGAGGGAGAGAGGAAGCTGATTTTTGTTGTTGGTTGCATGCAAATGAGAATCATGATCATGGAATGCAAGAACCTTTCTTGTTATTAGAGCACTCTAAGAACAACACATGAACACTTCAAGAACAACACAAGAACACTTCAAGAACCACTCAAGAAGCTGCTGATCTGTAGCTTTTTCTAGAGAGAGAGAGCTGCAATGTTGCTTGTTCTTGTGTTGCATGTGTTGTGTTATATGAAGGAGTACTGAATTTACTAGTCAATAGAGGAGACCAAAAGCATGTGTGTGTGTTTCTCAAGAAGAGTTAGTGGAAAACCCAAAGGCATGCAAGTGTTCTTATCAAGAGAATATAAGAAAGCACTAACACAACATATGCATGGGAGAGAGGGGACGGCCATGTGGTCTCTCTCTTCCATTTTTATAAAATTTGATACTAATACACACATATTTTGTCTACTTGTCCTCTTATTAGATATATACAACTAACTTTTAATTGTATAATCCATACACTCTCATTATTAATTTGTAATGTTATCTAACTTACTTAAATAACATTACAAATAATATTATTCAATAAAATTATCCTAATAAATTGTTCCATCTCATATGCAACTTATATAGAAAACCCATTTTTTCTAAATTTGGTGTAAATATTTAATTGCATGATCATATCATCAATTAAATATTAATTGGTGCATGTTTGCTAAGCTTGTTATTGGGTATAACCCGACTTGGATCATAACGTACTAACCACATCAATATTCTAAGTGTCTTGGGCACATAGAATCCTACAGTATCATGAGGTGAGTGGAGAGTTTTTCATACCATGCCCTCGGGGCTTGGTGAAGCCTGTAGAGAGCCTTATCTAGTTTGTAAACTCTGTCCCGATGATATGGATCTTCAAATCCTTCGGGTTGACTAACATACACTGTTTCCCGGATTTCACCATGAAGAAATGCACTCTTTACATCCAGTTGATAGACTTTAATCTTCATGTAAGAGGCATAGGCTAGGAAGATACGGATGGCTTCCATTCTTGCCATAGGTGCAAATACTTCATTGTAATCTATTATCGAAATCCCTGAACTACAAGACGAGCCTTGTTCATGATAATGACTCCTTGGTCATTTTTCTTGCATTTCAAGACCCATTTGGTTCCAATAACTTTAGCTCCTTTTGGTCTATCCATGAGAGTCCATACTCCCAACTTATTGAACTGCAGAAGTTCTTCATGCATGGCACTCACCCATGCCTCATCATTCAGGGCTTCACTGACGTATTTTGGCTCAAACTGTGACACAAAACAACGATATGCTCCATCGTGAAGGTATCCTTTTTCCATTACCGAGGCATAATCAGCTGAGTATAGCTGATTTCTTGTTTGAACTCCAAATCTGACATCCCCAATGACATTGTCCAGAGGATGATAGAAATTTAAGCGTGATCCAGGAGTAGTGAGAACAACTACCTCAGAACCAAGATTATGGACATTTGGTTCTGCATCTGAGGCAGTAGGAGTGTGAGGTTCCGAAGATGTAGAAGCATCAATGTCAGATCTTTGTGGACTTACAGGAGTTAGAACCTGTTCCTCCACATTATTCTGGTTATTTTCCACAGCTTCATCATCAGAGGAGGAGTCATTTACCTCGAGTGCTCCCCCTGACTGATTAGACGATTCACCTTATGAAACAGATGTTGTGGCATCTTGTGATGGTGTGTTTAAGACCTCAAACATCATTTTGGTTTCCAAGTCATCGTCAGATGTGGAGAGAGGGATGTTGAAAGACTGGAAGAAGCCATCATAGTCAAAAAAGAAGCAGGTCCTTTCCCAGCAGGAGGACTGGTGTATCTCTGAACGTCAACATTACACCACACTTCTACTTGACCCGTGGAGTTGTTATAGACTCTCTTATTCGGTATGTTGTATCCAAGAAAAATTCCATCTTCATCCTTCTCGCTAAACTTTCCCTCCTGATTTTTCTTCAATAGTGTGCACGGTGCGCCGAACGGTTCGAGAAACTCTAGATTTGGTTTATGTCGTTGAAGTAACTCGTAACGCGTCTTGCCATGACGTTTAACTACCAGAACTCGATTTAACGTGTAACACGCATTGGCAACTGCCTCATTCCAGAATTGGATAGGTAGCTTCGAGTCTACTAGCATTGTTCGTGCCGTCTCTATTAAGCTGCGATTCTTTCTCTCAGCAACACCATTCATCTGAGGAGTGTAGGCGGAAGTGAACTGGTGCACAATTCCCTTTTCTTTACAGAAAGCCTCCATCCATTGATTCTTGAACTCGGTTCCGTTGTCTGAGCGGACTTGTCTGAACTTCAGCTTGTAGAGAGACTCCAGTGTAGTTACTAACTCTTTGAATGACTCACACGTTTCTGATTTTGATTTCAGAAACATCACCCAAAAGAATCTTGAGTAGTCATCTGTAACTACATAGCAGTACAGGTCGCCTGCGATGCTTTTTGTACTGACTCGACCAAACAGATCCATGTGAAGAAGTTCAAGAGGAAGTTCGATTGAGTGAACTTTCTTTTCCTTATGAGACTTCTTCGTCTGTTTGCCTTTCTCGCACGCCACACAGAAATCCGGAAGTTGGAAGTTTTTGATGTTAACTCCTCTCACTAGATCATTCTGGATCAAGTGATTCATCTTCCATGGCTTAATGTGTCCCATTCTCCGATGCCAGGAGATTGAGTCCTTCTCAGTATCCTTTGACAAGAAGCACGGAACTTGATGATCTATAGTGGAGGCCTTTGATAAATCCAAGACATAAAGATCATTATATCCCGGGGCAGACATTAAGACTTAGTCCTCCGGAATGATATAGTCTTTTTTCAGAACATAGAACTTCTTGTTGTCAAACACTACTTTAAATCCTTTATCACAAATTTGGGATATCGAAAGTAATTTATTCTAAAGTTGTTGAACATAGTTTACCTTGTCAAACTTTACTTTCTGATTTCCCACTTCCTCTTGAGCTGTGATATACCCTCCTTTGTTTCCAGCAAATGAAACATGGCCTCCTTTTATCTGTTTGACGTTTGATAGGAGTGCCCTGTTCCCAGTCATGTGCCTTGATGCTCCGCTATCGACAATCCACGTGTTGGTTTCAGCACTATAGCGAACACCCTGCACATTCAATTGAAAACATTAGTACAGGTTAGAGACCCAAGCCTTTACTGGCTTGGGTGACCCGGAGGCATCACACATCATAAATTCCACCCATTGGCCTTTTGAGGGTGAGTGACAATCTATGGTCTTCTTGTTCTCATTATCAGATTCATGGGCAGATTTCTCTTTCCATAAGCCAGTCATATGTAGGGCTTGTTTGTGATAAACAGATGACTGGTTGATAGGTTGAACTTTAGGTTCACTGACTCGTTTTGGTGGAGTCATGGATCTTCTCTTGGAAGAGCTCACTTTTGTGTCATAAAGTTCTACCTTCTTCTTTGGTGTCTGATGATAATAAGGACAATAAGACGCAATATGTCCATACTTTCCACAGTTGTAGCATGATCTGCTTTCAACTTGACAATTTAAATGTTTCTATGGAGAAGTATGGGACACCCGTGTGACATTGTTTTGTTTGGGTTTTGACATTTCTTGCTTAGATGGTTTATCTGATTTAACGAAATTAATTGTTTTAACATTTTTAACATCCTTTACCTGATTTTTCTCTGGACTTAGACCTGAAGCACGGGGTTGGTTAACTTGTTTGGTCCTTTTGGGTTCAAAATTAGACTTGATTGACCCAGAATTTATATTAACCTTTTCAAATTGTTTGTCCAGATTGTCACTGGGCATTTTACCTTGTGATTTTAAAGTGACCTCCTTTAGTTTAGTGCCAGATTCAATAGGTTTACTTATGGAATCTGGGTCACTTACTAGGGGAGTGGACACCACATGATCTTTGATTGGGTTGTTATTTATTTGTTTATATTTTGCATTCATCAAGGTCTCAGGTGGTGGTGGAACCACTTTATATCCCAAACCCTCCCTATTGTTACGTTCTCTCACTAAGTGTTGGACAATGTGAGAGGAACTTGTCCAACTATGCAGTTTCAGTTTTAGTGAATTTACTTCTACTTCTAAAACTGCCTTCTGTTTCTTAGTATCTTCTAGGGAGTTTAGATAGTACCTAATGTCATTAGCTTGGTCAAAGGCTACTACTTCTGTTTCCCTAAGCTGTTTGTTCAAAAGGTCTATCTTTTCTTTGTAACTATGTTCATTTTGTTTTAAAACTCTATTGGCTTCTGTGCACAGTTGTAAGTCCTTTACTAAGCTATCATTGTGATCTAATAACCTAGTAAATTCCAGATCAATGCTTTCCCTAAATTTATTACAATCAGAACAAGCATGATTATTGAAAAGTTGGTCAGTAGTACTTACCTGAGAAGGTTCTGATGAATCAACCATTAAGGCAGAGTCTGGTGTCTCTGGTTCTGGTGATTCTGACGTTGTTGTAGTTGTCCCTTCTTCAGGCATGTGATTTACCACAGTTGAAGTCTCTTCAGTGTTAGACATCGCTAGTTCCACTGCAATATCTCCTTCACTAGTTGAGGGATCATCCAAATCTTCAACACTTGCAATGTTGGATTCTCCCAGAGATACAAACCGTAAGCTCCAATCCTGTCCTTCGTTATCATGAGCGGTCAAGGCTTTAGGATCCTTGCTTGACGAATTAGGACTAGCTGTGGGTTTATCCTGACGATTGAAGGATAAGAAGGGATTCCTGTTTCCTGTCTTTTTCGGCTTCACACACTCACGCTTAAAGTGCCCCTTTATAGCTCTGTCCGGTTTTCTTGACCGGTTTTCTTGACAAACTTTTTAGCTCTCCGGATGGCACTTGCTAAGGCCCACATTATATCCATCCTTTCCAGCTCTAACTCGTCTACTTGCTCATAGTCCTTATCTACCAGATGGCAGTTCCCTATTTCCCAGCAACTAGCCCGTCATAGGAATGGACGATAGCTGCTAAGAGATCCATGTGCTCCTTTGCTACCTCTACTGTCACATTCCCAAGGTT
Source organism: Flaveria linearis (assembly GCA_024085815.1). NCBI lineage: Eukaryota > Viridiplantae > Streptophyta > Magnoliopsida > Asterales > Asteraceae > Flaveria > Flaveria linearis. Next base: position 44,894,706 of record CM044011.1, read on the forward strand.
CTCGGTCTTCAGTTTTGTAGCATTGCCTTCAGATGCTATGTATTGGGTACCAGACGACCCTGATGTGTCAGATCCTGAAGAAATTGCTTGAGATGGGCCAGCTAAACTCGACACAAAATCCGTTTGTAGTGGAGCTCCAGACGTTTTGGCTTGTGGATTTGAGTTGTATAGAGCTGGATTCTGATCATGAGTAGACTTTTAAGCCCTGTACTTCATCCTCAATTCTTCCTCCCTCAGTTTCAGAATGAAGTCATTGATATCTAACTTCGCGAGCATATCATTCTGTCTAAGGTTGGAGACAAATGAAACCCATTTCTCTGGCAAACCATCTGCAAAGTTTGAGACTTTGTCTTCCATAGAAGTGGTGACCCCATGAGTGTGCAGCTCACTCATTAAGTGATAGAACCGATCAATGACATCGTCCAAGCTCTCCTTTCCCATTGACGAGAAGTTGTCAAACTCCTTCTTTAACGCTTTAGCCTTTAGAGCTTTTAACGATGCATTACCGTCATACCTCTTTTCCAATGCATCCCACAGCTTCTTTGCTTGCTTGTTCTCAGAAAATTGATGGAAAATGTCCTTTGGAATTGACTGAGTAAGCAGAGCATAAACTTTCTTCTTAGCATTGTACTTGAGCTTTTTTCCATCAGTCATGCCCCCTAGTGTAAGTTTAACTCCATCTGCACCTACAGGCATGCTATACCCTGTCTCTATCGACTCCCACAGATGGGGATCTACGCCATTCAAATAAATCTCAAATCTTTGCTTCCACTGTGGGTAATCATCTAACATGATTAGCTTAGGAGGCTTGTTATGATTCCCCACTTCATTTTCCAGAAGCAACAGATTCTGGATCCTTGAATCTTTACCTGCTGTGAACGCTGAATACTGGTCCTCCATTACTATTAACTTTAGACTTTGAAACAAAATTGTCTGCTTGTCCGAATGAAGGTGTGCAATTGGGCTATTCGGGCTATTGAACAATGCGGATGACTCAAACGTGCGACTGAACCAATGCGTATGAATCAATCGTGCGTATGGACAGGTGCGAATGAACAATGCGACTAGACAGTTCAATTGTACGAATGAAAGTACGAATGAGTCCAATCGTGCTATGAGGAATGCGAATGAACTCAGTCGTGCGATTGAGTCAATCGGGCGACTGAAGCTGCTGTATGTTGAAAATTCGAAGGTTTAAGGTATTTTGGACGCAAAAAAGACGAATTTTCACTAACCCTAATTGCCGTATGCCAGAAAAAATGAACTTTACGAACTGGAGACGTCTAAAACACCGTTTGACACAAAAGGATTGCCTTTTTCGTGGAAAACACAATTTTATATCATAAACGATTGAATCACACGTAAATCAAGAGCCAAGGCTCTGATACCACTTGTTAGGACGTAGTATTGAATGAGATACTAACTGATAAACATGTATACCAAATCAAATAGTGCGGAATCCTATTTGATAGGTGATCCAATCAGTGAGAACGCATGTGGAATCAATTGTAGATTGAATCTAAATGTTAAGAACGATTGATAATCAAACTAGTGTGATCTATGAACTTGGAACAGGTTCTTAGAGGTCTCTGGACAGCTAGGGTACATAGGGATTCGAAGTGCTTAGTTTTTCCACGATTTAAGTGGTATTTATAGGTTAGTGTTCCTCATTCGGGCGACTGAACCATCAGTATGGTTCAGTCGTGCGATTGAGCCATGCGGTTGATCCATTCGCACGACTGAGTGTTCAGTCGTGCGACTGAGTCAATCTCATGTTACAATCATGCGACTGATCCAGTCTCCTAGTTCAGTCGTGCGACTGAGTCATTCGCATGAAGTTGTTCATGCGTATGGTCCATCAGTATGGGCCATTCGCATGAGAACTTCACATTACTAAGTTTGAGTATATTTCTTAAACATTACATTACCAAGATTAATTCACACAACCACAAACCTAAATAATCAATTCAATACGTGTTAAACAACTCATTAATGAAATATTAAACATTATAACCACAACCAAACATTTTCATTTCATTAGGTACCCAACTATTACATATGTGTAAGAAATAAAGACATATTACATTAAGCTCATAAACTAGGTACACATGTATCTGCAGTTTATATAAAGTATAGCTCATCAGCGCTACACATGTACCTTACTATACCATGCATCATCATACTAGACAAGCACAAGAAGCACATTCAAACTATATCATAAGAATACAACAGAACAAATACAGGTAACAGGGATGGACTAATGCGGGTGATAAAAGAATTGCGAGTAACGGTCTAATGGATTTTTGCGGGTGAGGTAACTAATGCGGGTGAACTACTTGTTCATCCGCATTTGTCAGTTAGGCTAAATAGCTAAAGCTAGTACAAATGCGGTTAATAGTCCAACATTTGCGGTTAATTGATCAACTAATGTGGGTGGACTATATGTTCATCTGTGTTAGTTTAACTTGGTTAATTTTAAAGAAATGAGACCGATGAGACAAATGCGGGTGAATTACCTGTTCATCCACATTTGTACACTTGGTACATTCAGACCACTATCAATAAATATGTACAGTTGAGTCGCATAAACAAATGTGGCTCAACTGTACACATCCGCATTTGTATACTTAGTGCATAAGATACAAATACAGATGACTATGAAGAAATACAGGTGTTGATGATTCACCCACATTGACTTCTGTACTTAACATAATTCCCATGCATACCATCTGGGTTTATATAACCCACTATTCATCATATCAACTTTATATAAACTATTAAAAATAACAACTTTCATTCTATAAATTGTTTAATCTTTAACAGATCATTCTTAGTACGCATACTAGCACCAAAATACATGAAAACATATAAGAATGGGGATCTAGAACTCACCTTAACAAGAAGAACTCGATGAAAACCATAACAAAAGTGGTAACAACCGAGATCTATATAACACACACCAAGGTGTCAACTTTAATGATCAAAACAATGTTAAAACACCCAGATAGCATAGATCTAGCATTCCATACATGAAAGTCCTTACCTTTGCTCAAATCTTCGACTTTCTCTCTCTAAAAATACAACTTTCTCTTTCTACCAGCCTCTTTGGAAGAAGGTTTGCATAGAGCTGTCATATCTCCTTTTATATGGTGGTTTTAGGGTGTCAAGTTTCATTTACCCACCTTTTGCCCCTACCTTTCTTTATTTCCTTTATTCCCCTCAGTTATATACATATAAGAATAAAACCGAGACGTTACAAGTCTTCCCTCGTATCTTTGGTTTCATGCTCGAAACCTTCTATGCGTAAAAAAATTAAGGATAAAACTGTCTTGTAACACCCGGATATTTTTATAGACGAGAAAGACAGAATAAATGCGAATAAAGAGGAGAAATATAATGTAACCCAAAGTTAAGGGGTTAAAAGTGTCCAAAAGGACAAAACTTTGAAAAGTTGGTGAATAAAGGTGATGGCCGCCCATCACACCCTTCACACTCCATTCTCCTTCGGTTTTAGAGAGAGAAACAACAGAGAATTCGAGTTTTAGAGAGAGGAAGAAGAAGAATTCAAAGTTTAAGATAAGATTTTGTGTTTTAAGTTGTTTTTGGTCGACTTAGCCTCGATTATATGCTTATGTGTGCGATTGTATGTTTGGGTGTGTGTTTTAGTGTGTTTTAGGTGTTAAAAACGTTTGAGAAGTTCAAGAGAAGGGTTTAAGCTCGAAAGCAGCTAAGGTGACTTCTAGAACCCCTTTTTAACATGTTTTAACAAAATTTGGGGCTGGAAATGCATGTGTTTATGTTTTTATGAAAAATGGTTTTTCACCTGAACGTGTGTGTGTGAATGTGTATGTGGATGGGTGTAAATTTGGGATTTATAAGCATGTATGTACATGTTATGATGCTTAGAATGTTAATACTAAGCTTAGATCATGATTTAACATGAATTGGGACTGATTTATGTTAATTTTGTGTAAGTTAGTTGCCCATGTGCCTAAACAGTGGCCCATACGACCAACGGTCTGATTTACTAAGTGTTCCCAACCGCCCAGAACCCCAACCGCCTAAAAAGTACCCAACAGCCTAGATATCCATGTGCCTAAGTCAGGCCCATGCGCCTGAATAGTACCCAAACACCTGGAAAATGTCCCAGAATGACTAAGTGATAGGCCCAAATGCCTAAATAGTGCCCATGCGCCAAAATAGGCCCATGCGTCTAAGTGAAAAACGACCAAGTGTAAGTCCAAACGTCTGCATAGTAGCAAAACGCCTCAACAGGGCAAAAACGCCGAAATAGTGCCCATGCGCCTAGACACTTAGAATAATTTCTGAAATCTCAGGAAAGGCAGAAAGTCTAGGGTTTGACCTGATTTGACTTATGGGCAATGATTACCCATTTTAAGCATGATTATGGGATGTTTTAGGGTTATGGAATGTATGAATGATGTATGGTATGTATTAGGTGTTATCTTTCCATGGTATTTATACGTAGTTATTTTATGTTATAAAATACGTTAAATATTATGTTATTACTTTACGTAATATGACAAATGAATGAAATAAAGTAAAGAATAACGTAACGAAATGAAAGATAACAATAATGAAAAGAAAAACGTAATGAATGAAAGAATGGCTAGCAAGCAAATGAAAGGAGGTGCACGACCATGTTGTCGTTAGCTCAACTGTGATGCGGGTTAGCTACCCCAAAGGATGCACACAGGGTCAATCATTGAGATTGACAAGGCCTTTGGTATGCCCTAGGTGACTAGATTAGCTTCGGGCACAATTTTAGTGGTTTAGTTACCACAGGTCCAGCATTAGCTTCGTGCATAATGTTCGGGGAATACCAATTGGTTTGAATGAACGGGAGAGGTGACTTACCCTAGGTGACTGGATCAACTTCGAGCACAATGTTCGTGGTTTAATTATTACAGGTCCAGCATCAGCTTCGTGCACAATGTTTGGGGTATTGTTCATCAATCCATATGAACGTAAAAGAATGACGTAATGTATGAAAGAAAGAAAGAAAGTAAACAAGTATGAAAGTAAAAGAATGATAATAAGTACGTTATGAAAGAGAACGAAAGTAAGAGAATGTTAACGAAAAACATGAAATGAAAGCATGCTATGACTATGATGGTGGAAAATGAATGATAATGAAAGCTAATATTAATACTTTCTATCTGTATGTATGATGCATGATCGCGTATGAAAGAAAAGGAAGGTTTTAACGAAAGTAAAGTATTTTATTTATACACTAGAACTCACTCAGCAACGCCGACTTTTATGTATTTTCCAGTTGGCAGGTAAGAGTTGCTGAGGATGGCACATGGCAGCTACTTGGAATTTTTGGGATGGCATCCATTAGTATAACAATGACATTTTTGTGATGTAATGCAATTATAATATTTTGTAACAGTTAACTGTATTGTATTACTTTGCAAAAGTTATCATTAATATATACGAAATAGTTTTAATTAATTTCTGCTGCGATGTTTTTAATAAATGTATGTTTTATGTGCGATGAATGACCAACTATGAGGTGCCCGGGAACGGGGCCTTACAAGTTGGTATCAGAGCCAAAGTTTAAGTGAAACGGGTAAAAACCTTCAAAAGAAACCTAAACTTAAACTAAAAATGGGACAATGGAAAGGGATGCCAGTCCAAGTAGCTATGTGCCATCAGGTATTTTCATTAACGTTAACCGGTAATATGTGCGCATGTTATTTGATCTGTTTGCCCTTAGTAGATTTAGATACTGATGTAGTCAGGATAGGAAGTGCTTGGGGTATGAAGAGTAAAGTAAGTGGCTAATCATAGCTGGCCACTATAATTAGGGATTTACTATACTTGACATAAACTAAGTTGTTACCTTGAATGACCGTGTTAGTGTTTGAATCTTATAGCGTGTTAGAGAATGTATGGAGGTAGATCTTCTAAGGCTTCACGTGGCGGAGTACGTGGTAGATGTGGTGCTGGACCACGAGTCACAAGAGGAAGGCCCAGGGTTGAAAAGGTGAACCATGAGGAGCCTGAGACCCTCATCCGGAGGGTGGAGATGAAAGTGCTAACTTGAGAGCCTCGGTGAAGGAGGCCATGGTGGAAGAGGTTCATCAGGTCATGCAAACGATCTTTCCATCTATGGTGACCGAAGTGATTAAGGATGTTAGAGAAGGAGAGAGGAAGGAGAGGAACATGCCTTTATGGGGGAGAGCAACCTGAGACCGAGACAGTTATCCCTACTGATGAGGAAGAGGAGGAAGAGGAGCTTATGCTGGAGACAGCACGAGGCTGTAACTATAGGGCACTTCAAAGTTGCAAGCCCCTTACCTTCGATGGTAATGGCACTGCTACTGCTGCTCACCGGTGGGTGAGGGAGATGGACGCTGTTTTGGAAATCAGCGAGTGCCGGGAGAACCAGAAGGTGAAGTTTGCCACCATTCATTTGTGGACTCAGCTTTATGCTAGTGGGACAACATTGTCCAAGCCGAGGGTAGCAGGGCGATTGGTAGAATGAGGTGGAGCGAGCTGAAGAAGTTGGTGATCGAGGAGTCTTGTCCTCATAGGGAGTTGGATAAGGTGGAGAGAGAGTTCCTATAGCTGGAGGCGGGAGCCATGACGTATCAACAGTACTCCACCAAGTTCAATGAGATGGCACGGTTGGTGCCGGATCAGGTGACGCCCCTGTCACGAAAGATCAAGAGATATATTCAGGGCTTTCCAGCGGATATCCGCAAGCACATGATCACCGCCCGGTCGAGTACGTTTAGGTCGGTGGTTGACTTATCTGGGAGACTGTATGATGAAAGGGAGGTAGTGGTGGCTGAGGTGAGTAAGCAAGGTGGTGGTGACCGGAACTGGAACGGGAAACGGTTCGGACGTGGTAGTGCTTCGGTAAACAACAAGAAGGCTAGGGTGGATGATCGACGGGTGATTGCCATAGGCTCGGGAGTGAAGAGATACGGGAAGTGTGGAAAGGAGCACGCTGGCGAGTGCAGGATGGGGCTTAATGTTTGTTTCAAGTTCGGGAAGCCCGGCCACATCTCTAGAGATTGCAGAGCAGCGAGGTGCTTCAACTGTGGTGAAGTAGGCCACCTGAGCAGGGAGTGCAAGAAGCCGAGGGCAGAAAGTTCCAGAGCTGGGAAGAAGATCGGGATTGAGGAGCAAAGGGTGAGCACCAGAGCATTCACGATGACCAGAGATGAAGCTAGGACGGACCCCGATGTTATGTCAGGTACGTTTCTAGTAAACCAAACTCTTGCTTCTATGTTATTTAATTCTGATGCTAGTAGGAGTTTTATTTCTACTTCTTTCTGTGCTAAATTTCCTGTTAGTAGTAGACATATTGATGAGCCCTTGGATATAGAAACTGTTATTGGTAAGTCCACTAGCGTTACTGATATGATAGAGGATTGTGCCATAGAATCAAAGGGTCATAGGTTTACTGCTAAATTACAGGTGATGCCCCTAGGCGGATTTGATGTAGTACTAGGGATGGATTGGTTAGCAACCTATGAATCCTACATCGTGTGTCGTAAGAAGATGATTAGACTGACAGCGCCTGACTGGAGTTTTGTGATGATATACGGTGATCGAGTTACGACGATTCCGAAAGTGATTTCGATGGCGGTGGCGGGAAAGTGCATGAGGCGTGGATGTGGTTCTTATTTGGCCTATGTGAAGGATGTGGACACATCAACACCATAATTGTCCGATGTACCGGTGGTGTGTGACTTTCCCGATGTGTTCCCAGAGGATTTATCAGGTGTGCCACCGGATCGTGAAATCGAATTTCAAATTGATTTGATGCCCGGTGCTCAGCCTGTCGCTAAGGCACCGTATCATTTGGCTCCTTCAGAGATGAAGGAATTGATGGAGCAACTGCAGGAGTTGCTCGATAAGGGGTTTATTAGACCGAGTATCTCTCCTTGGGATGCTCCGGTCTTATTTGTGAAGAAGAAGGTCGGTAGTATGAGGATGTGTGTTGACTACCGTGAATTGAACAAGTTGATTGTGAAGAATCGGTATCCATTACCGAGGATTGATGACTTGTTTGATCAACTCCAAGGTGCCAGTTGGTTCTCGAGGATAGACCTTCGATCTGGCTACCATCAGTTGATGATGAAGAAGCAAGATATTCCTAAAACAGCTTTTCACGTGCGTTATGGACACTACGAGTTTCTCGTTATGTCCTTTGGTTTAACTAACGCGCCAGCTGCTTTTATGAACTTGATGAATCGAGTGTGCTGGCCGATGTTAGATAAATCAGTGATTGTATTTATCGATAATATCCTGATTTATTCAAGGAGTGAAGAAGAGCATGTCGGTCACATTCGGGAAGTGTTGGATACATTGAGAAAGGAGAAGTTGTATGATAAGCTCTCCAAGTGTGCTTTTTGGTTGCGTGAGGTGCAATTTCTGGGTCACGTGGTAAATGCTGAATGGTGGACCCGGTGAAGGTTGAGGCTGTGATGCAATGGAAGTCTCCAAAGACGCCATCCGAGATCCGTAGTTTCTTATGATTGGCGGGATATTATCGTAGATTCATCAAAGACTTTTCCAAGATAGCCTCACCTTTGACAAAGTTGACTCGCAAGAATGTGAAGTTTGTGTGGGGTCGGGAACCGGAGAATGCTTTTGAGGAGTTAAAGATGGGTTGACGCAAGCTCCTATCTTGACATTACCTGAAAGGAATGAAGACTTAGTGGTATATTCGGATGCTTCCTACTCTGGGCTAGGTTGCGTATTGATGCAACATGGAAGGGTGATAGCCTACGCATCCTGATAGCTGAAAACCCACAAAGTCAACTATCCCATGCATGATCTAGAACTGGCAGCTGTGGTCTTTGCCTTGAATATTTGGCGGCACCACCTATACGGGACAAAGTGCACCATCTTCACTGACCACAAAAGCTTGACGTACTTCTTCAAGCAGAAAGATTTTAATATGAGGCAGAGATGATGGTTGGAGCTCATAAAGGATTACGATTGCGAGATCCATTACCATCCGGGCAAGGCCAACGTGATGGCAGATACCCTTAGCCGAAAGGAAAGACCCGAGCCAATTCGGGTGAAAGCTTATTAGTTGATTATGACCTCTAATGTGATGACACAGGTCAAGGAGTTTCAAGATGAGGCTTTGAAAGAAGACCATCTTAACTCTAAAAGGAAGAAAGGTCTAGTCACAGAATTGGGTGAGAACACTCTTGGTGTTAGAACCCGATTCGGACGAATGTGGATTCCTCGTTACGGGGATTTACGTGGAAAGATCATGGACGAGGCTCATAAGACTCGATACTCCATTCATCCCGGTGCTACCAATATGTACCACAACATGAAGAAAGATTACAGGTGGCCGGGTATGAAACGTGACGTAGCAATGTGAGTAAATGCCTTACTTGTTTGCAAGTGAAGGCGGAACACCAGAAGCCGTATGGGAAAATCCAACCGTTAGATATACCCAGTGGAAGTGGGTGCATATCACCATGGACTTTATTATGAAGTTAACACGTACCCCGAAAGGGTATGATGCTATATGGGTGATAGTTGATCGTTTGACGAAGGGTGCTCACTTCCTACCGATCCAAGAGACGTATTCTTCTGAGAGACTCGCAGATCTATTTATCAAAGAGATTGTAGCTCGTCATGGTGTGCCGGTGTCTATTGTATCTGATCATGCCACTCGGTTTACATCAAAATTTTGGAAGAAATTCCACGATGCGATGGGGACGAGCTACACATTAGCACGACTTATCATCCTCAGACGGACGGTCAGTCTGGGAGGACGATCCAGACACTCGAGGACATGCTTCGAGCGTGCGTGATCGATTTTGGAGGAAGTTGGGATGACCATTTTCCATTAGCAGAATTCTCGTACTGTAATAGTTATCATGCTAGCATTGGCATGCCACCATACGAGATGCTATACGGTAGGAAATGCAGGACACCCGTTTATTGGGGTGCATTAATCAGAAAGAGTTTGGAAGTATTGAGGTGATCGAAGCTACGACTGAGAAGTTATAAAAGATCAAAGCCTTTATGAAGGAAGCCAAAGATAGGCAAAAGTCATATGCCGATAAACGGCGTACACCGATTGAGTTCCAGGTGGGTGATAGGGTTGTGTTGAAAGTCTCACCTTGGAAGGATATCATTCAGTTTAGAAAGAGGGGCAAGTTGAACCCGAGGTATATAGGACCTTTCCGAATTATTGCTCGAGTAGGGGAGGTGGCCTATAAATTGGAACTGTCCGATGAGTTAAATGGAATTCACCCGACATTCCACGTATCTCATCTACGGAAGTGTTTAGAAGACGAGGATATGATTGTACCACTGGAAGATATCGAAGTGGATGAACGGCTCAATTATGTGGAGCAACCAGTGGCGATCATTGATCGTAAAGAGAGAAGGTTAAGGAATAAAGTGGTTCCGCTTGTGCGTGTACAATGGAAGCACAGGAAGGGATCCGAGTCTACATGGGAGATTGAAGGAGAGATGAGGTAGCATTACCCTCATCTGTTTGAGGAATAACAGGTTTCGGGGATGAAACCTATATAAGAGGGGTGGACTTGTAACACCCGGATATTTTTATAGACGAGAAAGACAAAATAAACGCGAATAAAGAGGAGAAATATAATGTAACCCAAAGTTGAGGGGTTAAAAGTGTCCAAAAGGACAAAACTTTGAAAAGTTAGTGAATAAAGGTGATGGCCGCCCATCACACCCTTCACACTCCATTCTCCTTTGGTTTTAGAGAGAGAAACAACAGAGAATTCGATTTTTAGAGAGAGGAAGAAGAAGAATTCGAAGTTTAAGGTAAGATTTTGTGTTTTAAGTTGTTTTTGGTCGACTTAGCCTCGGTTATATGCTTATGTGTGTGATTGTATGTTCGGGTGGTGTGTTTTAGGTGTTAAAAACGTCAGAGAAGTTCAAGAGAAGGGTTTAAGCTCGAAAGCAACTAAGGTGACTTCTAGAACCCCTTTTTAATATGTTTTTAACAAACTTTGCGGCTGGAAATGCATGTATTTATGTTTATATGAAAAATGGGTTTTCACCCGAACGTGTGTGTGTGAATGTGTGCGTGGATGGGTAAATCTGGGATTTATAAGCCTGTATGTACATGTTATGATGCTTAGAATGTTAATACTAAGCTTAGATTATGATTTAAGATGAATTGGGACTGATTTATGTTAATTTTGTGTAAGTTAGTTGCCCATGAGCCTAAACAGTGGCCCATGCGGCCAACAATCTGATTTACTAAGTGTTCCCAACCGCCCAGAACCCCAACCGCCTAAACAGTACCCAACCACCTAGATACCCATGTGCCTAAGTCAGGCCCATGCACCTGAATAGTACCCAAACGCCTGGAAAATGTCCCAGAATGACTAAGTGTTAGGCCTAAACGCCTGAATAGTGCCCATGCGCCTAAATAGGCCCATGCGTCTAAGTGAAAAACGACCAAGTGTAAGGCTGGACGTCTGCATAGTAGCTAAACGCCTGAACAGGGCAGAAACGCCCAAATAGTGCCCATGTGCCTAGACACTTAGAATAATTTCTGAAATCTTAGGAAAAGCAGAAAGTCTGGGGTTTGACTTGATTTGACTTATGGGCAATGATTACCCATTTTAAGCATGATTATGGGATGTTTTAGGGTTATGGAATGTATGAATGATGTATGGCATGTATAATGTGTTATCTTTCGATGGTATTTATATGTATTTTTTATGTTATAAAATACGTTAAATATTATGTTATAACTTTACGCAGTTTGACAAATGCATAAAAGAACGTAAACAATAACGTAACGAAATGAAAGATAACAAGGATGAAAAGAAAAACGTAATTAATGAAAGAATGGCTTGCAAGCAAATGAAAGGAGGTGCACGACCATGTTGTCGTTAGCTCAACTGTGATGCGAGTTAGCTACCCCAAAGGATGCACACAGGGTCAATCTTTGAGATTGACAAGGCCCTTTGGTATGCCCTAGGTGACTGGATCAGCTTCGGGCATAATGTTCGTGGTTTAATTACCACAGGTCCAGCATCAGCTTCGTGCACAATGTTCGAGTATACCAATTGGTTTGAATGAATGGGAGAGGTGACATGCCCTAGGTGACTGGATCAGCTTTGGGCATAATGTTCATGGTTTAATTACCACAGGTCCAGCATCAGCTTCATACATAATGTTCGAGTATTGTTCATCAATCCATATGAACGTAAAAGAATGACGTGACGTACGAAAGAAAGAAAGAAAGTAAACAAGTACGAAAGTAAAAGAATGATAATAAGTACGTTACTAAAGAATGAGAACGAAAGTAAGAAAATGTTAATGAAAAGCATGAAATGAAAGCATGCTATGACTATGATTGTGGAAAATGAATGATAATGAAAGCTAATATTAATACTTTCTATCTGTATGTATGATGCATGATCGCGTATGTAAGAAAAGGAACGTTTTAACGAAAGTAAAGTATTTTATTTATAAAACTAGAACTCACTCAGCAATGCTGACTTTTATGTATTTTCCAGTTGGCAGGCAGGAGTTGCTGAGGATGGCATGGGGCAGCTACTTGGCATTTTTGGGATGGAATTCATTAGTATAACAATGACATTTTTGTGATGTAATGCAGTTATAATATTTGTAACAGTTAATTGTATTGTATTACTTTGCAAATGTTGTCATTAATATATATGAAATAGTTTTAATTAATTTCTGTTGCGATGTTTTAAATAAATGTATGTTTTATGTGCGATGAATGACCAACTGTGAGGTGCCCGGGAATGGGGCCTTACATGTCTCATCTCTTCCTCGGATTCCCAAGTGGACTTCAAACCTTTTTTATGATTACACTGTACATGAACCAGTGGAATTATTTTGTTTCTCAATATCTTTTCCTTCCTGTTAATAAAAGCCACCAGCTGTTCCACATAGTTCAGCTTGTTATTAATTTCCAAGTATTCAAGCAGAATGTGAGAGACTTCATTCGCTAAACACTGACACAGATGTGATACATGGAAAGTGGAGTGAATCCCGCTTAACTTATCTAGTAAATCCAATCTATATGCCATTTCAGCAACATGAGCTAGTATTTTGAATGGCCTAATAAACCTAGGACTTAACTTTCCCTCTTTCTGAATCGAATAATCCATTTCCATTGTGAGACCTTTAGAACTTTATCGCCAACTTTACACTCTATCTGTCTTCATTGTTTATCCACATACGACTTCTTTCTATCTTTGGCAGCTCTCATGTAGGCTTTGATCTTTCTAGCTTTTTATTGGTAGCCTCTATCACTTCTATGCTTTCAAATTCCTTCTACCCAATCTCACCCTAGCACACCGGGATTCTACATAGCCGCCGTAAAGCATCTCATACTAAGGCATACCGAAGCAAGCGTTGTAACTATTGTTGTACAAGAACTCTGCTAATGGCAGATGACTATCCTAGCTTCCACCAAAGTCTATAATACATGATCAAAGCATATATTCCAAGGTTTGAATAGTCCTCTCGGAATGTACTTCTGTTTGTGGATGGTAACATGTACTAATATGCGATCTCGTCCCTGTAGCATCATGTAATCTCTTCTAGAACTTTGATGTAAACGCATGTCTCTATCAGAAATGATCGACACCAGTATACCATAACGAGCAACTATCTCTTTAATAAACAGCTTGGTTAACCGTTTTGAGTTATACGTTTCTCGGATCAGAAAGAAATGAGCGCTCTTCGTCAATCTGTCAACAATCACCCATATGGCATCATAACCCTTAGTTGTCAGGGGTATATTAGTTATGAAGTCCATAGTAACATGCTCCTATTTCCATCCCAGAATATCTAAAGATTAGATCTTTCCATATGGCTTTTGATGCTCGGCCTTAACCTGAAGGCACATTAGACATTTTTCCATGTAACAAGCTACATTTTCTTTCATTCCCGGCCCCTAATAATTCTTCTTCAAAGTCCTGATACATCTTGGTGGTTCCTAGATGAATCGAGTAGCAAGTCTTGTGCGGTTTATCTAAGACCTTCATTCGTAATTCTCCACAACGGCGAATCCACATTCACCCGAATCTAGTTTTGACACCACTAGTGTTTTCTTCTAGATTCACGACATGTCTTTTCATCCTCTCTCTGTTCACTTGCTCATGCTTTAAAGCCTCCTTTTGTGACTTAAACATTTACCAAATGACGTCAGGCGTCACCACTAACTTATAAGATCACACCCGGACCCATTCATGACATTCCTTGCGGCTTAAGGCATCAGCCACTACGTTAGCTTTTCCTAGATGATAATGAATGTCATAGCCAAATCCTTCAATAACTCCAAACCACCATCTCTATCTCATGTTAAGGTTCTTCTGCTCGAAGAAAATAGTCTAATCTCTTGTTTTCTGTGAAGATCGTACACTTGACACCATACGGATAGTGTCTCCGGATCTTAATGCGAAGACGACTACTACAAGCTCCAAATCATGGGTATGGTAATTCACTTCATGAACTTTTAATTGTCTAGACGCGTAAGCGATAACCTCACCATGCTGCATCAGAACACACCGTAACCCTTGATAAGAAGCATGGGAGTAAACTACCAAATCCTCATTCCCTTCCGGCTAGGTCAAAACTGGAGCCTATGTCAACCTCTTCTTTAACTTTTGGAAAGCAATTTCCTGACCATCACCCCAATCAAACTTTAGATCTTTCCTCATCAACTTAGTTAATAGCAAGGCTATCTTAGAGAAATCCTAAATGAATCCCCTGTAATAACCCGCCAATCCTAAGAAGCTTCGGATCTCTGATGATGTCTTGGGTGAAATCCATTGCATGACTGATTCCACCTTTACAGGGTCTACCATAATCCCATCTGGGTTGATCACATGACCCAGAAACCGCACTTCGCGCAACCAAAATGCGCATTTGGAGAACTTAGCATACAACCTCTCCCTCTTGAGGGTTTTGATGAATACTATCACCGATCTATCACCTTTAGCATACTAATCTTTTGAAAAAATTTCAAATAATTCATAAAAAGGTTATACATTAGCATCATATAATCAATCCTTCATTCATGTATTCATACTTTTCATACTTCCATTTTCTTTATCTTTTCACCTTTAACTTTGAGCGGGTACAAGTTGGTGCACATGCCCATGGTATAACTCCTATAAGAGTAACAATGCACAATGTAAGTATTCTCTAGTGTAAGGCCCCGTTCCCGGGACGCTTACAGCTGGTCGATCATCGCACATAAAACATATATTTTCATCTTCTTACATAAAAGCGTTGCAGCGGAAACATTTAAACATACAATTCATTTAAACATAATAGCTTTTGCAAAACAATACGTCGTTAACAGATTACAAAATACATTTTTACTTTCCCTTACAAAAGCATTATAACAATGGATGCCATCCTAAAGAACTGAGTAGTCTCCCCGTGCCATCCTCAGCAACATACCTACCAACTGGAAACACATCAAAGTCAGCGTAGCTGAGTGAGTTCCAGTTTTAATAAAACATACTTTTCTTTCGACTTAAAACGTTCTTTACTTCCTTTCAAATCATACTATACTTTAGAACGTGATCACACATCGTACGTACACACATAATATCATTATTATCTTCATCATTCGTTCTTTAATCTCTCGTTTGTTCATTTCATACATTCGTTCTTTCATAATTATCTTTCTCATTCATATTTTCGTATATACTTTTCACTGTATTTTACTTTCTTTTCTCTTACTCTTTTCTCGTACTTTATATTCGTCAGTTGACATACATCATACATACATACTGATAATAATTATTATTATTATCTTCATCATCATTCGTTCATTCATTCATTTCTTCGCTCATTACTCTTCATTACTCAAATCTTGTCTCATGCAATATCCCCGACTTATGCTCGAAAGCTGATACTGTGCCGGGGCCTATACCCAAACCCCCGACTCATGTTCGAAGACTGACACAACACCGGGATACGTGACAAAGATCCCATTCGAGTCAATCACATGGATTGAACTCTATCCGAGTTTGTTGCAACACAAGGTCGCTCACCTCATTGTCAATCTCAATGATCTTTATCCGAGTCTTTTGCGACAACAAGGTTGCTCACCTCGTTTTCAATTTCAATGATTGATCTTTATCTGAGTCTTTTGCGACAACAGGGTCGCTCACCTCATTGTCAATCTCAACGATTGATCTTTATCCCAGTCTTTTGCGACAACAGGGTCGCTCACCTCATTGTCAATCTCAACGATTGATTTTTATACGATCTTTTGCGACAACAGGGTCACTCACCTCATTGTCAATCTCAACGATTGATCTTTATCCGAGTCTTTTGCGACAACAAGGTCGCTCACCTCATTGTCAATCTCAACGATTGATCTTTATCCAAGTCTTTTGCGACAACAGGGATGCTCACCTCATTGTCAATCTCAACAATTGATCTTTATCCGAGTCTTTTACGACAACAGGGACGCTCACCTCATTGTCAATCTCAACGATTGATCTTTATCCGAGTCTTTTACGACAAGATGGTCGCTCACCTCATTGTCAATCTCAATGATTGATCTTTATCCGAGTCTTTTGCGACAACAGGGTCGCTCACCTCATTTTCAATCTCAACGATTGATCTTTATCAGAGTCTTTTGCGACAACAGGGTTGCTCACCTTATTGTCAATCTCAACAATTGATCATTATCCGAGTCTTTTGCAACAACAGGGTCGCTCACCTCATACATTTGCTTGCAAGCCTTTCATTTGTTCATTCATTTATTAATGCATGCATTCTTTCATTACGTTCCCTTTTCATTATCTTCCACATTACGTTACATAATACTTTCATTACATTCATTAACGTTCGTCGCAACCACGGGAAGACAATCATACATAATAATAAGGAACATAATAACATACAACATCAGTCACACACGACAACATCGCACACCCATAACATACATCATGCATAACGTACAACATGCACAATCACACCACATCAAACATCACATGAATTATGCGTATCACATCATATAAAACCATAAGGCATCACACATCATCATGTATCGCATCGTCATCATCATCAGCTCATCATCATAAATCATCTTACATCATCCATGCCCATCACATCATCTATAACCCCAAAGGTCCGAGCCTACGTCTGCACTTTCCCGAAAGTTAGATGAGACTATGGTCATTCGGGCGTATGGGTCCTATTCGGTCGCATGGTCTTCCATGCGTATGAGAACACTCAGGCGAATGGACCTCCATTCGCATAGCCTCCAATCGCATGCTTCCCATATGAATGAACCTCAGTCGCATGATATCCGTGCGTATGGACCTCAGTCGCATGACCTTCATGCGAATGGCCCTCAGTCGCACACCTTTTGTGCGTATGAACCTCAATCGCACGACTCACGAGCGTATGGACTCCAGTCGCATGACCTTTAGTCACATGACCTTCATCCGTATCTCATTCAGTCGCATTACTTTCATGCGAATGAACCTCAGCCGCCCTCCTTTCGTGCGTATGGACCCATTCGCATGCCATTCGACGCATGGACCTCCAGTCGCATAGCCTTAGCTGGGTGCAGAATGCAGTTCATCCCGAACTGCAGTTGCCAAGTTTGACTCCAAACTCTTCCAAACCTCTTTTAAGCTCAAATCAGCCATTCTAAACCTTAGGGAAGCATACCACGACACCAGTCTAGCACAACCACGCCCGAAATCAATACCCAAACGAATCATACACATACACATACATACATAAATGGGTTTACACCCAAAACACCCAAAAACAATTTTCAGATGTGTTCTAGCCCTAAAATCATTCAAAAACATGTAAAAGAGGGGTCCTAGAACTCACACAAACAATCCCGTCGAGTAGAGCTTCGATTTGACCCGCTACACTTGATTTTCACGCACGAATCCACCCAAACCAAGTTTTCTCTCCCTTTTTCTCCTTCTCTTCTCCCTTGGCTGAGTTTTTGGCAAAATGGGGAGGGTTTGGGCTGCCCTCCCCTCTTAATCCCCCATTCTTCCAAACTTTCTCCCGTTTTGGCAAGTTTTGTCCCTCGACTTTGGGCTTTATTTCTTTTTCTTCCTTCGTCGGCTTCAAAGGAAATTTCCGGGTGTTACAAGTCCACCCCCTTATATAGGTTTCGTCCCCGAAACCTGTTATTCCTTAAACAATTGTGGGCAATACTGTCTCATCTCTTTTCTGGTCTCCCACCTGGAATTTAATCGGCCTACATCATTTATCAACACACGAATTCTTCTCTATCTTTGTCTACCTTCCTCAGGGCTTTGATCCTTTCGAGCTTCTCAGTCGTAGCCTCGATCACCTCGATACTTCCCATATGGCCTTTGGTGCTCGACCTTCACTTGTAAACAAGTAAAGCATTTACTCCCGTACTCCACCATATCACGCTTCATACCCGGCCACCAATAATCTTTACTCGGGTCTCGGTACATCTGACAGTTGGGATATTAGTGTATCCACGTACCTCACATCGGCCATGTAGGCAATACTTTCACGCCTCATGCACTTTCCCGCCACTACCATCGAAATCACCTTCAGAATCGTCGTGACTCAATCACCTTAAACCGTTATCGTGATCCCATCAGGCGCTGTCAACCGTATCATCTTTTTGCGACACACAATATTCGTTGTATAGTCAACCAAACAATCCATTCCTAGGATCACATCGGAGGGCGTATCTATATTCTTACCACTAACAAGCAATTTAGCACAGAAAGCAGCAGGAATAAAACTTTTACCAGCACCATAATCAAATAACACAAAGGCTAAAGGTTGATTTACTAGAAATGTACCTGTTACTACATCGGGGTCCGCCCTAGCCTCCTCCTGCATCATCGTGTAGGCGCTGCATTCGCCCTCTGTCCTTCTCCTCCGGTCCTCTTCACTCCCGAACCTTCTACCCTTGGCTTCTTACAATCCCTGCTTATGTGGCCAATTTCTCCATAATTATAACATCTCATAGTCCTACATGCTCTAGCCACATGACCAGGCTTCCCACACTTGAAGCAAGTATTTGGTCCCCTTTTGCATTCTCCTGAATGCTCCATCCCACATTTACCGCACCTATTCAACCCCGCACCAGGTGTGACCACACGACGGTCATCCCCCGTGCGTGCTTATTATTCGTCGGGACACCACCCCGTCCAGTTCTCTTCCCCCTCTAGTTCTGGTCTCCATCACCTTTCTCGCTGTCTTCAGCCACCATCACTACAGTTCTTTCATCGTACAACCTTCCTGCCAAATCAACTGCCGACCTAAACGTGCTCGGTCGAGCAGCACTCATGTGCCTGCGAATATCCACTGGCAAACCCTGAATGTATCTCTTAATCTTCCGTGACAGAGGCATCACCTGATCCGGCACCAGACGTGCCATCTCGTTGAACTTCATGGTGTACTGCTGATGTGTCATGGTTCCCGCTCCAGTTGCAGGAACTCCCTCTCAACCTTATCCATCTCCCGTTAAGGATAGAACTCCTCAATAACCAACTTCTTTAGCTCCGACCATCTCATTCTCCTAATTGCCCGACTGCCATCGGCTTGGACTATATTGTCCCACCAACACAAAGCCGAGTCCACAAATGAGTGGCCAGCAAATTTCACCTTCTGGTCTTCTCGGCACTCGCTGATATTCAGAGAAACTTCCATTTCCCTCACCCATTGATGAGCAGCAGTAGCAGTGCCATTTCCATCAAAGGTAGGGGGCTTACACCTTTAAAATGCCCCATAGTTACAGCCTCGTACCGGCTCCTGCACAGGCTCTTCTCCATCCTCCTCATCATGTGAGGGAATCTTCTCAGTCTCCAGTTGCTCCCGACCTCCCGAGGAACAGTTCCCCTCCCTTCTTTCTCCTTCCCTTACAGCCTTAATTACTTCGGTCACCACAGACGGTAAGATCGTCTCCATGACCTGATGAACTTCTTCAACGACAGCCTCCTTTGCTGAGACCCTCAAATTGGCGCTCTCATCTCCACCCTCCGGATGAGGGGTCTCAAGTCCTTCATGAACCACCTTTTCAACTCTGGGTCTTCCCCTCTTGGGTCGCGGCTCAGCACCAAGCCCATCATGACCACCACCACTAGAGGCTTTCGAAAATCTACCACCGGCCATCCTCTAACACACACTGAAAGATTCAAACACTAACACGGTCATTCAAGAGAACAGCTCAGTTTATGTCAAGTATAGTAAGTCCCTAATTACAGCGGCAAGTTGTGATTAGCCACTTACTTTACTCTTCATAACCCGAGCATTACCTGTCCTGACTACATCAGTATCTAAATCTACCAGCAACACATAAACCACATAACATGCGCACATAATGCCGGTTAACATTAAGGAAATACCTGATGGCACGCAGCTACTCAGACTGGCATCCCCTCCCTTTTCGTCCCATTTTCAGTTTAAGTTTAGGTTTATTTTGAAAATTTACCCGTTTCACTTAAGCATTGGCTCTGATACCAACTTCTAAGGCCCCGTTCCTGGGACGCTTACAGCTGCTCGATCATCGCACATAAAACATATATTTTCATCTTCTTACGTAAAAGCGTTGCAGCAGAAACATTTAAAAATACATTTCATTTAAAAATAATAGTTTTTGCAAAACAATACGTCGTTAACGGATTACAAAATACATTTTTACATTCCCTTACAAAAGCATTATAACAATGGATGTCATCCCAAAAGAACTGAGTAGTCGCCCCGTGCCATCCTTAGTAACATACCTGCCAACTGGAAACACATCAAAGTCAGAGTTGCTGAGTGAGTTCTAGTTTTAATAAAACATACTTTTCTTTCGATTTAAAACGTTCTTTACTTCCTTTAAAATCATACTACACTTTAGAACGTGATCACACATCATACGTACACATAGATAATATTATTATTTTCTTCATCATTCATTCATTAACTCTCGTTCGTTCATTTCATACATTCGTTCTTTCATAATTCTCTTTCTCATTCGTACTTTCGTATATACTTTTCACTGTATTTTACTTTCTTTTCTCTTACTCTTTTCTCGTACTTTACATTCGCCAGTTGACATACATCAAACATACATACTGATAATAATTATTATTATCATCTTCATCATCATTCGTTCATTCATTCCTTTCTTCGCTCATTACTCCTCATTACTCAAATCTTGTCTCATGCAATATCCCTGACTCATGCTCGAAAGCTGATACTGTGCCGAGCCTATACACAAACCCCCGACTCATGTCCGAAGACTGACACAGCACCGGGATACGCGGCAAAGATCCCATTCGAGTCAATCACATGGATTGAACTATATCCGAGTCTGTTGCAACACAAGGTCGCTCACATCATTGTCAATCTCAATGATCTTTATCCGAGTCTTTTGCGACAACGGGGTCGCTCACCTCATTGTCAATCTCAATGATTGATCTTTATCCGAGTCTTTTGCGACAAAAGGTTAACTCACCTCATTTGCAATCTCAACGATTGATCTTTATCGAGTCTTTTGTGATAACAGGGTCGCTCACCTCATTGTCAATCTCAATGATTGATCTTTATCCGAGTCTTTTGCGACAACAGGGTCGCTCACCTCATTGTCAATCTCAGCGATTGATCTTTATCCGAGCCTTTTGCGATAACAGGGTCGCTCACCTCATTGTTAATCTCAACGATTGATCTTTATCCGAGTCTTTTGCGATAACAGGGTCGCTCACCTCATTGTCAATCTAAATGATTGATGTTTATCCGAGTCTTTTGCAACAACAGGGTCGCTCACCTCATTGTCAATCTTAACGATTGATCTTTATCCGAGTCTTTTGCAACAACAGGGTCGCTCACCTCATACATTTGCTTGCAAGCCTTTCATTCGCTCATTCATTTATTAATGCATGCATTCTTTCATTACATTCCTCTTTTCATTATCTTCCATTTTATGTTACATAATACTTTCATTACATTCATTAACGTTCGTCGCAACCACGGGAAGACAATCATACATAATAATAAGGAACATAACAACATACAACATGTGACATCCGTCACCAAAGGTCCGTCAATTGAAGAGTTTCTATTATCTTTCCTTTAATTGTTCATTCCTCCTCTTTATAAACTATACGTGCAGATATCATACTTGCTTGGTTATCTTTTACACTTGTGTTATCGTTATTTGCATCGTTATCACCTAAAGCGTTTACGAATATCGCCACCGTTATCATTAAATATATTATCTTGACATAATATTAATGTCATTAACAACATCATTTTAAGATACAAATATCATTAAATGCATCCCTATCATTAATATAACTAGCCTATTCACGTTGTTTCAACCGAAACAAATTTGGGAACTCGGGGCTAAGTGCAGGGACCAAACATGACATTATGCCAAACTAGGGCTGGGTATATAAACCCCTTACCAACCCTAGCCTTCATTTCCTCATCCTCTTCTTCATCTTCTTCTTCTTCTATTTCTTCCTCATCCTTGCACCAAAATCGCCCCGTTTCGTCGTGTTTTCACCAGCAAAACCTTGGCTACAGCCGAGACTACCCCTTTCTTGCTGGTAGGCGACCTTGGTCATCCCTTTTCTTGCTTGTTACTCCTGCGTTTTTTAGGGTTTCGGGTGCTCGGGTTCAACCCGAGCACATGAGGTCGTGTGGGTGCGTGTGTTGCCTTTCTGCGTGTGCATCTTGTTTAGATATGTTAGATATGTGTTTCTGGAAGTCCTTGTGGCGTGAAACTCATGCCGTTCTGCACTTCTGCAGTCACGATTCTGCTGTTCATGCGACTGGGTCCGTCATGCGATTGAGTCGTGCGACTGGGTGAGTCGTGCGATTAAGTCCATGCAATTGAGTGAGTCGTGCGATTGAGTCATGCGACTGTGTGTATTCATGTGATTGAGTCCATGCGATTGAGTGAGTCGTGCGATTGAGTCATGTGACTCTGTGTATTCATGCGATTGAGTCCATGCGATTGAGTGAGTCGTGCGATTGAGTCATGCGACTGTGTGTATTCATGCGATTGAGTCTATGCGGCTGAATGTGTGCGATTGTGCATGTATAGCACGACTGAATGCTGAGTCGTACAAATGAGGTTCAATCGTACGAATGAAGCTGATTCGTGCGAATGAAGGTTGATTCGTACGTATGGAGGTTGAGTCGTGCGATTGGGTGCTGTGTGGTACGACTGAATGCTGAGTCACACGAATGAGGGTCAATCGTATGAATGAAGCTGATTATACGATTGAAGGTTGATTCGTGTGGATGGAGTGTTGAGTCGTGCGTCTGGTCCTGTCGTGCGATTGGAGTTGTTGTGTGTGATTTCCTCTTGTGTGCAGTGTGTTTGTCGTGTAATGTTAAGGTGACATTGACACGGTTGCCATTGCTAATGAAAGGATCTGGTATCTAGTTTGATCAATTAGATTTGATTCGCAGCAGAATAGTATAAGAATTAGACAAATTCAAGAAAGAACACAAATGATAATTCAATGGAACAGTACGGTTATAGAGAGAAAAGGTATTTCTGCAAAAAGGAATATTTCATTCAACACACGCTTCGGCAATAACAAAATTAGGTCATCCTCCCTTTTATAAGGAAGGAGACGTCAGCTGATGTCACTTAATAGTGACATCTAACCGTTATTACAACAACTACTGAACGTAAACTAAACTACTAAAGATGTCTACACCAGCTGACATCTTCTTACAAAAGCTAAGTGTAAACTAGCACTATAGCTACTGAAACTACAACTACTGAACTACAACATCTAAAGAACAGGCTCTTCAGACGTTTTACATTAAGTAAACTACTGAAAGAAAACTACTGAAACTAAAATAGAAAACTACTGAAAAGAAACCATCATAACGACTGAAGAGTACTACTTCAGCTGTTGTGACAACCTCTGAAGTCTTCAGTTCTTGACTTTAGCTGATGTAGTCTTCAGCACTTGAACTTCAGCTGATGAAGTCTTCAGCACTTGAACTTCAGTTGATGAAGTCTTCAGCACTTGAACTTCAGCTGATGAAGTCTTCAGTTGTTGTCATCAGCTGATGAAGCCTTCAGCAGTTGTTACGATGTCTGTGGGACTTAAAGGTTTTTCTGATCAGGCTCATTGGTTCTTTTGGTCCAACAAACTCCCCCTGAACCAATGCAGCCAAAACCTTTAACTTTATTGATGTCCCACTTATTAGGCAGAAAAGTTTTGTCTTTTTCTTCTGGATCAGCTCAGAAATGACCAATATCAGCACAGGCCAGGGAAGAGGTTTCAAAGATCTGATTGGCAAAGGATGGATGGGAACTCTGTCTTGGGGAACTGGACACAGAGCTGTTACCCCATCCATGGAACCTACTTCCCAACTATGAGTCTGTAAGACTCTCTCACATAGGCCTCAATTAAGACGATTTGATCCTCCATGGTAAGATCTTCAGCTTCTCCCTCAGAAAAGAACTCAGGTTCATAGTACTCAGACAGGTATTTGACCTGTTTCCCATTTCTTAACTCCACTGTTGTGATTTCTCTGTAAGCAAATTCATCAGGGTGATTACCCTCTAGCAACAAATGGAGTTCATTGTGTCTGACTTCCTCAAGCCTCTTGTATATTAACCCCTTTTTCACCATTTTGTTCTCCAACAACTTTTGTGGGGGGAGTTTGGCTTTATAGGCTTTCTTGAAGTCTTCTAGGATCTCCCAGGGTGATACTACAATGGCCAGCAAGATCACTGTATCTACAATCTTTTTCACTTGGCCATTGTATCTGTGTGGAATGTCTTTCTTGTGAATCCTATGACTCACCCTGGGATCAGGCCAAATCCTTATTCTCTCCTTCTGATATTGAAAAGTTTGTTTGAGAGCATATAACCTCTGAGCATGTTTTCTCATGGATATAATCGATGAAGTTTGAGTATAAACTTTGTCAACCATTCTCAACAGCTCCTCATCATGTTGTTTATGTTATTGCTCTTCTTCATGTTTTACATTCACAGTTTCATCTGGATTGCAGGAGTGAGTGTTGGTTGACTCTTGGCCTTAGGCAATGTAATGACAGCTGAAATAGGCAGCCTGTCCTCATCCTCATCATTATCATCTTCTTCTTCTTCAAGCCTCAACACCCTTTTCTTCCTCTTCTTGGGTGCATCATCGGCTATTGGTTTCTTGGGAAGAGGAGTTGGTTTTATGGGTTGTGATGTGGGTTGTTTTAGTGTGGGAGATTGGACAGGCTATTCTAGCAATTTTGTAAGAGAAGCTTTGGTGTGCTTGGCTAGATCAGTCCTGCTCCCAGGACCAGCTTCATTCAGGGCTTTTATGATCATCCCTTTAGTGAATACCTCAGACGAACAGATCTTGTTGGTTATTTTCAAGATATTGTCCCTGGACCATGATTTGACCTCAATGACTGATCTCCCTAGATACTTCGAAATGAATCTTGCCATAGCTTCAAGTCTCTCTTCTCGTTTTTACTATAGCAAGACCATCGGTTTTCAATCTCCTGAATCTCCAACCTCCTGATCTCAGAATCAAGCTTAGCTGTATCAAAGCCTTGCCTAAACAGCTGACCAATGATTTTATCCATTGACCTGCTGTGTTGGTCATCAGCTTCCTTGATCATAACATCCAGCTTCTTTTCATCAGGAGTCTTTTCACTTTCACCACCCTTCTTCTTCTTATATGTAACATGAAAGTCTTTTTCTTTTTCAGACTCCTTCTCCATCTCCTTCTCCACCACCTTCTCCTTCTCCACTTCTTTCTCTTTTTCTTTCTCTTTCACCTCTTCAACTCTTTTCCTCTTGATTGCTTTCACTGACTTAGACTCCCCTTTTTGGTTGCATTGGTTGCAGGGGTTTGAATGTCAGAAGTTTCTTTGACACAGCATCATCAACCAGGGTTTTGATGTTTGAGGAAAGCCTCTCATCAAGGGTGTGATTCACAATATCAGTGATGATGGGAGTGATGAGAGGCAGGGATGTTTTAAAGATAGCAACCATTTGCTCAGAGGGGTTCTGTCCCTGAGAAATGGTGCCAGAAGCAGAGGCTGGTGGCTGAGTATTTGGGAGTGACTCTGTGTGTGGGAGACCTTCAGAAGAAGGTGCCATCTGTGGGTGAATATTGGCAGATGGACTTGATTCTTGAGTCATTTTGGCAAGTAGTTCTTTTAATCTACTTACCTCATCCTCAAGAATTGTTTTGAGCTAAAACATCATAAAAGAAGCCCAGGTCATCATCAGTGTTAGCTGAATCACTTGACCTCCTGATTAGATCAGGATGAACATGTGCTGAGTGTGGATCAGTATTCACATGTGCCTCTTTGTCTTGGAACTGGGGACTTCCTGCCTTAGGATTAAATCCTTCATCAGCAGTAGCCTCTGGTGAGGACTTTGAGATGTTACCAACTTCACCCTGTTCATGTGCTGAAGCAGGAGAAGTGGCAGCCTCACCAGATGTTCTTATCTCCTCTTCCATACAGAGAGATAGAACATTGTAATCCTGTGTTATGGGCTCTCAGAAACACTTTGATCCTCCCTCTCAATGGTTGAGGTTTGCCCAGTTGGAATAGGTTCCTGGGGAGGAGGTGGAGTGTTAAGCTGAGTCAGCACTTTGCAATTAGAATGGTTGGACTTTGTGGGGCGGTTGTAGTGGGAGATAGGGGTGAAGCAGTTTGCACCTGGGGAGAGTGGTGCTCTTCAATGGTAACCTTCTCAAGTGAGAGAGGTTCCAGAAATGTGGCTTCCCCTGAAATGGTTGCTTCAGGATCCTTTTGAGAGGATTCCTGAGCGGCTGTGGTTGGTAGAGTCTTTATAACTACTGGGGGATTAGTACCAGTAGCTACTTCCTGCCTTTGTGTTGCAGGGGCATCCTTAGGGGACTCAACTCCCTGAGTAGCCTTTTTGGGCTTTTTGGTTTTTGGCTTGGTGGGGACTTTGGATTTGGAAAGAAGGCTGTGGGTTCCCGCTGCTTGGGTTTTAGCAGCTTGGCAGCCTCTTTGAGGTGTGTGTCTGAGTTGTGCCTGGAGTATACTTCAGGCAATATAGCCAAAGCAGGGACTCCTAGGCCAACAAGGCCCTCAGTTTTTAATTGTTTTTCATTAATGGCCATGAGGAACCTTGGATATAATATCCATCTTGTAGCCACAGGTTTCATAGCCATATCTTTTAATTCTAAAAAGATTATTTCAAAAAATTTAGATTTTGTTGCTCAAGGATAGAGTACAATACATGTTGCCACCTTGATGACATTTGATCCCATGAAGATGATTTAGGGGCAAGGCAGACATTGACGATGTGAAAGATAAGTCGTTCAGGATCATGGAAGTGCTTCTTCAGGATTGTGGAAGCACGGAGGTCACCTTGGTATCCATGGTGGGCAAAAGATAAGTCGGTTGTGCCCTTAGGATACTCAGTGACAAAGGTGGCATCATTCAGATTTAGGGTTTGTCGAATGATGTCAGAAGTGATGACCACCTCCTGTTGGTTGACAAACGACTTGAGAATGACCTCGGTGTCATTCTCACCAGTTGTAATGGTGGCGTTTGTCCAGAACTGTATGAGGGATTCGGTGTGGATGATTGGATTTAGAAGAAAGGCCGTTTTGTAAGGAGATTCAACCATCAGATCGATGGCGTCATCAAACTTGGTCCAAAAGGCTGATTTTGTGAGGTAGGCTACACAGTTATGGCGTGGTTTGAGCTGCATGGTTGCCATTAATATGAGAGGGAAGTTTCAGCGTTTTTGAATAGTAGGTTGTGAGAATGAAAAACTCTGAAGTTAGGGCTTGATATTTATAGGGTATGGTTATGAACGGCTGATAGAAAACATCTGAAGGTTTTGGTGTTAGACATCAGGTGTTTGAAACAACTAATGGCATGGTTTTAACCTTCAGAGGTTGGAAACGACTGAAGACTTGGTGTTAGTCATCAGTAGTTGTAAACTACTGAAGATATGGTTTTCATCTTCAGAGGTTGTAAACAACTGAAGACTTGGTTTAAACTACTGAAGATATGGTTTTCATCCTCAGAGGTTGTAAACAACTGAAGACTTGGTTTTAGTCATCAGTAGTTGTAATCTACTGAAGATATGGTTTTCATCTTCAGAGGTTGTAAACAACTGAAGACTTGGTTTAGTCATCAGTAGTTGTAAACTACTGAAGACATGGTTTTGGCTTCAGTTGTTTTGATATGAAACAGCAGTAGTTTGAATCAGCTGAAGAGTAAATGTACTCATCAGCTGTTATCGTCAATTCAGATGTTTCATTCTGACCTCAACATTTACTCATCAGACTTTGTCTGATTTTCAGACGTTTCATTGGCCATCCGCTCTTTGGAATATTTATTCTTCAGCTCTTGTGAACAAATGTTCAGAAGATATGATGAAATAAATTATTCTTCAGAACTTGTGAACATATATTGTATTCAGTACTTATATGTAAGATTATACATCAGTACTTTTGGACAAAATTTATTCTTTAGAAAAAGGCATCAGGAGTTATAACCACATCAGTAGTTGTAACTTCATCAGTTTTTTTCAACAAATAATGTACTTCAGTACTTTGAAGTATTTTAGTCTTCAGTAGTTATGAAAAATACTGAAGACCAAATAACTCATCAGTACTTATTTTTTACTTTTGTATACTAATGCTCATCAGTACTTGTGATCTGAGAGCATTAGTATTAGTCAATTTATTCCAGTTGCAGCATACCAAGCCTTAGCACCAGATTTTGAAAAGTGGCACTGTCTAAAGGCTTAGTAAATATATCTGCAAGCTCATCAGCACTTGGAACAAACTTTGGATCAATCAGACCTTTTTCATAACAATCCCTAATAAAATGATGTCTGATCTTAATATGTTTGGTCCTAGAATGCTGGACTGGATTCTTAACAATACAAAGAGCTGAAGCACTGTCCATTAGTAATGGAGTCTTAGTCTCTGTAATGCCATAATCCAATAATTGATTCTGAAGCCAGAGTACCTGAGATGTAGAACTTGCAGCAGCAATATACTCTGCTTTAGCAGTTGATGTAGCAATTGAAGTTTGTTTCTTACTCTGCCAAGAAACTAAACAATTGCCTAGAAATTGGCATCCACCAGAAGTTGATTTTCTGGTGACTTTGCACCCTGCATAGTCACTATCAGAGAAAGCAACTAATTTGCAAGAGTGCCCAGTAGAATACCAAAGACCTAGAGATTGAGTTCCTTGCAAGTATCTAAAGATCCTTTTGACTGCAATCAAATGGGATTCTTTAGGTGCAGCCTGAAATCTAGCACAAACACAAGTTGCAAACATAATGTCTGGTCTAGAAGCTGTAAGGTACATCAAGGAACCAATCATACATCTGTAAAGGGTTTTATCAACCGCTTTACCTTTCTGATCAACATCCAGTTGTATGGTGCTGCTCATAGGAGTAAAACAGGGCTTACAGTTTTGTAAATCAAACTTTTTCAAAAGATCTTTTGTATATTTGTACTGATGAATGAAAGTTCCATCAGTTCTTTGTTTGATTTGCAAACCTAGAAAGAACTGTAATTCTCCCATGACACTCATTTCAAACTTTTGTTGTATTAACTTTGAAAATTCATCACACAACTGTGGATCAGAGGATGCAAAAATAATATCATCTACATAAATTTGAACAAGTAGCTTATGTTGTCCCACTTTCTTTATGAATAAAGTTTTATCTATGGAGCCTCTAGTGAAATTATTTTGAAGAAGAAAATTTGATAATTTTCATACCAGGCTCTAGGAGCTTGTTTCAACCCATATAGAGCCTTATAAAGCTTATACACCCAATCTAGATGTTTATTATCCTCAAAACCAGGTGGTTGACACACATAAACCTATTTTTTATTTTACCATATAAAAAGGCACTTTTGACATCCATTTGAAAAACCTTAAGATTGTGGAAAGCAGCATAAGCTAAGAACAATCTGATTGCCTCCAGTCTGGCTACAGGGGCAAAGGTTTCATCATAATCAATACCTTCTTCTTGTGCAAACCCCTGTACAACCCGTCTGGCCTTGTTCTTGACAATTTGACCCTTTTCATCTGTTTTATTCCTAAACACCCATTTAGTGCCTATTGCACACTTACCTTGGGGTAAAGGAACCAGCTTCCACACTTGTTGCTTTTTGAACTGAAGAAGCTCAAGCGGCATGGCTTAAACCCATCCATTGTCTCTTAATGCAACATGATAATTCTTTGGCTCTTGCTGACTGATGAAAAGAGTATAGAAGCAGAAATTAGACAATTGACTTCTGGTTGAGACTCCAGCATTGATATCACCAATGATCTGAGACATTGGGTGATCCTTCAGCTCTTGATAACCAATGAGATCTGTGCAAGTGTTTGTAGGGGATTCAGCAGCAACAGATGTTGATGCAGATTCTTGAAACCATATAGGAGATGGCAACTCAAAGGAAGTAGATGATTCAAAAATCTCATCAGCATTTGTTGTGGATGGAGCTGCTGAAGCTACAGGAGAATCAATTTTAGATGACTCAGGCAGTTGATCACTAAACCTAAAAAGGTGAGTACTGTCAGCATCATCATCAGTACCACCAGGTGGAGAGCTGTGTGTAGGAGGTTCAGGAACTGCAACAGCAGGAGACTGATAAGGAACATATTATAGTATGTCCAAATCAAATAGCTCCACAGGGTTTTGTGGAATTTTATCCTTTGGAGATTCATTAAACTTCACATGTGAAGTCTCTTCAACCATCTTTGTTCTGCAGTTGAAAACTTTGTATGCCTTGCAAGTAGATGAATAACCAACAAAGTACCCTGCATCCACCTTTGATTCAAACTTCTGAAGTGGATTCTTTGTGTTGAAAATATAACAGGGACACCCAAATGCTTTTAAAAATGAAATCAAAGGGGCCAAATGATGTAGTACTTCATAAGGAGTCTTCATCAATCTCTGATTTACTAATACTCTATTTTGCACATAGCATGCTGTGTTGATAGCTTCAGCCCAAAAGGTCAGCGGCAAACCAGAATCAGCCAACATTGAGCCGGTAGCTTCAACAAGTGTCCTGTTCTTTCTCTCCACCACTCCATTTTGTTCAGGAGTTCTTGGAATGCTGAACTGCCTCTTGATTCCGTTTGACAAGTAGAATTCATCAAGTGTGTGATTTCTAAATTCTGTGCCATTATCACTCCTTACACACTTGACTGGAAGGGAATACGTTTCTCAACATACAACACAAAGTTCATAATAGCTTGTGCAGCTTCATCTTTGGAGTGCAAGAAGAAAGTCCATACAAATCTGGAGTAATCATCCATAATTACCAGACAGTATTTCTTCTTTGCCATGCTCATCACTCTTACAGGACCAAAAAGATCCATATGCAATAATTGTAAGCAGGCAGTGGACTTTGGCTCTTCTATTGGAGGGAATGATACTTTGTGTTGCTTCCATTTTAAGAAAGCAGAGCAGTTGTCATCACATTTGAACTCCTTCAATGGCAATCCTCTTACTAAACCATGGTGAATCACCTGGTTCATGTTTTTGAGATTCACATGACCAAGCCTTCTATGCCATAGAGTAGAGTCCTGAGGAGAAGCCCTGGAGAACAGGCAAGGATGGCCTTTTAGATCGATTTTCTTTGACAAGTCCAAGGCATATACTCTGCCTGTCCTGTTAGCCTTCAGGAGAGTATGATCATCCAATACCTTGTCAATCAAACTCAGAACTTTGGAAGACAGAATCCTGCAGTTCTGACTAGTGAAAAGGGCAACATGACCTTTATCACACATTTGACTGACACTCAAGAGTTTATACTTGAGATTCTCCACATGGTTGACATCATCAAACCTTATTTCACCATTGGAAACAAAGCCTTTGCCGATGATGTAACCCTTAGCATCATTGCCAAAAGAAACAAACCCCTTCTTTCCATGAGAGTAGTCATTAAAAGAGAGCTGCTCTTGTCATATGCATGGATCCTCCACTATCCACATACCAGATGCTTCTTTCGCATGCTGAAGAACCCTGCATTCATCACAAGAGACTAGTTAGCTTTTGAGACCCAAACCATTTTGGTTTTGGGTCTGTTCTTATCAACAAATTTCACACTAACTGGTTTGTCATGAGTTGCAGCCTGTGGTGATGGAGATGGTGCAGAAAAGGATTCCTTTGTTTTAGGCTTAGGTTTCCTTTTCTGTGGTTTAATCACAGGAACATCTATTTGGTTGACTCTCCCCAATAGATGTTGAACCATCATAACAAGTTGTGTCTGATTGGTTGCTAAAGCCTTCAGCTCATCAGACACATCAGTGCTTGATTTTGATGGATTCCTGTGTTGCACCATCTTCCTGTGAACACCTTCAGCTGTTTCCTGATTAACCCCTTCCTTCTTTTTGGATTTCTTTAAGGATTTTGGGGTTTCAGGTTGAGATGCTGCTGGTACAAACTTGGTTTCAAACTCAACTTTCATTTTGTTAATTTTCTCTTTTATGTTCTTATCTTTGTTGAGTTTTGAACCTTTTCTGTACCAGCAATCATCAGTGAGATGATTGAATAAGCCACATATTTCACATGGCTTTTTCTTCATCTTCTGTTGATCAACTGCTAAAGAGGATGAAACTACTGAAGATTTGTTCTTCAGTACTTTCTTCCTTTCAGTACTTGTGGTAAGTACTGAAGGATTCTTAACTACTGAAGATTTGTTCTTCAGTAGTTTTCTATCAATACTTGCAGTTTTCTTCCTTTCAGTACTTATAGACTTCCTGATAGATTCTTCAGTAGTTTTCAAACCCTTTCTACTTTCAGTAGTTTGGGTTTGTTCTTCAGGTGTTGTAACTTGCCCATCAGTACTTTGAGTACTTTGTGAGACAACACCTGAAGTGATCAACTCTTGTTTGATCATGTGACTGTCAGCATTTAAATCATCAGCTGTTTCAATATCAGCTGATTGGTTTTCTGGAGTACTAATGCTGACTTCATCCTCTAATTTTGGTGCATTATCAGAGGATGAATCACATGATGAGGTGGATTGGTTATTGCTTTCTCCTTCAGATTCTACTTCTAACCTAGGAGTAAAATCTGTAGGAGGAGCAGTGTGATTATAACAATTCCAAACTTTACATTGGAAGCCATTTGTTTGCTGAGAAGCATTTCAAAACCCTTGCATGAAGTTACCTAGCGTTCACACTCTACCTGGGTAGATGCAAGAGTTTCTTTGAGGTCCTTATACTTCTCTAAAAGTACCTCTTCCTTAGCCTTATCATTAGTGATTTGACATTTTAATTTGTAAATCTCATCATTGTTTTCATTTAGCAAAGACTCAAACTCAGCTTTTCTTATGGAAATTATGTTCTCTAGCTCAAGATTTTTGTTGATTAAAGCTACATTTGCTTCTCTAATAGATGCAAATGTGGCTATGCATGATTCAGAACATAACTTGGCCTTGGCCTCTGAAGATACCTATGATACCTATGATGTTGAAGCATTGGAGGATAATCCATCAGCAGACTCCAGGGCCATATGAGCAAGATTTCCAAAAGGATTGTCACCACCATGTTGACCAGCACCAGGGAACAGTTGTTCATGATGACCAGACATATCATCTGGTAGACTGCTCCAGTCAACAACACCAGGGGTGAAAAAGCTGTGATGTGGTTGAGATTGAGATTATTGATGAGATTGAGATGGTGGAGGCTCAGGAAGGGCATGTGGTTGTTGAGCAATGGGTGCTTGAACCTGACTTGTCTGAGGCATGTAAAAACAGGGGTAAGGGTATGGCATAGGACTTTGAGGAACAAAATATGCAGGTGATGATTGAACTAGTGATGGATGACCAGAACTAGTGGAGTGTTGCCCTTTGTTTTGTGAACTATTGCCCGGGAAGGTCACAAAGGGTGCAGATGAGTTAGATCTAGATGATCTACACTCTCTTGCAAAGTATCCAAGCCTATGGCACTAGTGACACCTCAACTTGCTCTTGTCAAAACCAACTTTGGTTTTGCCAGAAAGACCTGGGAATTTCCTACCAGTTCTTTTCTAGAACTTTTCAGATCTGATATTGATCATTGCCATTTGGCTCAAAATATCCATCTCTTCCAGATCATCATCCGAATTCCTTTCAAGTCCTCCATCAAAAAGCATAGATTATCACTACTACCACCTGAATTACAATCCACACCAACAAAAGCATGTTCTCCATAGTTTGTAGAGAAATCAATATGCTCATTATATGAACCTTCTGATGCAGCATACTCTGACTCCTGACCAACCAAGGCAGTGTTGCCTGGTACAAAGTCATCAGTGAGCTTTCCAGATGAAGACAACTTCTTTTTCTGTTCTATCTCTCTTTAAATGTCAGCAGTTTTCCATGAAGTTGGGTGAGAGATAGAGTGGCTAGATTTGCACTATAGCGTAGGACAATAGTGTATGTGTCCAATCTCTCAGAAATCAAACAAGAGAATCAGCTCAAAACTGTTGAGTCACAGACTCACCCTTCCATGAGAGAATGTCTCATATTGTTGGGCAAGGATTTCCCTAGTATTTTCCAAGACCTCATCAGTTCCTCCAAATTGTTCTTTCAAAGCAACTCGGAGGTCATGAGCAGTTTCATGATACATAAGCCCTGAATAGATTCATTAGGCAGTGCCATGGCCAGAACTCCATGGGCTTTAGCATCAATTTCGAACAGCTTTAGATCTTCATCCGAATACTGATCAGGTTTCTTCAGAACCCTCTCATTTGTTTCTGGAAGACTCACCATAGGCTTGTATGGTCCATGCACCACAGATTTCCAACATCCTGCACTGTTGATAGACAGGTGATGGAGCATACGTCGTTGCCATATGTTATACTCACTCCTAACAAGCATCGGAGGCTTTGTTAAGAGCCAGTATTATGAGGATCATTGGTTGGTGTCGCCATTTCACAAATTCAAGCAAATTCAAAGTAATTTCAACAAATCTAGCTCAAAAACACGTAAAACCTTAAATTAATTGACCAGAAGCAGCAGAAACTCAAACTCTATAACTAATTCTTGCAAATTTGCTAATTCGATCAAACGTAGATATCAAAAGAGCAGTTTCAGTGATCAATTGTTAAATCGATCAATGATTAACCAGCTCTGATACCACTTGAAAGGATCTGATATCTAGTTTGATCAATTAGATTTGATTCGCAGTGGAATTGTATAAGAATTAGACAAATTCAAGCATGAACACAAATGATAATTCAATGGAACAGTACGGTTATAGAGAGAAAAAGTATTTATGCAAAAATGAATATTTCATTCAACACACGCTTCGGCAATAACAAAATTAGGTCATCCTCCCTTTTACAAGGAAGGAGACATCAGCTGATGTCACTTGATAGTGACATCTAACCGTTATTACAACAACTACTGAAAGTAAACTGAACTACTGAAGATGTCTACAACAGCTGACATCTTCTTACAAAAGCTAAGTGTAAACTAGCACTATAGCTACTGAAACTACAACTACTGAACTACAACGTCTGAAGAACAGGCTCTTCAGACGTTTTAAATTAAGTAAACTACTGAAAGAAAACTACTGAAACTAAAATAGAAAACTACTGAAAAGAACCATCACAACAACTAAAGAGTACTACTTCAGCTGTTGTGACAACCTCTGAAGTCTTCAGTTCTTGACTTTAGCTGATGTAGTCTTCAGCACTTGAACTTCAGCTGATGAAGTCTTCAGCACTTGAACTTCAGTTGATGAAGTCTTCAGCACTTGAACTTCAGCTGATGAAGTCTTCAGTTGTTATCATCAGCTGATGAAGCCTTCAGCAGTTGTTGTGATGTCTGTGGGACTTAAAGGTTTTTCTGATCAGGCTCATTGGTTCTTTTGGTCCAACAGCTAATGACAATCATCAAATTAACACTATCAAATTCACTGAAGTTAAACCAAATCGAATTAACTTAACATTTTACAACTAACGACAATCGATTTTAACACTGATGCTTACTAAGTATTTCTCTAATAGCAATGACACTTTTACACAAATATCATCGACAATGGCAACGTTTCTGGTATTTGGATCTACATAAGATCCATTGCGTGTGTTTGTGTGTGTGTGTTACCCGCGACCGAACCGATACGACCCGACTCGACTAAACATTACTATTAACATTAGGCACATCATTAATGCTTAACATAACTGTCAATAGGTGTTTGACTGTTCATTGCATACAATGTTTGGGAAGCTTTCATCATACATACTTACCACTTAACCAGTGAGTTTCGTGGCCCCTTTTTATGCTTTTACAATATTTCAACGTTTACAAACATGGGGGAAAAGTATGCTCACCAGTTTTCTATGCTGTACAATTTACGTACAATTTACATACCTGGAATCAACGTGATACTGTTTTGTGAGTACTTATTGAGACATACATGAGTTGTTGTGTGGTTCTTTCTTACAACCATTTAATTCCGGTGTTGGAACCGACGGATAGGTATTGGTAGTACTACTAGGTTGACACCCCCACCCTTGTCAGATGGTTTACTAGTTGGTACCATCACTTTGCCAGGAACGAGCCTTGGGTGAATATATTCCGACAAGTTGTTGTGTGTACGTCATTAGGTTTGGTTGTAAAACTCATGGTTATGTGATTTTGCTTACTTATAACTGTATGCACGGTATTCCGCAACAAATACTATACAACATCAATTACATTTTGACAATTTAAACCTGCGAGCTCACCAACAATTTTGTTGACCGTTTTGAGCATATCTTTTCAGGTGACAATGATAACTGAAGATCTAGGAGTGCTACCTTAGTGGAGACCCTAGGATGCATTTTTAAGACTGAACATACTTGACAAACAATCATTTTGAAACATTGTTGTATTCTATTAAACAATTATCATTCTTTTGGATACTTGTTCCCGGGTTGTGGGAATTACATTACAAGGATACAATATTTGGTTATGTGAATCATTTTCAAGTTAATGCTTATGGCTATGCTGTCGTGAATATTGACTAAACACGACACAAGTCTCCTTTGTGTCGGGTGTCGTCATGACACGCTTTTGTCATCAATTACATATATTGCATCTCTATTGTTAAAAATGTGTTATGACGATCCCGTCTCGCTCGCATCCCCGTGTTTTCGCTCTCAGCGGGGGTGTGACAGACTAGTATCAGAGCCATTGGTTATAGAGAATTAGGCAATTCACTTGACCTAGACTATAACCTACGAACCTTCATGTAGAATGCATGCTAGGATTGGCTTGCATCTGATATTACATGTATGTTCCTCTATACTTGTTCTTTATCTTTATACTCTATACTTATTCTTTATCTCTATGTCTTGTTATCTGACCATCCTGAAGAAAGTACTATTACTCTTACTCTTTCCGCACGGGATGCCTACTACTAGAATCTTCCCTTCGTATGCGCGCCGCATTATACCATTAGGTTGGGATACTCAACCTGAAGGGATCTTCACAGATCACGCGTGACGTCGATCTCAGATATTAAATCCGATCCTAAGATAATTATGCCTGAGGTCCCGAAAGAATGAAGGATAGGCAACCTTTGTTATACTGATTGAGATTATGTGCTTGGATTCTATTGGTTATGACGGACTACTATTGGAACCTTATTGGTTAATGAACATGAGAACCTACATAATCTGTGCATGAAGAATGGTGTCAATACTGTGATGTTAGTCTGGGTAGGTGAAGCTAAGGGTGACCGTGCAACGCAAATTACCATTACGGGTGCACACGTAATTGCAATTTGCAGTGCATGTGAAGTCTGGCTAATCTTACCATGAGGTAATGATCATAGTTAGTACAAGATACACATTCTGTACCTTAGAACACTAGAATTATAATTCTAGTAAGACCTTGTAACTGATGCTAAGACATTCATAACCTATACCATTACTTAAGACCTAATCTACTTAGAGCCTTCATGGAATTCCAATTATGATATGGATATTGTTCTCCATGAAACATTTCTCCACTTAGCATTCCAGTAACTATGGAACTGATTAAATGCTTAAAATGAAAGTGGATTTCCAAGAAATGTCAAAGAGTGATGACACTCTCAACACATACATTATTTTATTCATTGGGATGATGCTAAGGAAAATCGGATGTTATGTAACCGGTTTAAGTATCATTCTCGGTATATCGTGGATGTGGTGAGAACGCTACGGGGGACCCTATATATAAGCATCATCGATATACTAAGAATGTGCTTAAACGGGCTACGTGATGGTCTCAATTGAGTGGAGCATGAAATGTTGGAACTTGATGAGTGGAGTTATACGTGTATCTTAAAGTGACTAAAGTTTACATGTTTACTCCTTTTGTGATTAGAAAATGCCACCTCGAAGAGTCACCCGCAGTACAAATCATGAAGGTGAGACCCCACGAGGCAGAGGTAGGGGTAGACCACCAAGAATAGGTGGTGCTCCCGCCGGCAACAATCAGGGAACTGAAAACCCAGATATAGCTGCTATGATTGCTCAGCAGCTAGCCGCACTGATTCCAACAATAAAGACTCAAGTGAGTAACACTCTTCTGAATCATAATCTCCACGGGGATAATGATACTAACAATGAGCATAACCAAGGAACAGGGGAAGATACTGGGATTGGCGGAACAACTGGTAATGAAACTGGGGTTGTTAATACAAGACGGGGATGTTCTTACAAGGAATTTGCTGCCTGCAAACCGAAGAAATTTGATGGGAAAGGTGGAGTGATAGCTCTAACAAGGTGGCTTGAGAAGATGGAGGCCGTCATTGATATCAGCGAATGCCTCGACAGTCAGAAGATTAAGTATGCTACGTGTTCACTACAGGGCAAAGCCCTAACTTGGTGGAACACACAGATTCAAGCAAGGGGAAGAGAATCAGCAATGCAGATGACTTGGGATGAGTTTAAAGCATTGATTACTGAAGAGTACTGCCCACTCAATGAGATGCAGAAGTTGGAGCAGGAATTCTGGAACCATGCTATGGTAGGAGCTGGGCACGCAACTTACGCTGATCGTTTTCATGAGTTGGCAAGACTGGTTCCACATCTGGTGACTCCGGAATCCAAGAGAATCGAGAGGTACATCTGGGCGCTTGTGCCTCAAATCCGGTCTATGGTGACAGCAGCAGCCCCTCCTACTATTCAGAGTGCAATTCTGAAAGCTTGTACGTTAACAGATGAGATGGTGAGAACATGGGTCTTAGGAAGAGGGGCAGAGAAAAGAAAAGATGTCGGGGAAACGAGCAGGTTGAGCACTGGGAAGTTTGACAAAAGGGCCAAGATAACCAGAAATTTCGTGGCTGTGACAAGGCAAGAGAGAATACGTAGGGCCGCACCCTAAATGTGATAGGTGTAACTTTCATCATCCCCCAGCTGCAGTGCCGGGTGTGTGTGAACTGTAGACGCCCGGGGCACCTAGCGAAAGATTGTAGAGTTGCGCCGAATCTGGTTGCACCCGTTAACGTGGTTAACCCCGCCGAGAATGCTAGGGTCTGTTATGAGTATGGAAACCCGGGTCACTACCGGAACATGTGCCCCAGACTGAATCGGGCAGGGTCAACAAGGAAACAACCAACCCCAAGTGATGGCCATAGCTGGTAATCAAGGCGAAGGGAATCAAGGAAATGCTGCCAGAGGACGTGCGTTCGTTATCGGAGCAAATGACGCCCGTCAGGACCCGAATGTCATTACAGGTACGTATTTGCTCAATCACCACTTCGCATCTATACTATTTGATACTGGAGCAGACAATAGTTTTATATCTTCTGAATTTGCTCACGTGCTTGACTTGAACCCTAGTAGACTAGAAACTAGCTTCTCCGTAGAATGGCCAACGGTAGAGTTGTACAGGCCGATGAGATTATTAGAAAGATTGGAAAACCTTGCCTTCGATATAGACTTAATACCTTTTGAGTTGGGAAGTTTCTATGTGATTGTGGGAATAGATTGGTTGTCGAAACACGGTGCTGAGATTGTTTGTCGGGAGAAAGTAATACGAATCCCTATGCTCGACGGGGAGGTACTCAGGATTCAAGGAGAACGATCGGGAAGAACCCTAAAGCTTATCTCTTGCATGAAGACACGTCGATGTTTGCGAAAGCAGTGTTACGCGTTTCTGGCCCATGTAGTGGAAAAGAAAGAAGAGAACAACCAGTTGGTAGATATTCCTGTAGTACGAGACTATCCGGATGTATTCCCTGATGACTTGTCGGGTTTGCCTCCTCTACGACAGATGGAATTTAATATAGATTTGGTTTCTGGAGCTACGTCGGTAGCAAAGGCACCGTATCGGTTGGCACCATCAGAAATGCAAGAGTTATCTAGCCAATTACAAGAACTACTGGAGAAGGGTTTTATTCGGCCGAGTCACTCACCATGGGGAGCACCGGTATTATTTGTCAAAAAGAAGGACGGGTCGTTCCGTATGTGCATCGATTTTCAAGAGCTGAACAAATTGACTGTGAAGAATCGATATCCTCTTCCTAGAATTGATGATTTGTTCGATCAGTTGCAAGGAGCCTCATATTTCTCCAAGATCGACCTTCGTTCGGGGTACGATCAACTAAGGGTTTTCGAGGATGACATACCAAAAACAGCTTTTAGGACTCGCTATGGGCACTATGAGTTCTTAGTCATGTCGTTCGGACTGACTAATGCACCAGCTGTGTTCATGGATCTGATGAATCGAGTGTGCAAACCATACTTGGATAAGTTCGTTATCGTATTCATAGACGATATACTTATCTACTCCCGATCGAAAGAGGACCATGAGGAACACCTTCGGGCAATACTGAGTCTATTACAAGAAGAGAAACTTTTCGCTAAGTTCTCGAAGTGCGAGTTTTGGCTTCAAGAAGTGAATTTTTCTGGACACGTGGTGAACGAAAATGGGATTCATGTAGATCCTAGTAAGATTGAGGCAGTGAAGAAATGGGATGCACCCCAGACACCTTCTGAGATACGGTAATTCTTAGGATTGGCCGGATACTATCGTCGCTTCATTGCGAATTTTTCAAAGATTGCTCAACCATTAACTCTGTTGACTCAGAAAGATAAGAAGTTTGATTGGGGATATGCCCACGAACAAGCATTCCAAACATTGAAGGAGAAGTTGTGCAACGCACCGATATTGTCCCTCCCAGACGGAACTGATGATTTTGTGGTATACTGCGATGCTTCACATCAAGGATTGGGTTGTGTGCTAATGCAGAAGGATAAGGTGATCGCCTACGCCTCACGACAACTTAAGGTTCATGAAAGGAATTATACAACTCATGATTTGGAGTTGGGCGCTGTAGTATTTGCACTCAAGATACGGAGGAATTATCTGTATGGAACCAAATGCATCATCTACACAGATCATAAGAGCCTTCAACATATCCTGAATCAGAAAGAACTCAATATGCGTCAGGGACGTTGGGTAGAGTTACTTAGTGACTACGATTGTGAAATCCGGTATCATCCGGGGAAAGCGAACGTGGTGGTTGATGCCTTAAGTCGTAAAGAACGCGTGAAACCACTACGTGCTCGAGCGCTAGGATTGACTATTCAAAAAAACCTAAAAGCTCAGATCCAAATTGCATAAAGTGAGGCATTGAGAGAAGAAAACATTGCGGGAGAAGAATTCCGGGGGTTGGGTAAACAGATGATTGGCAAGGATGATAGCATACAGTATTTCATGGATCGTATATGGGTACCCAAATGGGGAGACGTTCGTACCCTAATCATGGATGAAGCACACAAGACATGATATTCTGTTCATCCTGGTGCAGACAAGATGTACTATGATCTTAAAGATCTGTACTGGTGGCCAGGCATGAAGAAAGACATTGCTATGTATGTAAGCTGATGCTTGACGTGCTTGAAAGTTAAAGCTGAACATCAGAAACCATCAGGATTATTATAGCAACCCGAAATTCCCGAGTGGAAATGGGAGAATATAGCCATGGATTTCATTACCAAACTCCCTAGAACAAGTAGCGGGCATGACTCGATATGGGTCGTAGTGGATCGGATGACAAAGTTAGCTCATTTCTTACCAATCCGAGAGGATTACAAGATGGACAAGTTGGCGAGATTGTACATAAAGGAGGTCGTGACACGGCACGGAGTGCCGGTGTCGATCATATCCGACCGTGACAGCCGATTTACTTCACAATTTTGGCAGACACTACAAAAGCGATGGGCACACGAGTAGATATGAGTACCGCCTATCACCCACAAACAGATGGCCAAAGTGAATGAACCATACAGACACTGGAAGACATGCTCAGGGCTTGTGTAATCGATTTTGGTGGTAGTTGGGACACTCACTTACCATTGATTGAGTTTTCTTACAACAACAGCTACCATAAAGTATTGTATATGCTCCGTTCGAAGCGTTGTATGGAAGGAAATGCAGATCACCCGTTTGTTGTGCTGAGATTGGTGAAAGCCAGCTAACAGGCCCAGAGATCATTCAAGAAACAACCGACAAGATTTTCCAAATCAAAGACAGATTAAAAGCTGCCAGAGATCGCCAAAAGAGCTATGCCGACAACCGTCGGAAGCCTCTAGAATTCAATGTTGGGGATCGGGTTTTACTCAAAGTCTCTCCTTGGAAAGGGATCGTTCGATTTGGAAAAAAGGTAAGTTAGCCCCAAGATACGTAGGACCATTCGAGATTACAGAAAGAATCGGTCCGGTGGCTTACGGTTGAGGTTGCCACAAGAAATTAGCGGTGTACATGATACCTTTCACGTGTCGAACCTCAAAAAGTGTTCGGCCGACGAGTCTCTTCACATA
Organism: Flaveria linearis; assembly: GCA_024085815.1. Lineage (NCBI taxonomy): Eukaryota > Viridiplantae > Streptophyta > Magnoliopsida > Asterales > Asteraceae > Flaveria > Flaveria linearis. The sequence continues at coordinate 44,937,448 of CM044011.1, forward strand.
CCAATCGAGGAAATCAACATCAGCTTCATTTTATCGAAGAACCGATAGAGGTCATGGACCGAAAGGTCAAACAATTAAGGCGCAGCAAGATCCCGATTGTCCGTGAGATGGAACTCCAAACGAGGACCGGAGTTTACTTGGGAAAGGGAAGACCAGATGAAACGCAAGTATCCACACCTATTTGAGGATGACACACTAGGACCTAACTCCAACTGAATTTCGGGACGAAATTCTATCAACTGGAGGATACTATGACATCCGTCACCAAAGGTCCGTCAATTGACGAGTTTCTATTATCTTTTCTTTAACTGGTCATTCCTCCTCTTTATAAACTATACGTGCGGATATCATACTTGCTTGGTTATCTTTTACACTTGTTATCATTATTTGCATCGTTATCACCTAAAGCGTTTACAAATATCGCCACCGTCATCATTAAATATATTATCTTGACATAATATTAATGTCATTAACAACATCATTTTAAGATACAAATATCATTAAATACATCCCTATCATTAATATAACTAGCCTATTTACGTCGTTTTCAACCGAAACAAATTTGAGAACTCGAGGGCTAAGTGCAGGGACCAAACATGACATTATGCCAAACTAGGGTTGGGTATATAAACCCCTTACCAGCCCTAGCCTTCATTTCCTCATCTTCTTCTTCATCTTCTTCTTCTTCCTTTTTCTTCCTCATCCTTGCACCAAAACCGCCCCGTTTCGTTGCGTTTTCACCGGCAAAACCTTGGCTACAGCCAAGACTACCCCTTTCTTGCAGGTAGGCGACCTTGGTCGTCCCTTTTCTTGCTTGTTACTCCTGCGTTTTTTAGGGTTTCGGGTGCTCGGGTTCAACCCGAGCACATGAGGTCGTGTGGGTGCGTGTGTTGCCTTTCTGCGTGTGCATCTTATTTAGATATGTTAGATAAGTGTTTCTGGAAGTCCTTGTGGCGTAAAACTCGTGCACGGAGCAGCCGGAAGCCACTCTGCACTTCTGCAGTTGCGATTCTGCTGTTCATGTGACTGGGTCCGTTATGCGACTGAGTCGTGCGACTGGGTGAGTCGTGCGAGTCGTGCGATTGAGTCCATGCGATTGAGTGAGTCATGCGATTGAGTCATGCAACTATGTGTATTCATGTGATTGAGTCCATGCGATTGAGTGAGTCGTGCAATTAAGTCATGCGACTATGTGTATTCATGCGATTGAGTCCATGCGATTGAGTGAGTCGTGCGATTGAGTCATGCAACTGTGTGTATTCATGCGATTGAGTCAATGCGGCTGAATGTGTGCGATTGTGCATGTATCGCACGACTGAATGCTGAGTCGTACGAATGAAGGTTCAGTCATACGAATGAAGCTGATTCGTGCGAATGAAGGTTGATTCGTACGTATGGAGGTTGGGTCGTGCGACTGGGTGCTGTGTGGTATGACTGAATGCTGAGTCGCACGAATAAGGGTTCAATCGTACGAATGAAGCTGATTCGTACGATTGAAGGTTGATTCGTGTGGATGGAGTGCTGAGTCTTGCGTCTGGTCCTGTCGTGCGATTGGAGTTGTTGTTTGTGATTTCCTCTTGTGTGCGATGTGTTTGTCGTGTGATGTTAAGGTGACATCGACACAGTTGCCATTGCTAATGACAATCTTCAAATTAACACTATCAAATTCACTGAAGTTAAACCAAATCAAATTAACTTAACATTTTACAACTAACGACAATCGATTTGTAACACTAATGCTTACTAAGTATTTCTCTAACAACAATGACACTTTTACACAAATATCATCGACAATGGCAACGTTTCTGGTATTTGGATCTACATAAGATCCATTGCATGTGTTTGTGTTTGTGTGTTACCAGCGAACCGAACCGATACGACCCGACCCGACTAAACATTACTATTAACAATAGGCACATCATTAATGCTTAACATAACTGTCAATAGGTGTTTGACCGTTCATTGCATACAACGTTTGGGAAGCTTTCATCATGCATACTTACCACTTAACCAGTGAGTTTTGTGGCCCCTTTTAATGCTTTTACAATATTTCAACGTTTACAAACATGGGGGAAAGTATGCTCACACGTTTTCTATGCTGTACAATTTACATACAATTTACATACTTGGAATCAACGTGATACTGTTTTGTGAGTACTTATCTGAGACATACATGAGTTACTGTGTGGTTCTTTCTTACAACCATTTAATTCCGGTGTTGGAACCGACGGATAGGTATTGGTAGTACTACTGGGTTGACACCCCCACCCTTGTCAGATGGTTTACTAGTTGGTATCATCACTTTGCCAGGAACGGGCCTTGGGTGAATATATTCCAACAAGTTCTGTGTGTACGTCATTAGGTTTGGTTGTAAAACTCATGGTTATGTGATTTTGCTTACTTATAACTGTATGCACGGTATTCCGCAACAAATACTATACAGCATCAATTACATTTTTACAATTTAAACCTGCGAGATCACCAACAATTTTGTTGACCGTTTTGAGCATATCTTTTCAGGTGACAATGATAACTGAAGATCTAGGAGTGCTGCCTTAGTGGAGACCCTAGGATGCATTTTTGAGACTGAACATACTTGACAAACAATCATTTTGAAACATTGTTGTAGTCTATTAAACAATTATCATTCTTTTGGATACTTGTTCCCGGGTTGTGGGAATTACATTACAAGGATACAATATTTGGTTATGTGAATCATTTACAAGTTAATCCTTATGGCTATGCTGTCGTGAATATTGACTAAACACGACACAAGTCTCCTTTGTGTCGGGTGTCGTCATGACACGCTTTTGTCATCAATTACATATATTGCATCTCTATTGTTAACATTGTGTTATGACGATCCGTCTCGCTCGCATCCCCGTGTTTCCGCTCTCAGCGGGGGTGTGACACAACATCAATCACACAAGGCAACATCGCACACCCATAACATACATCATGCATAACGTACAACATGCACAATCACACAACATCAAACATCACATGAATCACGCGCATCACATCATATAAAACCATACGGCATCACACATCATCATGTATAGCATCATCATCATCTTCAGCTCATCATCATAAATCATCTTACATTATCCATGCCCATCACATCATCTACAACCCCAAAGGTCTGAGCCTACGTCCGCACTTTCCTGAAAGTTAGACAAGACTATGGTCATTCGGGCGTATGAGCCCTATTCGGTCGCATGGTCTTCCATGCGTATGAGAACACTCAGGCGAATGGACCTCCAGTCGCATAGCCTCCAATCGCACGCTTCCCTTGCGAATGAACCTCAGTCACATGACATCCGGGCGTATGGGCCTCAGTCGCATGACCTTCATGCGAATGGCCCTCAATTGCACACCTTTCGTGTGTATGAACCTCAATCACACGACTCACAGGCGTATGGACTCCAGTCGTATGACCTTCAGTCGCATGACCTTCATCCGCATCTCACTCAGTCGCGTTACTTTCATGCAAATGAACCTCAGCCGCACTCCTTTCGTGCGTATGGACCCAGTCGCATGCTATTCGGAAGCATGGACCTCCAGTCGTATAGCCCTAGCTGGGTGCAAAATGCAGTTCATCCGAACTGCAGCTGCCAAGTTCGACCTCCAAACTCTTCCAAACCTCTTTTAAGCTCAAATAAGCCATTCTAAACCTTAGGGAAGTATACCACGATGCCATTCTAGCACAACCACGCCCGAAATCAAGACCCAAACAATCATACACATACACATACATACACAAACGGGTTTACACCCAAAACACCCAAAAATGATTTTCAGATGTGTTCCATCCCCAAAATCATTCAAAAACGTGTAAAAGAGGGGTCCTAGAACTCACACAAACAATCCCGTCGAGTAGAGCTTCGATTTGACCCGCTACACTTCGATTTTCACTCTCGAATCCACCGAAACCAAGTTTTCTCTCCCTTTTTCTCTTTCTCTTCTCCCTTGGCTGAGTTTTTTTCAAGAATGGGGAGGGTGTGGGCTGCCCTCCCCTCTTAATCCCCCACTCTTCCAAACCTTCTCCCGTTTTGGCAAGTTTTGTCCCTCGACTTTAGGCTTTATTTCTTTTTCTTCCTTCGTCGGCTTCAAAGAAAATTTCCGGGTGTTACATCTAGGTAAGTGCACATACTACAGTCCCAAACAGGGGTGAACAAGCACCAAGCAGGGCCCCGTCGTTAGAGTGTGAATGATACAACTCTTGTATGTTGAGTGCATACAAGATGCAACTCTTTTCAAGTGTATACAAGATACAACTCCTATCAAGTGAACAATGCACAAGCTAAGCTCCTATCAGAGTAACAATGCATAAGGAAAAGATTCTCTAAGGTGAGAATGCAACAAATGCAAACTCCTATCGGTGCTTGCAAGACTTTTTGTACATCGGGCCCATTTACTTTCTTTAATTAATTTTATCTTTCATACTATTTCTTTTTACGTTTTTATCATAACAGTAATTAATCATTCATTCTTCACCTTAACCATGGTTATACATTTATTATGTTATATAGCAAATCATCATCAACTTTCCATAGATAATGCATATCTAAGATTGTTTACATAAAGTATAGCTCATCAGCACTACACATACTATACCATGCATCATCATACTATACAAGCATAAGAAGCACATTCAAACCATATCACAAGAATACAACAGAGCAAATACGGGTAACCAGGATGGACTAATTTGGGTAACCAGGATGGACTAATGCGGGTGACACAAGAAATGCGGGTAACAGTCTAATGGATTATTACGAGTGAGGTAACCATTGTGGTAGACTAATGCAGGTGAACTACTCGTTCATTTGCATTTGTCACTTGGGCTAACTAGATGATGCTAGTACAAATGCGGTCAACAGTCAAACATTTATGATCAACTAATGCGGGTGGACTATAAGTTCATCCGCATTAGTTTAACTAGGGTAATTTTAGAGAAATGTGATCACTGAAACAAATGTGAGTGAATTACCTGTTCATCTGCATTTTCCCACTTGGTACATTCACATAACTATCAACAAATGCGGGCAACAGTAACATTATTCATTCGCATAAAAAATATAGCTCAACTATACACATCAGCATTTGTATACTTAGTGTAAGGTTATATAAGAAGCCTGATGCAACCAAAGCAACCAAAGGCTTCCTACATGCATGCACTATGTACAAGGTAGAAGTTGCTTTGAAAGTTTTACACTCTGCATAGTAAATATTCTAAGTGTAAAATTTTCCAAAACCAAAGACCAAATCTTTCGAAGCCAAAGATGAAGTCCTCAGATGAGGAAACCCTCATAATCATCATCAACCTATAGTTAGGCTAAGATAAATAATCAAACAAAGATAGCGTAGAAACAAAAAACCCACAGATTCAATAGATGATTGAGTCTTACTAAAACCTTACCTTTTAAATGAGCTTTAGCATATCATCATGGAGTAGATCTACGATTCAAATGACATGTATACCAGAGTAGCCTCGCTGGAAATAGACGGCAATGCTGCCATCACCCTCACACACGTCGCCAACGAAAGCATTTAGAAAAGACAATGGCTAAGTCCATGATGGTTAGAACATGACGGTCGGCTCCACCTCAACAAAAATGTGAGGCGGAGCGAAATTGGCTCTGTAACCATCTTCACCATTTTAAACGATGGTTAGATTCGGCATATCAGAAAATTCTCACTTTAAACCACCCAAACAAAATGGTACTAAACACAGTGACCGGCGCACGACCACCATCACCATAATCTCCCCCGCCACCGCCTTGACCACTGAAAAACTCGTGAATAATAACTTAAGTTTGAAAACCCTGAAGGGTATCTAAGAAATGTGGAGGGAAACAGGCAACAAAAACGGTCGCACCACTATAAATCACAATGCACCGTCACCTGCTCCACCTTAACCACAATAGGGAGGCAGAGCGGCAACATGCTCCATGCCACCGCCGCCTCGGATTTGTTAGAATTAAAATGGACACAATGGTTATGTAGTGGGTTGTCGTAGATGGACAAACACAACAGCATTGGCATGGCCGGTGGGAGAACCGCCAAGGACCTTACTGGAGTTTTCTTGCCCCCCTCTCTGAAGCCCGTCCCTCTAAACTACAAAATGAAAAACACATATAAGCCATATGGTGGTGCATTAGGAGTTGTACAACAAGCAACAGAACCACAAAACTATTGTTTATCAAGTTAGTTTATTCAATATAGGTTAATTTCCATATAATCTTGCAATTTTTTATTTTTTTACATGAATTGGCGGAATTTTGTGTTGCAACAAAACGCTTACACTATTTTTCACCACTGTAACAAGCTTTTACACCCGATATTACACCATTCAAATTAACAGTAATATCGTCACTGCGGCAACCTAACAACCAAAGAACATTAAATAATGTAACTACGCCACTATAACAAAATTTCAAAACTATAAATAAATCAAATTAACATAACTACATTAGTGATTACTTTGATGAACTAGAAATCACTTAACATATATACATTGTTGTGACCTATATTGTAATTCCTTATTGTGATATATACATTGTTGTGACCTATATTGTAATTCCTTATTGTGAATTACATTTAAAAACATGGTGTAAGAACAACAAAAAACCATGCACTAAACATAAAATCATACCTAATACAATAAATTACATTGAATAACATTGAATTACATTTTACTATTACTGTAACACCCCAACCCGACAAGGCTGACGTGTCACCATCACGGTAATTAAAATCCAAACACAATCCCATTATTAATAACGATTACAAGTTCAAATTCCAAAACCTAATAGAAGAGTCGATTACATCATTTAAATAAATAAACATCAAGCTTCTTTATCCAGATTCACTCCCCTCCCGAATGACCCTGCATACCTGACGTGCATGAAAACAAAAGCACGCCTGAGCATAACGCTCAGTGAACAGAATAGCAGATAACAAAAATAAATGGACATGATGATAATCAGAGAATATAACAGCATTAAATATATATCAGATTGAACATAACCCAAGCTCTCCCTATCTTGGGGTGACCAAGACGCGTTATTGCGGCATCAATAACGTGGCACCAACCGTGGCGGTGGCTGAGATCACGGCGTCTCTAAAGAGGACTCTGAAATTGTATTGGCCATCTTGTTATATTATTATTTCCTTAGAGGCATATGGATCGATCCTAGGTTAGTTCTGTATTTCCTGATGGATGGTTACACACCACTCCATTTAGGACTCTGGTGAATGGTTTGCATGTCTGCCCGTACTCCATTTCACATTGGTTCACGGGCTAGCTATCTACGTTCCCTCTGTTCAGTTATTATATGATATGATTACTAGCTCGGTTTATGTTCAATCTGATATATATTTAATGCTGTTATATTCTCTGATTATCATCATGTCCGTTTATTTTTGTTATCTGCTATTCCGTTCACTGAGCGTTATGCTCAGGCGTGCTTTTGTTTTCATGCACGTCAGGTATGCAGGGTCATCCGGGAGGGGAGTGAAGAGTGGAAATCTGGATAAAGAAGCTTGATGTTTATTTATTTAAATTGATGTAATCGACTCTTCTATTAGGTTTTCGAATTTGAACTTGTAATCGTTATTAATAATGGGATTGTGTTTGGATTTTGATTACCGTGATGGTGACACGTCAGCCTTGTCGGGTTGGGGTGTTACAGTTGTGGTATCAGAGCAAAGGCTCTTTCCTGTAGAAAATGTAAACATTAATAATAAACTTGTGAGGTAATGGGTAGACGTTAGGTTAGGATAAAAAAAATTTTTCAATCTAAATTCCAGTGTTCACACGTATATCTTCATTTCAGATGGCTCCTAAGAGACGTGTAACAACCGCAATAACTCGAATGGCCCCTCATCTGATACTCCCCTTGAAACCCTCGTTGCTAATGCCGTAAATGCAGCTATCTCTGGAATACTCCCTAATCTGATGACTCAGACTGCTCAAAGAGTCGTCCAGCAGATGCAACAGGTAAATTTGGATGGAAATAGCTCAGGACCACCTACTGGCGGAAACAACACGGGACCACCTCCTGGCGGAAACAACACAGGACCACCTCCTGGTGGAAATGCAACACCACCTGTGGTTGAGATTCATGTTTGGCTTGAGCACTTTATGAATCAAAGACCAAGATCTTTTAGTGATGCTGCTACACCGATGGATGCTCGGAACTGGATAGCCCATGTGGAAAAGATTTTCGAAGTGCTAGGTGCCAGTGATGTATTTAAAACTAGGTTAGCTTCTTACAAACTGGAGGATGACGCTCTATTTGGTGGGAAGGGGTCAAACTTGCACATGGTGGGGAGGGTTATGCTGCTACCCTTCCTTGGGCCGACTTCCGCACTATATTCTTCCGAAAGTATTTCTCTGAAGTGGAACGAAGTGAGTATGCACGGGAATATGCATCTATTGAGCAACGAGATGATGAACCTTGGCAAGAATTCATGCAAGATTTTGTAGGCTGTCTAGTTTTCTTGGGGAAGCTGCAGGTAGCCCAGTGGTCCAAGCAGAAAAGTTGAAATGGGCTGTTCATGAGAGAACTCAGAGATGGATAGTGACTCAAAAGTTTAACAATATCAATGAAGTAGCCGATGCTATGAAAACACTTGACATGGAAAACAAGAAGAGGTTGGCTAAAGCTGAGGAGAGTCGTAAGAGAAATCGTGAAGGGAACCATACCGCACCGTCTGGGCTATCTTCGAACGACAATCACAATACAGGTGATCGAAAAGCAAAGTTCAACAAAATAATAACCGCCAAGGTAATCAATGGAAACAAAAACAGCAGAATCCTAAACCTGCCGGAAACCAAGGTCAAGAGCAAGCCCCGGCATGCACTACATGTGGGAAATGTCATTTTGGTGTTTGTCGTCGAGCTTCAGAGCATATTTCAGATGTGGAAAGACCGGCCATTTACTGAAAGACTGTCCATATCCTGATAATAAAGGAAAGGCTGGAAATGGTGCTAAACAACCTACTAACGGAGGACTAGTGTTTGCCTTGAACGCAAAGGATGCAGCAAACGCACCAGGTATGACTCTTGATATTCCCTACATATGTGAACCTGTCGTATCTAAATAATCTAGGAGTCTTACAATTCAAATTATGCTTGTCATCTATATACTAAGTGTATCATGGTAACATGAATTCTTTAGGTACTGTTTCTGGTACTATTATGTTAGGCACTCGTAATGTTCAAGTCTTATTCGATACCGGAGCAACACACTCCATAATTTCTCAATCTTTTCTTAAACATCTAACGAGGAGCCTAACATTATTAGAAATTACTCTGAATATTATGACACCTATAGGAAACTCCATCCCAATCTCTCACGTGTATGAGGATTGTCCGATTCAAGTTGACTCGCTCATTCTTACAGCTGATCTGTTGCCCATGCAAATGGAAGATTTTGATGTTATCTTGGGAATGGACTGGTTAACTCGCATCATGTTACAATTGAGTGTCAGACTCATCGCATTCTGTTTGGAGATCCCCATCATCCTGAACTCATTTATCAGGGGACTAAACCTCGCAAAACTCTTCAAATAATTTCAGCACTTAAGGCTCGCAAATCCCTACTGCACGGCTGTGCAGGATTTCTTGCTCAGTTAAAATTTTATCTTCTGAGGAGCCTAATATTTCTGACTATCCGATTGTTTGTGACTTTCCTGACGTCTTTCCTAAAGAGTTACCTGGACTTCCACCGGATCGCGAGGTGGAATTCACTATTGATCTTATTCCTGGTGCTGAGCCGATTTCCAAGGCACCATACCGTATGGCACCACTTGGACTCAAGGAACTGAAGGAGCAAATACAGGAGTTATTAGATCTTGGATTTATTAGACCAAGTGTCTCGCCTTGGGGCGCACCGGTTTTATTTGTAAAGAAGAAAGATGGAACTATGAGGCTTTGCATTGATTACCGGGAATTAAATAAGATCACTATTCGAAATCGTTACCCTATACCTCGTATCGATGACTTATTTGACCAGCTTCAGGGCGCGAAGTGTTTCTCAAAAATTGATTTGAGGTCTGGGTATCATCAGTTGAAGATTAAAGATTCTGACGTCCCGAAATCAGCTTTTCGTACGCGATATGGTCACTATGAATTCTTAGTTATGCCGTTTGGGTTAACTAACGCCCAGGCTGTTTTCATGGACCTAATGAACCGAGTTTTCCATGACTATCTGGATAAGTTCGTCATCGTTTTTATAGATGATATTCTTATCTATTCTAAGAGTAAGGAAGAACATGAAGACCATCTTCGTATCGTGCTTGAAACTTTGCGTAAAAAGAAGCTTTATGCTAAGTTTTCAAAGTGTGAATTCTGGTTGAGTCAAGTAGCCTTTCTGGGTCATGTGGTCTCTGCAGATGGTATTATGGTGGATCCAGCAAAGATAGAGGCAATCACTAAATGGCCAAGACCAACTTCACCCGCAGAAATCCGGAGTTTTCTTGGTCTTGCTGGTTACTATCGCAGATTTGTCGAAGGGTTCTCTGTTATTGCTCTACCCCTTACGCAACTTCTGAGGAAAGGGGTTAAGTACTCTTGGAATGATGAGCGGGAGAAAAGCTTCGAAGAGCTTAAGAAGAGATTGGTGTCTGCCCCGATTCTTACACTTCCATCGGGTACGGGTGGATACCAGATTTACAGTGATTCCTCAAAGAAAGGACTTGGATGTGTGTTGATGCAACACGGAAAGGTCATTGCTTATGCTTCACGACAATTGAAACCTTATGAGGTTAATTATCCTACGCATGACCTTGAGCTTGCTACTGTCATTTTCGCGTTAAAGATCTGGCGTCACTATCTGTATGGAGAGACTTGTGATATCTTTACCGATCATAAGAGTTTGAAGTATATCTTCACTCAAAAGGAATTAAACATGAGACAAAGGAGATGGTTAGAACTGTTGAAAGATTATGACGCTAACATTCAATATCATCCATGAAAGGCGAATGTGGTAGCTGATGCTCTTAGCCGAAAGAGTTCAGGGATGGTAGCATCACTCCAGTTACAGCCTTAGATTATTACTGATCTTGATAAACTTGGTATTTGTCTACAGATTGGTAAGAATGATGGATATCTCGCCAGACTTCAGATTGAGTCAGGCCTAGTATCTCGAATTAAGGATGCACAGAAAGACGATGGTGAACTTTGGGCAATTGTACAAAATTTGGATGATGGCAAACAGTCAGAATTTAGAGTAGATGAACATGGAGTAATCTGGTGTGGTAAACGTTTATGTGTTCCTAATGATTCTTCTCTTCGAGAAACTTTATTAGCCGAAGCACATAGTTCGTCATTCTCTATTCATCCTGGATCTACTAAGATGTATCGGGATCTTCGTCAGAACTTTTGGTGGAATGGAATGAAAGAAGATGTGGCTAAGTATGTTAGCCGTTGTCTTACCTGTCAACAAGTTAAGATTGAGCATCAAAGAGCTAGTGGACTGCTTCAGCCACTACCTATTCCAGTATGGAAATGGGATGATATTTCCATGGATTTTGTAACCGGGTTACCAAAAACATTCAAGAAGAATGATGCGATATGGGTTGTGGTAGACAGATTGTCAAAGTCAGCTCATTTTCTACCTATTCAGCAGGGATTCTCAGTTAGCAAACTATCTGAAGTGTTTACGCGAGAGATTATCAGACTTCATGGCACTCCAGTCTCTATTGTTTCTGATCGAGACCCGAGATTCACGTCTCGTTTTTGGAAGGGCTTACAAGCCTCGTGGGGTACTAAGTTGAGGTTTAGCACGGCATTCCACCCTCAGACTGATGGTCAGTCAGAGCGTACTATTCAGACACTTGAGGACATGCTTCGGGCTTGTGCCTTAGAGTGGACTAGGAACTGGGATGAGTACTTGTGTTTGGTCGAGTTTGCTTACAACAATAGTTGGCAAGCTAGCATTGGCATGGCACCTTTCGAATTATTATATGGTCGTAAATGTAGAGCACCTATTTGTTGGGAAGAGGTCGGTGAAAGAGTCATTGAAGGACCCGAGTTAGTTCAAATCACGAATGAGAAAGTTGCTATTGCTAGAGAAAAGTTAAAGGGAGCACAAAGTAGACAGAAAAGTTATGCAGATCGACATCATCGACCTTTGGAGTTTAAGATCGGTGACAAAGTATTCCTGAAGGTTTCGCCTTGCAAAGGCGTACGACGTTTTGGTCTTAAAGGGAACGTTAGTCCACGGTTTATCGGACCATTTGAAATTCTAGAAAGAGTTGGTGAGGTCTCGTATCGTTTGGCTTTACCACCTCAACTATCACATGTGCATAATGTCTTCCATGTATCTCTTTTAAGGGGATACAATTATCATCCACTTCACGTGGTAAACTATCTGCTTCATCTAATTCGTGAAGACTTATCGTTCGAGGAGGAACCCGAGGCCATACTTGACCGACAAGAACGCGTTATGCGTACGAAAACTATTCCTTTTGTTAAGGTATTATGGAAAAACCATTCTGAACGCGAAGCTACATGGGAGATAGAAGATGAAATCCGTTCTCAATATCCGTATCTATTTATCTCTTAGTTATTATCATTTTATATGTTTCTGCTATCAGTTATGAGTTTATCAGTTATCTGTTTCTCGGACATCACATTAGTCATCTCTTATGTGATTTCATCTATTGGATCGGTTCTGTTTCAGCAATTAAATAATTATGAGTGATTTCGTTCACTTGTTGATTTTCATTACTCCGGGTACGTTATGTCATATTTTGTTCGATCTGTACCTAGCAATTTCGTGGACGAAATTGTTTTAAGGGGGGTAGAATTATAATACCCATAATAATAATGATAATAATAATAATAATAATAATAATAATAATAATAAAGGTTCAGGGGGTTAGGTTGCCATTTTGAAATTTTAAACTATAAGTTTTGTGCATAAAATAAAAAGAATGTAACCACAGGGACCATTTGAGTAAAATTTGAAAACCTCTCTTTCTTCTCCCCGATCTCCGGCCAACCTCCGGCCAACCCCCTCCGCGACGCCGGTGACCCCCAAACCGCCTCAAAACTTGATCATTTCGCTCCAAATTGGTCCCATTACGCTCGTGAACATGATTCGAACTCGTACCCCACTAGAATTTGAATATTAGAATCGAGTAAGTGCGATTCACACTTTCGGCCGACAACCCACTTAATCAACCACTAACTTCAAATAATAATCTAAATAATGGAGCACTGATGATCGAATAAGCACTTAAAACTTTCCAGAGAGCTCAATTCGATCTAAAACCCATTGAAACATCACCTTCGATCACCTCATTCGGCCGCGACCTGCAATCAATCGGACATCACCTATCGAGCTTCAAAACAGGTAATTAAAACTACCTACATGCTCGATTTCATGTGGGGATTGAAAGCCCTATGCTTAATTTCATAAACAAGTGCGAATCGATGTTCAATTTGGTGGATCTTAGATCTAGGGTTCTTGGAATTGGGGGATTGGGTGCGGGTTTGGTTAAAAGGAATTAAAACTGGTTCAATTCAGGTGCAGGCGCCCTAGCCTGCTGGTTAAAGCATAAGAGGGACAGGCAAGGGGTCCCGGGTTCGAACCCGAGCCCCTGCCATATTTTTTTTAAAAGCCTTTTTAACTTTTAAAAATATAGAAAAATTCCTAAAAATTATAAAAACAACTTTTATAAACTCTGTTTATTTTAAAAGTACCCAATTAATTTTCTATAAATTTATTTATTAAAAACACCTTAATAATATTTATAAAAATTATTTATAAATGTTATAAATAGCCATTTTTATAAAAATGGACTCTAAATAATAGTTTAAATTATTAATTTATTGAACACAGTATTATCTTTAATTATGGATATGGATAAATCATGATTTATACTTATTTATAAAAATATTTCCAGACCTGTAACGGATGTATTTTAACCAAAATAATTTTATGGTTTACCAAAATACACTTGACTTAGGCCGTATTTTACAGCCAATTACTGACGCCATAACTTTTTCATAACAGATTCAAACCAGTTAAACATTATGTCCATGACGAAGTTCGTCGAAAGACGAATCCGTTGATATATAAAACATCGAAAAACTCATTCATTTAGACCTTCAAACAGTCGTTTTCGTAACAGCTAGCAGTTCTGCGCAGCTGTAAAGATCCACGTTTATCTCATATTTTAGTAATCCAAATCAGAAACTTTTCTAAATAAAAGTTGTTCAAAACTCACTAATCTAGTAAAGTGGAGATTTTTAGAATTTTTAAACATCGTTTAGTATTTTTAACGAGTGCGAACATACAGGGGCAGAACTGGAATTTTTCCAATCTGAAATAGGAAAATCCAAACTATAATTTGAGTTACAATATCGTAGGTACTCGCGGCGTTAATCGAGCCTAGACCTTGTTTCTGATTATTTTTATTCGTGTTTAAGGTACGGATTCTGTTTCCTTGTTATTATAATATTTACCTTTGTTTCCGTTACTTTGTAGTACGGATTCCTGATTCCTGTCTCATATTTGATTTCCGTTCATTTCTAATTTTAATTCATGTTATACGTAAATAGTGTGTTTTTGATTCCGTTATAAGTAGTTAGACTACTTTATATTTCTGAATATGTTACCCGAGCTCTCCCTATCTTGGGGCGACCAAGACGCGTTATTGCGGCATCAATAACGTGGCACCAACCGTGGCGGTGAGCTGAGATCACGGCGTCTCTAAAGAGGACTCTGAAATTGTATTGGCCGTCTTGTTATATTATTATTTCCTCAGAGGCGTATGGATCGATCCTAGGTTAGTTCTGTATTTCCTGATGGATGGTTACACACCACTCCATTTAGGACTCTGGTGAATGGTTTGTATGTCTGCCCATACTCCATTTCACATTGGTTCACGGGCTAGCTACCTGTGTTCCCTCTGTTCAGTTATTATATGATATGATTATTAGCTCGGGTTATGTTCAATCTGATATATATTTAATGCTGTTATATTCTCTGATTATCATCATATCCGTTTATTTTTGTTATCTGCTATTCCGTTCACTGAGTGTTATGCTCAGGCGTGCTTTTGTTTTCATGCACGTCAGGTATGCAGGGTCATCTGGGAGGGGAGTGAAGAGTGGAAATCTGGATAAAGAAGCTTGATGTTTATTTATTTAAATTGATGTAATCGACTCTTCTATTAAGTTTTGAAATTTGAACTTGTAATCGTTATTAATAATGGGATTGTGTTTGGATTTTGATTACCGTGATGGTGACATGTCAGCCTTGTCGGGTTGGGGTGTTACAATTACAGTTCATTTGAATGCAAATACTAATACTTATAGCTAATCAATTTGGGGTAGAAATTCTACGGCATGGATCTAGTTACCTAATTTTGCTCGAAACCCTAGTTTATACAAAGATTTTATGCCAGTGTTGGAGTTAAAAGAAATCTTTCAGTAATCTTTTATATGTTCAACTTCATGATTCAATTATGAATGAAGATATACTTTTAAAGAGAGCAAAACACTAACACCCAAATGAAGCCATTAAAGATGCAAGCTATAAGGCCAACATTTTTGTAAGAAATGAAATTACATAAAACAAAAGGATGTTGCGGCAACAAAAAATATATATTTCAATCCTTTGTTTTTCTCAACATCCAATTCCTTGAGAAACACAACCCAATTCCTTGAGAAACACAACACTAATAAAATGACTTTACCACTAAGAAATTGAATATACTAAAGCTTCATGATAACGATATTGAATCCATTGTTCATAAAATCAATTTAAAATAAGTAAAAAAGATAATTAAAAACTCGAAACCCAATTGTAAAACACATCAATGACATCACTGGCACCACCGTGATTATCATTCGCCGCTCCACCTTCACCGGAAACATTGTTGATCCGACCATTGTCCACACCTTCACTACCTTGATTAAAATAGATCCGTAGAGCTCAATCCTCGCATAATTAGGTATAAAATCAATTGAGATCCTCTAAAGAGTTAAAAATCAAGAAATATCACTTTCTATAAAGTAATACAAAGTTCAGCAACAGGAGCGAAAAAGATAGATAACGTATATCAAACAACAAAGGTGCAATGTGGTAGATCTAGGTGGTAACAGATGGAATTTTACTACATAAATTAAGTGAATGGGCAATCGTGTTAGTGGTGGTGTTGTTGGCGACGTGAGGCGGTCGTGGGGTGGTATTGCCGACGAGGTGAGGCGTGTGTAGTGGTAATGTTATCGAGGTGGTGGGTGACTAAGGATGTGTTTCTGGCAATGTTTTCAGAACCGGATCGGACGTCGAACCGGACGCCTTACTGGTTTTGGTGGTCGACAGGTCGGACCGGTTAGACCGACCGGTCCGACCGGATTTAACTATATTTTATTATATTTATATATGTAATTAAATATAAGTAATTTATATATATTTATATATGTATTTTATAGTTATATATAAAATTTAAGTATATTTAGGTGTGTGTGAATATATCTTTAAGCTTATGGTGAACACTTTGTCCCACATTGATGTGGGACAAAGTGATGTTTGGTTTATAAGTAATTTTTTTAACAAAGTAATATTTGGTTTATAAATAATTTTTTTATCACTCTAGTGTATCTTTATGATATATTTTGCCACAAGTACTACCCGCGCGCAGGGGGGTGCAAAAATGGGGAAAAAGGTTGGATTTCCAGCGAACTCGTGTGTGTCCGCACGTGTCGTGGACACGAATGCAGCTTCAAAAACCCAGGCCCGTGCGAGCCCGTTTTTTGAATTCGGTTTTATTTTTTGATATAGCACACTAATTTATAGTTCAACACCCCGTTTTTACTCAAAAAAGTAAAAAAAAAATAAAAAAAATTTCAAAACCGATCCGAACCGGTCCGGTTCCCCGGTCCGACCACCGACTCGGGTACAACCGGCCGGTTCGACCCCCACAAAACGATTCATACACGACCGGACCGGCCACCAAGCCGATCCCCTGTTCGACCGGTCGGACCGGCCGGTCCGATCCGGCTGTTAAAACACTGGTTTCTGGTAGAGATTACAAGGAGGTGGTGGCGGTGGGTATAGATGAAGAAAGTTAGAAATTGAAGAAAACCTTAATAGTTTTGAAGATGGTGATGAGGGGGATCGATGAGGATGGTGGTTAGATGTCATAGAGAGAGGGGTTTATGGGTATGGAGATTGAGAGATTTATAGAGGAGAAAATAAGATGATATTTTAAAGAAAGAGTGTGATGAAGCAGGTGGATGTCTGACATCATAGAAAAAGTAGAAAGCAAAAAGACCTATTTACCCTTGATCCTATATCCACCGTTAATTTAGTATCTTTAATTTTTTATATTATATCAATGAATGTTATAGGGTTAAATGGTTCTTATATGAACTTATTCCCGCGTGTGTGTGTATATATACGTATATATATACACGTACATATATACATATATATACACGTATATGTATACATATATATATACGTATATATATGTAAATATACACGTATATATGCACGTGTATATATACACATATGTATAAACATATATATACGTGTATATATGCGTCTATATATACATATATATATATATATATATATATATATATATATATATATATATATGTATGTATGTGTATTTACATGTGTATATATATATATATGTGTGTGTGTATATATATATATGTATGTATGTATATATATGGCCACCCTCATCCCCCACACCCTCCCCATTTGCTCAAACGCCAAGAATACATATACACTTCCAAATGATTTCCTCATGCAATTGTTGCTGATTTCTATCGTTTCTTGCATCCTACAAATGTTAGAGATTATCTTTAAGCATTTCAAGTAAGTACTTGGTCTAATTACATCTACTTTGAAAAAAACAAATGATTGTATAAGTGTCACATGATTCCTCCAATTAATAAACACACAAAAAATTGGCTATAACTACTCGCTTGATAGTTATATGTAATTTGAGAGAGTGAATAGCTTAGAATAAACAACAAAATTCAACACGGGTTAATCTAAGAGATGTTGTCCAAAAGAATAATAATATGTTTTAAGGACTACATATTGATTTGGGTTCCAACTGATATTTGGGGTTTTAACAAATTATTTAGAATAATGTTTATAACTTAATTAAGTAATTGATTTGAAAAATGATTACACTCTATAAAATTAAACAAGCTTAGCTACATTAGAGTTTGTTGGTTTTATAGTTTGACCATACATGTTTCTTTTTAACATAACATAATAAAAATAATATTTTATGCTCATGTCATAATCTTGGAAATTTTAGCAACAAGATATATTATTTTAAAGCATAGTAACTAATATATATATATATATATATATATATATATATATATATATATATATATATATATATATATGTGTGTGTGTGTGTGTCAAAAAAATACAAGATAGAGTATTTTATTTTTTATTTTAATCACAAGATTTTCTATATTCTCATTTTTGTCGCAAAAAATTCTTTCAACTTTGGTTTTTTTAATTATAGTTTTAGGTTGTTTTGTTAATGTTATGTTTATCGTTTTATTTGTGTTTGTATTTGGGTTTTTTGATACTCTCTTTTACACCGTAGTGCGCTTTCAGGTATCAAAATTGGGTATTAGTATAACGAAGTATATTTCGAGTTTTACGATAGAGTGACACTCATTTTTATGACTAGCTACAATTTAGGATTTTACGGTGTAGTGACGGCCGTTGCAATGTGTTTTTTTAATTATGTTATGATATTCAGGAACGTGCGGCCGTTGATGGCCCGGGTTTGAGGTTGCGCCCAACTTGGTTTTTTTAGTGTTTTTCCGTTACTTTGGGTTTCCTTAAGAGTGTAAGGGATGTTGTGACATGGATTTGCACTTGCGTTTCCTTAGGTCCGAGGTTTTACATCGAAATGACGATCATTACGTGTTTCGGTGTCGGTGTTTTGATATTAAGGATCGTGACGAAATTCCTAGCGCAATGCGTGGGGAGGAAAGCTAGTTATTAATAATAACTGGCATAGAATGAATTAAATAATATTAAAATTTTATTTTATAATATTTAGATAAATATTAAAGTATGAAAAATAATTTATAATTAATTATTTAATAACTTTGGTCAAAATAATAAATTTGATAACTAGTTACTTTATTGAATTGCATTTGTAATAAATCTTGGTTTGAAAATTATTTAAAATAATACATGTTTGATTTAGAATTTTTTAAAAAATTTTAAACTTATAAATAAAATTTGTAACATTGTATAACATTTTTAATATTTGAAAATAATAAAAATATGATATTAAATTGTTTAAAATTTTTTGAAATTCAATAATAGCTTCTGAATTAATATTATTTAGCAAAATAATTTTTAACTTAATATAGTAACATAATATATTTTCATAGATATAAAAAATTGTTTAAAAACAATGTGGAGGTGCCCATGGTCGAACCCGGGTCCCCTCTGCATGGTATGAATGGTTTAATGGGCAGGTCAAAGCCCATAATTTAATTTAAACTCGATTTGTAACTGATAAAAACATTAATTAGCGAGTTTCCCCAATTTCTTAAGAACCCTAGTATGAATATGATTCAAATGAACATGAAATCTAGATTGTTAATTAAATTAACCATAAGGCTTTGATTCCCCATGTATATTTGAGTGTATTCGTACGTTCCATTATATGTTTTGCTATTGGATTGAAGATGAACAGAAGATAGGATAGTCGCGACTGAGGTGGGAGTTGAATTTGAGGTGATGCTGTTATTATAACCAAATTGATGAGTTGCGAAGCTTCAAATGATGATGACGAATGCAAGCCGTCAATCAATTTGTATTGAGATTGTCCAAAATGTAAAGCTCGGCTAGTTGCAGTTCGAAAGAGTGATAGGAATTGAACACAATGTGTGAGTGTGTTTTAGTTGAAATTGGATGTTTTGAGAGTTGAAAGGATCCGAGTAGGGTGTTTGCCTTGTTTAAATATGTTTAATTTGTTTAGGTTTACAATTGACAAATTATTTCCTTCAATTGTTTCAACTTTGATTCGATAGTGAAAACTAACCATATGTCTAAATTCGAATTACTCGGAATCATGTTTCTAACTGCTTGATTTGATGATTTGGTCAAAAATCAAGTTGAAATAGTTTTGTTTTGAAGAGAATTTTCAGTTTTGAGATGCACAACCATAACAGACGACTTCTCGAATTGAAACAGGCGCCCTGTTTGAAATAGACAAGCAAGAAGTTTGGGACAGTTCGATTAGGTTGGAATTGTTGGAGCTCGCTGGATGTGTTGCCGGAGTACAGGGTCAATGGTGGGGTAAAGGGGTTGGGTTTAGTTTGGTCCTTGTGGTTTGAAAGTTGTTATTTATGTTTAAAAGTTTTTAAAAAAACTTTAAATTTTATCCCTTTGACTTATTAAACCCTAATTTTTCATAAGTAACAAGTTATTAATGTATAAATACTTATATACTTTATAAATCTTAAAAAAACTTGTAATTAGATTATTTGTTTTAATTTAATAATTAAAATTTCATTATTAACAATAAAATTTTTAAATTTATAAAATTCATTTACAAATTATAAAATTATGATAAGTTATATTAATGATAAAGTTAGTAAATATTATAATTCACAATATTGATTAAATAATGAATATTATTACATGAGCGAATCAAAATGACTTCTGATTTACAATACAAACAGGTCAAATGTTACACTGGTGATGGTTCTAGTGTTCAAGCAACCCTGGTGATAGTGATGTTCAGGAGGCGGCGACAAACAATGATGGTGATATTGCTTTTGGGAGATGCGTCGATGGTGGTCGTTAGCTTAGCATAAAGTTGTAGCATTAGTGGCGACAAGATGATGGTTAATGACTATTTTATGGCGTTGCTATAATGATCGTGGTGGTTCTCAGGTCCAATAGAGGCTGAGTTTGGTGATAGATGGTGGTAGTCATGAGATAGAGTTCTGACCAAGTTCCTGCAGCCCTCAAACATAATGATATGTATCTGCATGGCACCCTAAAGTCCCAATCTATGAGTTTTAGGTGTGGATTTTAAGTTTTTATAATGGATTTGGAGATTTCTCTTGATAATAGATGTTTTGATGGTTACATGTGTGTTCATCAACAAGATCTAGAGGATTTAAGAATCCAGGCAAATTATTCTAGCAAAGCAGCGACTACCATTGAAGATAGTGGTGCCAGAGACAACTATAGGTAGTGGATGGTGATGATAGTGGTGATTTTGGTGATTAGGTATCCTAGATAGGAATTTGGTAGCATGTTTGGTTTTAGGTAGTGTTCGGTTACATGAAAGTTGATACTGTCGCTTACGTAAGCAAGTGTCTGACTTGTAAAAGGTCAAAGTTGAGTATGAAAGACCATCTATCTTACTTCAACAAATAAAACTTCAAGTCTAGAATTAAGTGTAGATTCATGGACCTTATCACAAAGCTACCTCGAACTCCTAAAGGATGTGATACCATTTGGGTAATAGTAGATCACCTGAGAAAATCCGCGCATTTTCGGGAAACCAGCAGACTGATAGGATGGAAAACTTAACTCCCATCTATCTAAGCGAAATAATCTCTCGGTATCGTGTGCCAATTTTATCATCTCTGATAGTTACACTTGATTCACTTCTCATTTCTGGCAATCATTACAAAAGTTTTTGGAAACGTGTTTAGATATGAACACAAGATACCATTTGCAGACCGATGGCCAGAGTGAGCGTACGATTCAGACACTAGATAGCGTGTTACGAGCTTATGTGATTGCTTTTGGCAGCGGTTAGGAAACTCGCTTACCCTTGGTTGAGTTTTCTAACAATGACAATTATCACCACTCTGTCAAAGTAGAACCATGCGAGGCACGCTATAAACATAAGTGTCGATCACTCATCTCTTAGGCAGAAATTGGAGTTCATCTTTTATCAAAGTTTGTAAAATTTCGGAACAAAATATCATTTTATCAAGGGGATGATGCGTTAGTTATTGCACGAATCTTCACATAAAGGTAGGGAGAATCACCGGTTCACAGACGAGTCTTATCCCCGAACGTTTGTGATTTAGAAAAGTGACTTTTAGACAAATATAATTGTTGTGAAATAATATGTTATGTGATTATATGATTAATTTATTAGCTTGATCGTGAATATTATGAATTTTCTGACATTTATGCATTATCACGCATTTACGGCTTTTATGGTTTTACCATTATAAAAATTGATTCAAAATAATAAAATTAAATATTATTCCATGTGTTTAGTGTATAATTGATATATTTGATCATTCTATAGTTTCTGTTTGGAAAAATCTGATCGCGTATCACCCTGTGTAATCTTATAAGAATTAAGGAGTGCACTTTGTAACACAAATACACACACACACACACACACATATATATATATATATGTACGTATGTATGTATGTATGTATGTATGTATGTATGTATGTATGTATGTATGTATGTATGTATGTATGTATGTATGTATGTGTATGTATGTATGTATGTATATGTATGTATGTATGTATATCACCCAGCCTTAAATACCCACCCTCATTCTTGGCCACCTCCATCCCCCACACCCTCTCTCATTTGCCAAGAAAACACACATACTTCAAAATGATTTCCTCTTGCAATTGTTGGTGATTTATATCTTTTCTTGCATCCAATGCATGTTAGGGATCGTCATTTAAGCATTTCAAGTAAGTACTTGGTTTAATTTCATCTACTTTGATTATCAAGAAGGTCTTGAACCCTAGTTTTCACAAAACATCAAACTCGTGATTATGTAAAATTGATGGTTAATTATGCCTTAGTATGTAATTCTAAGATGATTGTATGGTTTACTTTTATTAAAAATCAAGTTTTCGTTTGTTGATACATGTGTACCTAGTTTAAGAGCTCAACGTAAAATGTCTTTCATGTCTTACATATATGTAATTGAATGGGTATGAATGAAATACAATATGTGGTTGATGCTTATAATGTTTAATATTTCATTGTTTATTGTGTGATAACGCATATTGAACTAACTATATAGGTTTGTGGTTATTTGCATAGTTCTTAGTCGAATATGGTTGAGAAACATGTTTAAACTTAATTGTGTGAAGTTCTCATGCGAATGGACCATGCGAATGGACCATACGCATGAATACTTCGTGCTAATGAACCAGTCGCATGGCTAAACCAGGAGACTGGATCAGTCACATGATTGTAACATGAGATTGACTCAGTCGCACGCCTAGAGCTTCAGCCGTGCAGATGGATCAACCGCATGCTTCAGTCACACGACTAACCATGCTAATGGTTCAGTCGTACGAATGGAAAAACCTAACCTATAAATACCACTTAATTCGTGGAAAACGTAAGAATTCAAATACCTACGCACATAATCATACCCTAGTCATCTAGAGGCTTAAGAAAACATGTTCCAACTTCATAGTTCGTCTCTGATCAATTGTTGTTCGTTCATAACGTTTGTTTCATCGTAAGATTGATCAGATTGTCGTTCTCACTGATTGGATCACCAATCAAATTGGATTCCGCACTATTTGAGTTGGTATACACGTAAAATCAGTTAGTACTCCGTACGTACGTGGTCCTAACAAGTGGTATCAGAGCTTTGGCTCTTGATTTTGAGTGTGATTCGATCGATTTGGTATAAAAATCACGTTTTTTCATTCAAAACACCATCTTTTTGGTTAAAATAGTGTTTTTGACGTCTCCAGATCAAAAAGTTCACGTTTTTCGTCATACGGCAGATTAGGGTTCGTAACAATTCGTGTTTGTGAGTCAAAATCTTCAAAACCTCGAATTTTTCAAAATAGCAGCCAACAGTCGCACGAATAGCTCATTCGTACGACTGAACTCAATCGTACATCCCATACGCACGATTGAACTCAGTCGCTCATCCATTCGTACGACTGAACACTCCATTTGCATTGTCCAGTCGTCCTTGTCCAACCACACGATTGACTCATCCTTATTGTTCAATCGCACGATTGAGCCATCCGCATTGTTCAATCGCACGTTTGGCCCATTCGCACATCTCCATTTGCACTAATGTATAAATCTTAGATTACAGCTTAAAGTTTATACAAATGGAAGATCAGTACTCTGCTTTCAGGGATTCATGGATCCGGAGTCTTTTGCTTCTGGAAAACAAAGTTGGTAATCACAATAAGCCCCCTAAGCTCATAACGTTCGACGATTACCCAGAATGGAAGCAAAGGTTCAAGATATGCTTAAATGGAGTTGATCCTAATCTGTGGGAATCAATCAAGACTGGGTATAGCATGCCGGTTGGTGCTGATGGAGTAAAACTTACCTTGGGTGGCATGATTGATAGCCAGAAGGTAAAGTACAATGCAGAGAAGAAGGTGTATGCTTTGTTAACTCAGTCAATTCCTAAGGATATATTCCATCAGTTTTCTGAGAATAAACAATCCAAGAAGTTATGGGAAGCTCTGGAAAAACGGTATGACGGGAATGCGACGTTGAAGGCATTAAAGGCAAAGGCTTTGAAGAAGGAGTTTGATAACTTCTCTTCAATAGGAAAAGAGAGCCTGGATGATATTATCGACCATTTCTACCACTTGATGAGTGAGCTGCACACTCATGGAGTTACCACGTCTATGAAAGATAAGGTGTCAAGTTTTGCAGATGGATTACCAGAGAAGTGGGTTTCGTTTGTTTCAAATCTCAGACAGAATGATATGCTGGCAAAGTTGGATATCAACAATTCCATTCTGAAGCTGAAAGAGGAAGAGTTGAGGATGAAGTACAGATCCCAGAAAAGTTCATATGATCAGAACCCGTCACTTTACAACTCAACTCCTCAACCAAAAACTTCTGGAGCACCACTCCAAACAGCATTCATCTCCAGTTCAGCTGCTCCGTCCCAAGCCATTACTTCAGGATCTGACGCGTCAGGGTCATCTTGCACCCAATACATAGAACCTGAAGCCAATGGTACGAAACCGAAGACCGAGAATCTCAGTTATGTGACTATAGAGGTAGCAAAGGAGCATATGGATCCTCTAGCAGCTGTCGTTCACTCCTATGACGGTCTAGTTGCAGGGAAGATTGGAAACTGCCATCTCGCCGATGAAGACTATAAGCAGGTAGATGAAAATGATATCGAAAGAATGGATATCATATGGGCGTTGGCTAGTGCTGTCCGGAGGGCGAAGAAGTTTGTTAAAAAGACCGAACAGAACTTGATAGCCACAAAGGATACAACCTTTGGTTTTGACAAAACCAAAGTTACCTGTTTCAATTGTGGAGAAATGGGGCACTTCAAACGTGAATGTGTGAAGCCCAAGAGGACAGGTAATGGTAATCAATTCTCTACTTCCAGTCGTCAAGATAAACCCACCAATGGGGCTACATCATCAAGCAAGGATCCTAAAGCCTTGACTGCATAAGATGATAAAGGACAAGATTGGACCTTTTGCTTTGTGTCTCTGGGAGAATCCAACATTGCATGTGTTGAGGGTTTGGATGATGACTCCACAAGCGAAGGTGATATAGAAGTGGAACTCGTAATGTCAGATCATGAAGATACTGCTACTGTGGTCACTCACCTAAATGAAGAAGGTCCCAGCATAACATGTTCAGAATCACCAGCACCTGAACAATCAAACTCTGCGATGATGGCTGATTCAACCAAACCTTCTCAGGTAAGTTCCACAGACCAACTCTTTGATAATCATGCTTGTTCTGAATGTAATAAATTTAGGGATAGCATAGGTTCAAAATTTGCTAGGTTATTAGATCACAATGATAACTTAGTAAATGATTTACAACTGCGCACAGAAGCAAACCGAATTTTAAAAGAAAATGAGCACAGTTATAAAGAGAAAATAGAACTGTTAAATAAACAACTAAGGGAAACCGAAGTTGTGGCATTTAACCAAGCAAATGAAATAAAGTTCTATTTAAACTCCCTAGAAGAAACTAAGAAACAAAAAGCAGTTTTAGAAGTCAGGTAATTCTTTAAAATAAAAACTGCACAGTTGGACTAGTTCTTCTCACATAGTTCAACACTTAGTGAAAGAACGAAACCACGGGGAGGGTTTGGGTTACAAAGTGGTTCTACCACCACATGAGACCTTGTTGAATGCTAAATGCAAACCAATTAATAATAACCCAATCAAGGATCATATGGTGTCCACTCCTCTTGTAAGTGATCCAGATTCCACAAGTAAACCTATTGAATCTGTCACTAAACAGAAGGAGACCACTTTGAAGTCAAAAGGTAAGATGCCTATTGTTAATTTGGATGAACAATTTGCAAAGGTTAAGGTTGAGTCAGGTTCAAACATGTCTAATTCAGAACCTAAAAAGACCAAACAATTTAACCAAACTCGAGCACCATGTCTTAGTCCAAATAAACAAAAGGGTAAAGATGTTAAACATGTTCAAACAATGAATTTTGTTAAATAAGTCAAAACATCTAAAGAAGAAGTGTCAAAACCCAAAGAAACTAAAGTCACACCTGTGTCATACACTTCCCCACAGAAACAGTTTCACCAACATGTCGAAAGTAGATCATGCTACACTTGTGGTAAGTATGGACACATTGCTTCTAAATGTTCTTATTATCAGACACCAAGAAAGAAGATTGAACTTAATGACACAAAACCAAGTTCTTCAAAAGGAGTTCAATTACTCCACCAAAAGAACCTATGAGTCTAAAGTTCAAACAATAAGCCAATCGTCTGTTTATCACAAACAGGCTTTACATAAAACTGGCTTATGGAAAGAAAAATCAAGTCCCATGTCTGAAAATGAGAACAAGTAGAAGAATGATCTGCCCTCTTCCTCAAATGGACAGTGGATAGAGTTTATGATGTGTGATTCCTCGGGGTCACCCAAGCCAGTTAAGGTTTGGGTCCCTAACCTGAACTAATCATTTCCTTGAATATGCAGGGTGTCCGCTATAGTGCTTCTTTGAATACCTGGATTGTTGATAGTGGTTCATCAAGGCACATGACTGGAAACCTATCTCTCTTGTCAAACGCCAAACAAATTAAAGGAGGACACATTTCATTTGTTGGAAATAAAGGAGGTTATATCACTGCACAAGGAGAAGTGGGAAACCAGAAAGTGAAGTTTGATAAGGTAAACTATGTTCAACAACTTCAAAATAACTTACTTTCTGTCTCCCAGGTATGTGACAAAGAGTTGAAAGTTGTATTTGACAACAAGAAGTGCTATGTTCTGAAGAAGGACTATGTCATTCCGGAGGACCAAGTGTTAATGTCAACTTCAAGATATAACGATTTGTATGTCTTGGACCTCTCAAAGGACTCCACTACTGATCATCAAGTACAATGCTTCTTGTTAAAGGCAACAGAATAAGACTCCATCTCCTGGCATAGGAGAGTGGGACACATAAATCCCCGGAAGATGAATCACTTGATCAAGAATGATCTAGTGGTGGAGTAAATGTTCAAAACTTCCAACTACCGAATTTCTATGTCGCATGTAAGAAAGGGAAACAGACAAAGAAGTCTCACAAGGCAAAGAACATTCATTCAATTGACCTGCCTCTTAAGCTTCTTCACATGGATCTGTTTGGCCCAGTCAGTACAAAGAGCATTGTCGGTGATTTGTACAGCTTTGTAGTTACGGATGATTACTCAAGATTTTCTTGGGTGATGTTTCTGAAATCCAAATCAGAGACATTTGAATCATTCAAAGAGCTAGTAACTACAGTGGAGTCACTCTACAAGCTGAAGGTAAGGCAAGTTCACTCTGACAACGACACCAAGTTCAAGAACCAATGGATGGAGGAATTCTACAAAGAAAAAGGAATTGTGCACCCATTCACATTAGCCTACACTCCAGAAATGAACGGGGTTTCTGGGAGAAAGAATCGCAGCTTGATAGAGACAGCCCGGACGATGCTAGCAGACTCGAAACGACCTATCCAATTTTGGAACGAGGCAGTAGCTAATGCATGTTACACCCTTAATCGAGTCCTGGTGGTCAAGCGTCATGGTAAGACGTGTTACGAGTTACTCCAATGACTTAAACCTATCTAGAGTACCTCAAACCATTTGGTGCACCATGTACACTGCTGAAGAAAACACAGTCAGGGAAATTCAGTGAGAAGGCTGAAGAAGGGATTTTCTTAGGATACAACATACCGAATAAGAGAGTTTACAACAACTCAACGGGTCAAGTAGAAGTGTCGTGGAATGTTGATGTACAGAGATACACCACCCCTACTGGAAAAGGACCCTCTTTCTTTTTCGACTATGATGGATCCTTTAAATCCTTTAACATCTCTCTCTTTCCTCCTGAGGATGAGTTATCGACCAGAATGATGTACGACGTATTAAGCACACCTTCACTGGATCCGATGACTTCAGCTTCACAAGGTGAGCCTTCTAGTTCTTCAGGGGGAGCACTTGAGGTAAGTGACTCCTCCTCTGATGATGAAGACGTAGCAAATGATCAGGTGGATCAAGGGCAATAGGTTCCTGCTACTCCAAGTACACAAGCATCTGATGTTGATGCCTCTGACACTTCGGAACCTCACACTCCAACTACCTCAGATACTGAACCTGCTGTTCCAATCTGGATAATGAGGTAGCTGTACCCACCACTCCTGGATCTCGACTAAATGTTTATCAACCGTGGGATAATGTCATTGGAGATGTTAGATCAGGAGTCCAGACTAGAAGTCAGTTATACTCAGCTGATTATGCCTCGGTAATGGAAAAGGGATATCTTCACGATGGTGCATATCGATGTTTTATGTCTCAATTTGAGCCAAAACATGTTAGTGAAGCCCTAAACAATGAGGCATGGGTGAGTGCCATGCAAGAAGAACTTCTTCAATTCAAGAAGTTGGGAGCATGGACTCTAGTGGATAGACGTAAAGGTGCTAAGGTCATTGGCACCAAATGGGTCTTGAAGTGGAAGAAAGATGACCAAGGGTCATAATAAGAAACAAGGCTCGACTTGTAGCTCAAGGATTTCAACAAGTCGAGGGCATTGATTACAATGAAGTGTTTGCACCTGTGGCAAGAATGGAAGCAATCCCTATCTTCCTAGCCTATGCATCATACATGAAGATCAAAGTCTATCAATTAGATGTGAAGAGTGCATTCCTTCATGGTGAAATCCGGGAGACAGTGTATGTCAGCCAACCCGAAGGATTTAAGGATCCGTATCATCGGGACAGAGTTTACAAACTAGATAAGGCTCTCTACGGTCTCCATCAAGCCCCAAGAGCTTGGTATGAAAAACTCTCGACTCATCTTGTGAAACATAGCTTTCCGCAGAGGAGTGATTGACTGTACACTGTTTATCAAAGAAAAGGATGGTGACTTACTGCTAGTTCAGATCTATGTTGATTACATAATCTTCGGTTCCAAAAACGAAGCATTATGTAAAGAATTTGAAGCAGTAATGAAAGCTGAATTTGAGATGAGTGCCATGGGTGAGATGAAGTTCTTTCTCAGGTTACAGGTGGATCAGACACCAAAGGGGATATTTCTACATCAGACCAAGTATGTAGGCGATATTCTTAATCGGTTTGATATGGAAATGCTTCCGCAGCTGGGACTCCACTTGCTACAAACCATGACGTCGCACCCGACGAAAATGGTGATCTGGTGGATGCCACTATGTACCGAGGAATGATCGGATCTCTCATGTACCTCACTGACTCAAGACCGATATCATGTACGTGACATGTCTATGCTCCAGATATCAGGCAAAACCTAAAGTCACCATCTCATAGGCATCAAAAGGATATTTCGTTATCTGAAGGGTACTTTAGCACTTGGGTTGTGGTATCCTCATGATGATGACTTTGAGCTTACAGCGTATAGTGATTTGGATTATGGCGGCTGCAAAATGAACTACAAACCCACTTCAACAGGATGTCAATTCTTTGGGAGAAGATTAGTCATGTGGCAGTGTAAGAAGCAAACATCGGTTGCTCTATCAATTTGTGAAGCTGAATATGTTGCTGCTGCAAGCTGCTGTTCACAAATCATCTGGATTCAACAGCAAATGCGGGACTATGGTTTGAAACTCTCTAACACTCCTATATTTGTTGATAATTCTGCTGCTATAGCTGTAACTAAAAATCCGGTCCAACATCCTAAGACCAAACACATTGGAATTAAATATCACTTTATAGGTGATTGTTTTGTAAAGAATTTAATCGATGTTGTTAAATTAATACGGATTTTCAACGCGCTGACCTCTTCATAAAAGCTTTTGATAAACCAAGATTTTTATATCTGTTAGAGGTCAATGGCGTGAAAAAGAAATGTGAAGTGATTCCAGAAGATGAACATGCTTAGTCCGATAACTGTTTATTTTTTTCTTTTTATTTTCTTTTATTTTTCTTTATTTTTCCTGTCTTAAAAATCCAAAAACACAAAAAGATTTTTGTTTTAGAATTTTAGGGGGAGAATAGGTTAGTTTAGTATTAAATTAGTTATTTTATTTAATTACTCAAACAAAACGAGGGAGGAGGATAGTCTAGTTAATAGAAAGGAGATCGTATCTGTGATACTGATTCATGACTATGAAAAATGATAGAACACGGGAACAAAGAGTTTGGGACTTTAAAAGAATTTAACTGATTAAAATACAAAATTCAAAGTATAAGTCTAAGAAGTCTAAGCAAAATAAAAGGAAAAATGATAGTAAAACTAGCTACTACTAAGGTAACACAGAGAAAGTAGACCTAGAGGTTGCTAGATCACTAGATGATGTGTCGGTAGATTCAACACAATAGATAAGTAGACTTCATTGGTGAGTTCAAGCTCAAACTAAGTTGTTCAACAAGCTGTGGATTATCATCTTATCCCTGGTTAACACAATCAACGAAGTTCCAATAAGGGTGACGAGCAAAATTAATGCCACAAATGTGTGTGGATGACCAGAAAAATGAGCAAAGCACATAAAAATGCAAAAAGAAATCAAGCTAATAACCTATGTTGTTGGTGAGATCTGTGCAAAAAGAATAAAATTGCTCAAACAAGATGATGGGGTTGTGTGTCTCTCTGCTGTGCGGTAGCACTGACCTGAGGATAAGCATAACCTAAATATTCTAGAATTCATTGTTGTTTGCGCCTCTCTGCTGTGCGATGGCACTGACCTGAGGCTTTGCATCTCTTTGAAAGCTCTTAGAATAGTTTCTTCTTGTCAAAATACCCGTAGACCGCTCAAAAATCTCCTAAGGAATGTTGATTACCATATAAGTGTGGGATCCACAAATGCTTGTTGAAATAATTAAACATTAAATCATCACCAATGTATGTCAAAAATCTATGTATGAATTTAAGAGGACAAGTATACTGACAATCATTGTGAGCTGAATTCTTGAAAGTCCAAATCATTGTGTGTATCTTACAGCACTAGTATGATTTCCTAAACTTGCTAATGACACTCGATGAAAACAAGAATCTAGCATCAAAAGGATTTGGTAAAATGTCCTAAATGATTTGACAAACCTGTATGATTTCATAATGAATCGTTCCAGTTATGATCAATGTAACTTGATGCTATACTGTCTAGAAAGGAAAATCTGGTAGATACTTATCTTAGGATTCCAACCTCACACAAAATTACAAAAATAAGCTTTAGTTTTGTTTTTTAGTTCTAGTTGTTTAATTTGTGTAATTTTTAGTGAGGTTAGTTATTAAACGTCGGACTATGCATTGGAAGTCTATCTGGAATCTAATCACTTAAAAGGGTCACGTCTGAGGTGACCAAACGGGTTTTCAAATGTTAAAAGGGTCACGTCTAAGGTGACAAAATGCTTTTACCGTTAAAAGGATCACGTCTGAGGTGATCAATAGTTTTCTAAGTTAAAATGGTCATGTCTGAGATGATCGAATGCTCGAAATGTTTTATCAATTGTTAATAGGGCTAAGTGTCAAATGGTCATAAAGTCAAACCATACGTATGAGCCATTCGCATGACTGGACCATAAGTATGGACCAGCCGTACGATTGAACCATACGCATGAGCCATTCGCACGACTGGACTATGAGTATAGACCAGTCGTACGATGAACCATACGAATTAGCCCAATCGCACGACTAACCCACACGTATTGAGCAGACGTGCGATTGGACCATAAGCATGAGTAAATTCACACGATTGGACCACAAGACTGAACTAATCGCATGAATGGAGGTGACTGAATGAGTCAGTCGCAGGAAAGAAACCTAGTCGCGCGACTGAATGTGATCGATTGAGCCAATCGCACGATTGAAGAGTGTGAATGGATCCAGTCGCACGACTGGAGGAACCCTAGTATAAATAGAGGGGGAGTCGGTCGCAGAAGCTTATTCACACTCAATCGCCCTAAATCGCACGAAGCCCTATTACTCTGCCCGATTTTCTTCTGATTGTCCTAGACTATTGATTGTGTGATCTTACGATTTCCTAGTGTTCATCTAGGCAACGCGCGATGATATTCACTCCAAATTTCAATAAATTTTGCCCTAATGATTGAATTTAAGCCCTAAACTTAACCGAAACTAAGTTTGCCTAGGAAACCTAGAAAACTAAGTATGTTGTTCAAATAAAAGTTACTAGGTGTTATATCGGTCATTTGCGAGACTAATGAGCCAAACCACGAAGTCTAACATCAAGTTTTACTAAAAATTTGAATTTGAAAACAAACAGTCTGTCATGCGAATGGACACCCTGAAGAACTTCAATCGCACGACTAAGGTGTACGGATGGCTCAATCGCACGACTGAACCATGCGTATGAGTTCATTCGCACGACTGCGTAACGATGGGATACTACAACTAATCTAGTCGCACTACGCATGTACCATGGCGATATCGCACGACAGACACGCATGGGGACTCATGTAGTCGCATCATTACACAGATCTCAGTCGTATGTATGAGCTCATTCACACGACTAGTACATTTCATTGCATGACGAACAAAAGATTTCAATCCATGAGTCAAATAGTTACTCATTGACACACACTAACGTTTTTTACTTTGTGTAACAGATGGCGAGTCGTTGGACTATGAGCACAAAGCATAACCTTTGTGCTCATCTGGATCTGACCTCTCGGAACGCGCTGAGTTCTCGGGTATTATTACATTCTTACGGAGATCGAGGATCTTCCGTACGATATCGACTCCGTGCACTCCATACCGCTCAGTTCAGCAGGTTTCTGGGAAAAGCGTTGTAGTCGACTGGTCCTTAGAGCCCCACTGTATCAGGAGCTCCATTTTTGGTCAGGCTATAGAGATCACTAAGGACGATCTTAGGATAGTGTTGGAGTTTAGGGATGATGCTGACTTCCCTACACGACTATACCCACTGACAGTACGAGGCTGTTTTCCAGCGGCCAAGTACTCGGGGGATATCAACGCAGGTGTGCTCAACAAGAGCAACCTGTGCCCCAATTTAAGTACTTAGCCCATGCGCTGCTCAAGTGTATTGCCTCAAGAAGGGAGGCTTCGATGAGATGTCTGACCAAATTCAGAACGCCTATGTGGGGTAGGTGCTGAACCATCCGTTCAGCTTCTCTAGGATGATCTTCACCTACCTGGTGGAGAACATCGAGGCGAAGGGCAAGGAGAGCTTCTACATGTACCCTTACTTCATGCAGATGATTATTGACCAAAGCTCCCTTCGCTGCCAAAGGAGAAAGAGGATCCGTGGTACTAGAGGTGATGGACGATACCACCCTCGGACAGATGAAGGTGTACAGTGGGAAGCAGGTGAAACCCCCTGTCAGGCGTTGTTTGGGTATTTGGCCCGAGAGGACTACGTGGCACCAGCGAAGAGGAAGTGGCGCCACGATGACAGTGACTCAGATACTGAGCAGATCGTGCTCCCGCTGATGATTCTGATGATGATGATATCGGTGATGGTGGAGATACTGGCCCCACACAATCTAGGGCCACTACTACTGATGTGACATCTCCATCATCCACCTGAGAGGAGCAGAGAGTGCGTGATTCCATCAGGACTTCCAACCTGATGAGGAGGAAGAGTCGGATGAGGAGCCTCTGGTGCGAACGGTGGGGAGCCGGTCGTAGCCACTGAGATAGGTGTTAGGGCGGTTGTGGACGCCAAGGTGAGTCTGGGGAGGCTGCTACTGATCCATCTTACACCCCAGACGAGCCTAGTAGCCAAGGGGGAGCCACTGTCTCCAAGGGCTCGAGGAGAAAGAGAATGGCTCAACCCTACGGGAAGAAGGGGAATAGCCCCAGGTTCACACTGATCACCACACTTCTACCACACCACCCACTACCACCCTACTACCCACCCTCCACCACTGCACCACCACCACTACCACACCACCTATCGCTACTACACCTCCACCTTCCACCACTACAGCATACCACCAAACCCACTCATATACCACCACCTATATTCACCATAGCTACCACTACCACCAAGCTGGTCCCTCATAACACACCACATTCACCACAGGATCATCTCTACCTCCCATTGGGGTAAAGGACGATCTCAGCACTTAACGTATGGTGCTGAAGCTGTTGGCTGTGATGAAGAAAAGGCTTGTTGGGTCATGATAGGCTGGTGCAACCAAAACCACTTCACATAGTCATTTTGTGCTACATTCAAGGGCTTCCGAAGCTAAGCATGAGATCTTCCAGAGTCTGAAGACATCAGCTGAAGATATCAGCTGAAGGCAACACTGAAGTCAACAGCTGAAGGCAAAAGCTGAAGTCAACAGCTGAAGGCAACAGCTGAAGTCAACAGCTGAAGGCAACAGCTGAAGTCAACAGCTGAAGGCAACAGCTGAAGTCAAAACACTGACAAACAACAGCTGAAGCCCTCTGAAGACTATCTTCCAAGACAAAGTCTGATGAAAGAGCTGAAGACAAAGTCTGAGCTTCCGAAGACAAAGTCTGATGAAAGAGCTGAAGACAAGTCTGAGCTTCCGAAGACAAAGTCTGATGAAAGAGCTGAAGACAAAGTCTGCTTCCGAAGACAAAGAAGACTCCAAGCCTCTGAAGAAGCAGTCTTCGAAGTATAAGTGGCTTCGAAGAAGTTATTCTTCCGAAGCATTTTATCCTTCGGAAGACATTGCTATGTCCAGTAGATATAAGTATGGTCCCTGACAGTCCGCTGCAGACCTCTGATACAGCATGGCATCTTCCTAAAGAGCCATGTTGTTGACCATACTTTATTCTACTGTTCACCTTTTTATGATAGTACATGTTACCAACTTTAGTTGGTGACAAAAGGTAAGTCAGGACATGTCCTGACTACCAACTCTCAGGCAAAATGTCTGAAAGACCTCACCTAGAGTCTTGTAGTATAGATGTTAGGTTAGAGGTTTCCAGCTGGTATCAAAGTATATCCGGCTGTAGGTAGTATTATATATATTCTCCTCTGTAACTCATTAAAAAAGCGATTTGAGTCCAAGAGTCTTGTAATCCTTTGAGTTGAGAAGCAATATATAGAAGTACCTTGAAAATTTACTTTTGTGTTTATTTACTCCTTGTTACTTGTTATATTGTGATCAACTCTTCATAGACTCTTGCTGAGTGTTGTTCAGGTGAGTTTGAGAGAAAACCATCTGTGAGTGACCAACACATATCCTGCAATTGGTATCAGAGCTCCAGGCTCTTGATTGTGAGATCTTACCATCCAAATCAACCTGTTTTTCACTCCTCACTACAAACCACTCACTCAAATGGCCGCTCTCTCCAGGGCTGATATGGAAACCGGTACCATGACCAAGTCCCCACTGATCACCCCTGAACTTTGACACATGGTGCATTAGAATGGAAGGTTTCATCAAGTGTCAAGATTCAAGATGTGGGACTCCATTGTCAATGGTCCTTTCATACCAAGCACTACTTCTGCACTGGTAATCGCATCATTCCAAAAGATGTTGATGATTACTCAGAAGAAGATAGGAAGAGAATAGAGCTAGATCAAAGGGCTATGACTTCTCTCCAAACTGCTCCCCCAATCCGTCTACAGAGGCTTCAAGAAGTGCAAGACAGCTAAAGATTTATGGAAGCATTGAAGCTTATTATGAAGGATCCAAGGAAACCCAAGAGAACAAGAAGGATCTCTTGAAGCAGCAGTTTGAGAACTTTACTTTCAAGGCTGGTGAGACCTTGACTCAACAATACTTCAGGTATGTTGAGATAGTAGATACTCTGGTGGATATTGGAGTAGCTCTTGAGAAAGAGACATAGTTAGGAAGTTCATGTCTTCCCTTCCTAAACTATGGACACACTATTATGTTGTAATCAAGAGAACTTTGGACCTTAAGACTCTTACTCTCACAGAGTTGTATGGTATCCTAAGTGCATTCCAGATGGAGATGAACATGCAGAACTCCTCTGGTCACTCCAATAACCAACTAGTTCAGCCCTTCATGTGTTGAAAGGGAAATCATAGAACCACAACATCAGTTGTTGTGTTACCCTGACAACTCACATAGTGGACCCTACATTACTCTACCTGAGACTCCAAAGTCTCAAAAGGTTCCACAACTCCTTTCAGGATAGTTGTGCCTTTGTCTCTGGAAGTGGACACTCTGGTGATTTTCAATACTGCTTTGATGATCTTGAGTGCTTCAGTCCAGATGATGTGGAGTATGTGGACATTGTCCAACAGATGGCTCTTTTAACTTACAGAGCGAAGAAGTTCTTCAAGAGAACTGGAAGGCAATTCCCTCAAAACCCAGCCAACAGCAAGTTTGGTTTTGATAAGAGCAAAGCAAAGTGTTACAACTGCAACCAACTAGGTCACTTTGCTAGGGAATGCAAGGCTCCCAAGAACAACCCGGAACCCCACAGGCCTCCACACATCCCACTGCTTCAAACATGAAGAGAAGTCAACTGAAACAGCTGCTGTTGCTCAAGAAGTTGACTGGAGCTTCATGGTACAGGATGTGACTCCCGCTCAAGCACTCATGGCCGGAACAGATGATGATCAGGTATATGAACATCTTTGTACTGCTGCCTGTATTGCTAAAGTTAAACTCTATAAGGATTACATTTCGGAAATCAGATCTGAGGTTGAGTCTTTAAATGTGTTAAAATCTGATTTTAAAAGAGCTGAATCTGACTATCAAAAGAAAATTGAAGAGTTAGAGAAAACTGTGTCTCTTTTAAAACATGAAAAGACCAACTATAAGACTCAAATTAAAGATCTGATATCCAAACTATCTGAAGTTCAAGCCCAGTTGGTCACTGCTGAGGCTCAGGCCAGGAAGCAAGCTATTGCTGAGCAAAACTTCCAAACTATTCTTGCATCATCCTCTCATTCCAAAATGTTTTATCAAACAAAGAAGGGTTGGGAACCAATGAAATAGCTCCACCACACTCTTATGAGTCTATTAGACTACCTAGATGTGGTACTGAAGAGCAAGAGGTTCCAACTGCTGACCCTTCTCCATTGGAACTAGAGGATGAGGCAAAATAGTGGCCACCACAGGGAGAAACAGGAGGATACACTCATCTCCACCTGTGAAGACCAAATCCTAACCACCAAGGCAAGAAGAAGCAGAGCTAAAGCTGCTAGAAGGACTGCCAAGAAGGTTGCAGAGTCCAAGCTTAAGATTGACCCAAGCAAAAGGTGTCTTCATTTCTGCCGGATTCAAGTGTAGGTACTTCTGATTCAGGAAAGAGTGTAGTACCAGCACTCCTGTCCTACAAAGGATCAGAAGTTGAAAGGAAAAGTTGCTGATGAAGAGAAGAATCCAAGAAACAGCAACCTACAAGTTCCCAGAAGACTAACATTGCATGCATAATGTGTGGTCTGCACAACCACATGGCTAAAGATTGTTACTACAATCCAGCAAGCACACATTATGCAAATAATGTTAGAAAAGAAGTTCAGGGAAGGTTTCTCAGTTGGACCTTTCAAACGGTCCAAATGATGAAGAAGGGAAAGTTGGTCTCGGAAGCCAAGTTGCTTTCGGAAGAAAGTACTTCTTCCGAAGGGAAAATGGCTTCGGAAGCCAAGCTTCTAAGGTTCGGAAGAACAAGAAGGCTCCCTTGAAACCATCTCAGAAGAAGACTACTTCGGAAGAAAAGGTGGTGAAGGCTTTTCCGAAAAGAAAGAAGCTTCGGAAGAAGACCATGCTGCAAAAGCTTCAACAAGCTCATCCTCAAAGATCAACCAAGGGATGGATTGGAAGATCAAGGAAGATGCTGCAGCCCAAACCTCTTCTTCAACGACCTCTATTGAACCCCAATGCATATCTTTTGGTTCAATTAGTCATTATCTTTGGAAGAGCCCAAGACCAGCAAGGCTTGGGCTTCCAAACAAAACTAACCATCTCATCTTATGTGCAGGGACATCCATTTGACAAGAACAACAATGTCTGGATTGTAGATAGTGGATGCTCCAGGCACATGACAGGGAACAATCTCTCCTTCAAAATTCCAGAACTTTGATGGAGGGCCTGTCCAATTTGGAGGTGAGGCCGGAGGATATATTTTGGCAGAGGAAGTATATCCAATGGCAGAATAAACATTGACAAAGTTCACTTTGTCAAACAGCTTGAACACAATCTGTTAAGTGTTTCTCAATTCTGTGACCAGAAGCATCAGATGCTTTTCACAGAACATGAGTGCATTATCCTCAAACCAGGGATGACAATTCCTCGGAATTGGTGCTTCTGATCTCCCAGGAAAGGGGATATGTACAAGCTGAATATGAACAATGCTTCTCCTATGGGTGAAGTATCATGCTTTCTTTCCAAAGCTGATAGTGATGAGTCAACACTATGGCATAAACGCATGTGTCATGTGATTTTAAAACAATGAATAAATTGGCTAAAAATAACTTGGTACATGGGTTGCCTAAAAAGGAATTTTTCTGCAAAGATAACTGTGTTGCATGCCTGAAAGGGAAACAACACAGATCATCTCATAAATCCAAATGTGTTAACTCTATCACTACCCATTACACTTATTGCACATGGATCTCTTTGTCCCAAGTATAATGAGCATTGGAAGGAAATCATACTGCCTTGTGATTGTTGATGATTTTACAAGATTTACATGGGTATTCTTTTTAAGAAGTAAAGATGAAACTGCTGAAACATTAAAATCTTTTATTCTTAAAATAGAAAATCAAATTGATCACAAGGTTAAGATTATTAGAAGTGATCAAGGGACTGAGTTTAAGAACTTGTTCTTGACTCATTCTGTGACTCAAAAGGGATTGCCAGACAATATAGTGCTCCCAGAACTCCTCAACAAAACGGTGTTGCTGAGAGGAGGAATAGGACACTTATTGAGGCTGCTCGACCATGTTAGCTGATTCAAAGCTACCTCTAACATTCTGGCAGAGGCAGTCAGCACTGCATGCTATGTGCAGAACAGGGTTCTTGTAGTTAAGCCCCATGGAAAAACCCCTTATGAGTTATGGAACAAGAGGCCACCGTTCATTGGCTTTCTAAGGTCCTTTGGCTGCAGGTGTACCACACTTAACACAAGGACAACTTAGCAAAGTTTGCTGAGAAGTCGGATGATGCTATCTTTGTTGGATACTCTTCTAGCTCCAAAGCTTATAGAGTATACAACATCAAGAATCAACAATTTGAGGAGTCATCCAATATAGTTGTTAATGAGCACACTCCTGTGTTAGGGGGAATGGACCTGATTATATCTTTGATTTAGAATTGTTTCCAAACTATTCTAAACAATCTTGTGAATGTTTTCAGCTGGAACAGGTGCTCAAGGTGATGCTGATGCTGATGCAGATCAACTATTTGAGCTTCCCAGACCTCTTCCAATTCTCCAAGAGCTGAAAGGCAACAAGCTTCAACCATTCACAGATCTGATAGTGTAACTATCTCCAGGAATAGTGAAGCTTCAACAAGTGAATCACCTGATGAACCCCAAAGCTCTTCAGGTGATCCATTACAACACCAGGTTGAGGGAAGTAGTATTCTGAAGGAACAGGCAACTGTTAATACTACTTCACAACCAACCATTGATGATGTTTCTCAATCATTCAATCAGTCCTTATTGAATGACTTTGAAACAGCAGCTGGACAGAGTGATCCAGTTCCTGATCAGAATATGTCCAACCTAGACTTATCTCTGCAACTGGAAGTGATTCCTCGCCTTAGGATTCACAACACTCATCCACTGAGAACATCATAGGGAATGTCTCTGAGGTGTGAGAACAAGAGGGCAAACTCATCATGGGAATGTCTGCTTGTACTCATGCTTCTTGTCTCAGATGGACCCAAGAAGGTGGAAGATGCCTTAAAGGATAGTAGTTGGGTTGAATCGATGCAGGAGGAGCTGCTTCAATTCAGAAGACAAAAGGTCTGGAATCTATGCCCACGCCATCTGGTCAAGTACCCATAGGCACTAAATGGGTGTTTAGAAACAAGAAAGATGATAGAGGCTTGATTATCAAGAACAAGGCAAGACTAGTAGTTCAAGGGTACACCCAGGAGGAAGGAATTGATTATACTGATGTCTTTGCACCTGTTGCAAGACTTGAGGCAGTTAGGATCTTCCTTGCTTATGCTGCATCCAAGAACTTCACAGTCTACCAACTTGATGTCAAGTGTGCTTTTCTATATGGGGATATAGATAGGGAAATCTATGTATGTCAACCTCCAGGATTTGAAGACCCACAGCACCCCAACTATGTGTGCAAACTGATAAAGCTCTATATGGGCTGCACCAAGCACCTAGGCTGTGGTATGAGACCTGTCTCAGTTTCTCCTGAAGAATGGATACACTAAGGTACCATTGACAAGACTCTTTTCATCAGAAAGAGTGGAGAAGACATTTTTCTTGTACAAGTCTATG
This sequence comes from Flaveria linearis, assembly GCA_024085815.1. Taxonomy (NCBI): domain Eukaryota; kingdom Viridiplantae; phylum Streptophyta; class Magnoliopsida; order Asterales; family Asteraceae; genus Flaveria; species Flaveria linearis. Next base: position 44,978,261 of record CM044011.1, read on the forward strand.
TTGATGACATCATATTTGGTTCTTCAAATGACCAATGTGCAAAGACTTTGAGAGCATTATGAAGCAGAATTTGAAATGAGTTCCATGGGAAAAATGGACTTTTTCTTGGAATTCAGTGAAACAGATGAAGGAAGGGTTCTTCATAAGTCAATCTAAGTATGTCTCAGACATCTTAGATAGATTTGAAATGAAGAACTGTAAACCAGCCAAGACACCCATACCCAGAAACCATAATCTTTGCCCTGACCTTGAGGGGGAGGATACTGATCAACATCAGTATAGAGCAATTATTGGTTCTCTGATGTATCTCACTGCTAGTAGACCAGATATCATGTTTGCCACATGCATTTGTGCAAGATATCAGGCTGCTCCCAAGGTGTCTCACCTAGCTGCTGCAAGAGAATCCTCAGATACCTCAAAGGAGCACCTAAACTAGGTCTCTGGTATCCAAGAAATAGTGATTTCAATCTCTATGGATACTCTGACAGTGACTATGGTGGCTGCAACATTGACAAGAAATCAACATCAGGAGGATGTCAATTTCTTGGTGGAAGGATTCTCATGGCAATGCAAGAAACAATCCTGTGTCTCTACATCAACTGCTGAAGCTGAATACATTGTTGCTGCTAGCTGCTGTGCTCAACTGCTATGGATTCAAAATCAGATGTTAGACTATGGATTCAACTTCATCTACTCCTATCCATATTGACAACAATAGTGCTATCTCCATTACTGAGAATCCGGTGAAGCACTCCAAGACAAAGCACATTGATATCAGGTATCATTTCATTAGAGATATTCATGAGAAACATCTGATAAAGTTAATCAAAGTTGACTCAAATGAACAATATGCTGATTTGTTCACAAGGCATTTGATGAACAAAGATTTAAGTATCTCATATCAGCTATTGGGATGATAAACATTGATTAACTACCTCTTTTGAAAAGCTTTTTAAATGTGTAATGTCTTGTGTCAATACAATTTAAGCCCTGTTACAAAAGATCTTTAAATTATTCCAGTGTAAATTCCTTCCGAAGAGGAATTAACTCTCGGAAGATATTCTTGAATATCTTCCGAAGCCAAATTCCTCAATGGAAATTTTCTTCTCGGAAGAGTTTTTGGTCTCGGAAGAAGCGATTGATTTTACATCAGATCTACTTCCGAGCTTATATAACTCTCCATTCGGAAAGACAATTTTACCTTCGGAAGCAATGCCTTGCTTCGGAAGAGAAATTGCCTTCGGAAGACAATTACCTTCGGAAATGTTTTACATTCGGAAGTAAAGGTTTTACTATGTAACGGATATCTTTTGGGCCCACTCTGTAAAAGGTAAAGATTTTGCTCATGATGGTCAGATTATTTAAAATTATCCCTTGCCGCCACTATCATTTCTCCGCCGTAACCACCATACCACCCACAGTAACCCCAAACAGTTACCCTATTACCGCCACTACCACAATTCATCCCCTTTAAATATCTTGACTGATCAATTTCATCTTCTTTTACCAATTTACTGCCCTAACTATTCCCTTCACTGTCAAACCTGCAATTTCACCCAAATTCAAGCTTACTTTCTCTTCAATGGCGCTAAACCCTCAGCACAACCAAGTCGCATTACTTGATTCGTCAAGAGATGCTGACTTTACCCAAATCATCACCTTTCTTACTGAATCCACCTACCACGGCGCTAACTGTTAACCCCCCACCGTCTACTCCAACCACATGTCCGAATTCTGGAGTAACGGTCAACTGAAGTTCTGAATGGGGTTCGCGTCCTGAGAACCCGCATTTGTGGCCAGGAGTTGGTCATCACTGAACAACTCATCAGGGAGCATCTCGAGCTTCATGATGATGGGGCTCCTACTGAGTTCCCCAAAGAAGACGTGGATAGCACCTACATCCTCATGGGATATGGTGGGGATGTGAGCAGGTCACCGTCTACAAGTTTAACTTCTCTTATCATTGGAAATTCCTGCTGCACATTGTCCTGCACTGCTTATCCAACAAGTCAGGGGGATGGGATCAAATCCCATATGAACTAGGATGCCTAGTTCATGGGTTGGTGAAAGGTCTACGCTTCAACTACTCACGATTTGTGTTGACCAACTAATCGGCAATCTGAGAAGGGATACATTCTTCATGTATCCCAGATTCATTCAACACATAATCAACTGTGAGCTGGAACCGAGCAAGCTTGTCTGTGCAGCTGCTCTTACTGTTCCCCAAGTGAGGCCTACCATCTTCAAAACTTTGAAGAAGTGTCCATCAACTTCACTGGAAGGTACACTCCATTACCTCCAGAGATGACTGAGCGCATAGCTCCTGGTGACATCCCTGTTATCCCCACAGGTGATGAACCCACACCAGCAACCTCCACCACAATGTCCCCAACCCTTCTCTACCCATCAAATCATTACCAGATGCCCCAAACGAACCCTTGTTCAATCTACTCTGATTGAACAAGCTCCTCCAGTTCAAACCAAAAGGGCTAGAGTGGAATCATGGGCTCCCACTCAGTCCGAGGTCACACCATCCTTCACATTTGACCTCAATGTGGGTTTTGAGCCTCCTCAGTCTCAAACCCAAGAGCCCGAACCCCAAGCCTTAAGCCCACAGGGTGAGTCTTTACACTCCCCTGTGCAGCCTTCAAGGGACAGCCCCACCATAGGCTCAATGCCTGTAGACATTGATCTAGGTCCCGGGTCAGTAGTTTAACCTCCTTATCTTTCACTGACCTTTTACTCCGCACTGATGAAGAGATTACATCTCTCCATGGCCATGAAGTTGATCTACAACACCCTCTGAAAGATCAACAGAGCCAAGAGAGATCCCTTGTCTCTAGCCCCCATCAGCAGCCAATTACTGAGGTGAGTCCCACTGATGTGGAGGGGACTCATGTAGGCTCAGCTGCCACTACTCAGAGTCTCTCATTGAGCTCTCAGGACAGTGGTAACATCAATACGACTGAGTCTACGGCAACTTTGCCCATTGACATCTCTGAAAGAGATGACTTTGAGCAAAGGTATCCAGGGTGCCAAGAAGCCACATCTGGTGGTGAGACTGAGCATACTAGGTATGTTATCTCATCTCCCCGTGATTCTTCTCATGAAGATGAGGGAAGTATGCAACTCACACTTCAGTACTTGCTTTCTAAGGTCTCCAACCTGGAATCACAGGTGAGGATCTTAGAATCAAGGACTGCCACTCAGCAACTTGAGATTAACAATCTCAAGGCTAAACTAGCTGAGAAACAGACGGAGAGGTCTGTTAGGCATGTACCTATTCAAGTCTCATGACTTCTTCCTCTAGCTCATCTAGCTCTCAAGATGATGCTACCAAAAAGGGGAGAAAGTTCAGAGACAAACATCTGAGAAACCAGACCCAGTCCTTACTTCCCAACTCATCACACTACCTGAGTCATCTCAATCAATTTCTAGAGATTGACTCAAGATGCTTCATGATCTCTACAGACTTTTCACAAAGTTTGTATTGAGATCCTCCTTAGAACAGCCCCAGCCCTGACACCACACTTATATATTTTGGGGCTGAGGAGCTTCAAAGACTGACTGCACCTTCTACCACTGTGGAAGAAGTTGGTCAACCTAAGGTCCACATGGAACCTGAGATTAACTTCGAAGGGGAAATGGGGACTGATGGCCCAGCAACTAAAACAGTTGGGACAGAACTTGCAGCAGCCTCTTCTTCCGAAGCTCAGGCTGAAACTTCCGAAGCTGACATTGAAGCCTCGGAAGAACAAGACAAGTCTCCGAAGCTGAGATGGAAGCTGCGGAAGGTTTGTTCCAATGTCCGAGGAACTGACCATCACAGATGTTATTGCTGAAATAGCATCTGAGGTGAGCAGGAGGACATTTCTGATATACCTCCATCCCAAACACCAGCTGAACCTCTCTCTCAATCTGAACCCTCTATCCAAGAACCACCACAGTCAAGCTCTGCCAAAGACAAAGGCAAAAGGAAATTGACTGCGGAAGAGCTTCAGGAAGAGAAAGGATTGAAAAGCTCAAGAAGAAAGGTAGGTTTCCTGCTGAGAAGTTGCTAGCTGCTAGCTCTAAGGCCTGCAGCTAATCAGGAGGAAATCAACACTAAGAGAAGGACAGCACTCATTGACCAGCTCATCAGCTTAGGAGCTGCCAATGAGAAGTACTCCTGCTACCACTAGAGGAGTTGGTGACTTTGGAGAGGTCAACCAGGCTAAGGCAAGAAGAAGAAGCCAGGTTGGCCTTGGAGAAGGAAGAAAGAAACAAAGGGAAGCAGCCCTGCAGCTGAGAGAGGCTAGGATTAAATTCCTACTCTCAAGAGGCTTTAGTCTTCCTGAACTGTCTCCACATGATGATGACATGATCCTGCTGCTCCACAACAAAGAGCAGGATCAAATGGAGAAGGAAAGGAAGAAGCTGCAGGGAGAAGTTGAAGGAGAAGAAGCGGAGGGAGGAAGAAAAGGGGTCACTGCCACCAAGAAGTCCAATGACAAAGCCTGGATGAAAGACTATCTCCGGGCTCATGGCTTCTCTGGTAGGCAGGTGGGACCTATGTCCGAAAGGACACTCCAGCGGATAGTCAGTGAAATAAAGCTGACATCCGTATGGGAAAAGGAAGGAGATGTACAGGAGGGGACAGGGAATGTCTTCACCCCAGCCACTCAACCACAGCCAACCTAAACCACAACCACACCAGAAGAACCAATCCCTTTCCCATCAAAACCAAACCCACTGATGAAACCTTCACCCCTGAACCCACAACTCTACCAAACCTACCACATCACCTCAACCACCCAAACTCCCATCCTAAAACCCAAAACACAACCCAAAACCACTAAACCTAACCTACCCAACAAAACCAAGATCATCCCCTCAGCCTCCTCAACATCTCTCCTTTGAGGAGATAAAGGAGTTCAAGACAAGCTCATCAACTGCCCACTATGAGCAGCATCTCCTGTGAGGGAGACCTTATCAACATCACCTATGTTGATAACTCTTCAAGCTCCCTCACCCTAGGCCAATTTCTTGAGTTGCCTAGAATACTTTGGGCCAGGCTGCAAACTTCTTGGTCTCAACTCTGATACCCTCAATGCTGAAGAGAAGAGACTAAGAAGGAACTGGTGACTCTACTGGATACAGGAAAGAGGACAGGATTTCTAGTCAATCTCCTGGACCTAGGAAAGCTATAATCCAGTGGAGGTTCGATGAACCTTCTCACAACTTTGTTGTGGAAAGGAGAATGGTGAAACCAACAGGCTTAATGACTTCTCTATTGCATCTCAGCAGATTTGACATTGCTGAGCTTGCAGAGAAGCCATTCTCCAATCCCTCCAACTCTGAGACTGCTGCACACATCAGAAATCATATCAGCGGTCTCCACTTGGCTGAACTAAATACAGAGCCAAGATTGAAGAAGAGTTGAAGTTGAAAAGACCGAAGACAAGGAAAGACCAACCACCAAGGCACAGCCTTTCTACAGATGGTGGAAGGTCCGGAATTGGAACCAATAGTTAGATGGGAATATGACTATAGTTCCCATCAACTAACTCTTTTCAGAGGGCCACAACAAAGGGTACACATAATCCAAGGTGACAGAGTGGAGGTTTTGTCTACCAAGGATTTGTACAACTCCTCAGCACCACATCAGGAAAGAATGAAGAAACTGATAAACACTTACTTTCAATGGTGCTGAGAGTTTTGAGAAGAAGAGGGAAGTGAAGTTTTGGTAGCATCAGCCTAGGGGGAGTTTGTTGGGTCATGATAAGGCTGGTGCAACCAAACCACTTCACATAGTCATTTTGGTGCTACATTCAGGGCTTCCGAAGCTAAGCATGAGATCTTCCGAAAGTCTGAAGAACAACAGCTGAAGATATCAGCTGAAGGCAACAGCTAA
>CM044011.1:44984253-45066753 GCA_024085815.1 Flaveria linearis
GAAAGGCGATTTTGTGAGGTATGCGACACAGTTGTGTCGTGGCTTTAGTTGCATGGTCGCCATTAAGGTGTATGGGAGGTTTCAGAGGTTTTGAAATTTTACGTCAAGTGAGAATGAAAAGCTCTGAAGGTTGGGTATTTATAGGGTATGGCAAAGGTTGAAAGAAAACTGTTGAAGGTTTTGGTGTTAGTCATCAGTTGTTGAAACTACTGATGACGTGGTTTGAACCTTCAGTGGTTGTAACATCTGACGACTTGGTGTTAGTCTGCAGTAGTTGAAACTACTGAGACCTTGGTTTTGTCCTTCAGATGTTGTAAACGGATGAAGACTTGTTAGTCATCAGTAGTTATAAACTACTGAAGACATGGTTTCATCTTCAGACGTTGTAACAACTGAAGACTTGGTGTTAGCCTTCAGTAGTTGTAAACTACTGACATCAGTAGTTATGAACTACTGAAGACATGGTTTTGCTTCAGTTGTTGTAAACACTGAGGACTTGGTGTTAATCATCAGTAGTTGTAAAAGTACTGAAGACATGGTTTTGTCCTTCAGTTGTTTGGGTATGAAACAGCAGATGTAGGTATCAACTGAAGAGTAAAGTTACTCATCAGCTGTTTCCGTCAATTCAGTTGTTTCATTCTGACCTCCACTTTTACTCATCAGCTCTTTGACTGACTTTCAGATGTTTCATGGCCCTTCAGCTCTTGTGAATATTTTATTCCTCAGCTCTTGTGATCAGATGTTCATAAGTGCTGATAAATTATTCTTCAGAGCTGGTGAACAAATTTTGTCTTTCAGTACTTGTGTAAGATTACACATCAGTATTGTGAACAAAATTTGTTCTTCAGTACTTATTTGTTTGAAATTGTGCATCAGTAGTTATAACCACATCAGTAGTTGTAACTACATCAGTTGTTTTCAATAAATAGTGTACTTCAGTACTTTGAAGCATGTTAGTCTTCAGTAGTTGTGAAAATGCTGAAGACTAAGTTACTCATCAGTACTTATATTTGACCTTTGCATACTAATGCTCATCAGTACTTGTGAACTGAGAACATCAGTATTAGTCAAATTATTCTAGCTGCAGCATACCAAGCCTTAGTACCAGATTTTGAAATGTGGCACTATCTAAAGGCTTAGTAAAGATGTCTGCAAGCTCATCAGCACTAGGCACAAAGTTTGGATCAATCAGACCTTTTCATAACAATCCCTAATAAAATGATGTCTGGTCTCAATATGTTTGGTCCTAGAGTGCTGGACTAGATTTTTAACAATGCAAAGAGCTGAAGCACTATCCATTAATAATGGTGTCTTAGTCTATATAATGCCATAATCTAAAAGTTGGTTCTGAAGCCAGAGTATCTGAGAAGTACAACTTGCAGCAGCAATGTACTCAGCTTCAGCGGTGGATGTAGCAATTGATGTTTGTTTCTTACTCTGCCAAGAAACTAAACAATTGCCTAGGAATTCGCAACCACCAGAAGTGGATTTTTTGGTGACTTTACATCCTGGATAGTCACTATCAGAGAAAGCAACTAATTTGCAAGAATGCCCGGTTAAATACCAAAGACCTAGTGATTGGGTACCTTGCAGATATCTAAAGATCCTTTTGACTGCAATCAAATGGGATTCTTTAGGTGCAGCCTGAAATCTAGCACAGGCACATGTTGCAAACATGATATCTGGTCTAGAAGCTGTAAGGTACATCAAGGACCCAATCATACATCTGTAAAGGGTTTCATCAACCGCTTTACCTTTCTGATCGACATCCAGTTGTGTGATGCTGCTCATGGGAGTAGAACAGGGCTTACAGTTTTGTAAATCAAACTTATGCAACAACTCTTTGGTGTATTTGGACTGATGAATAAAGATACTATCAGCCCTTTGTTGATTTCCAACCCTAGAAAGAACTGTAATTCTCCCATAGCACTCATTTCAAACTTTGCTTCATGAGCTTTGTGAATTCATCACACAATTGTGGATCAGAGGATGCAAAGATGATGTAATCAACATATATTTGAACAAGGAGCTTATGCTGTCCTACAGTCTTTATGAATAAGGTTTTATCAATGGTGCCTCTAGTGAACTTATTCTCCAGAAGAAAAGTTGATAGTGTCTCATACCAGGCTCTAGGAGCTTGTTTCAGCCAATAAAGAGCCTTATCAAGCTTATACACCCAATCAGGATGTTTATTGTCCTCAAAGCCTGGTGGTTGACACACATAAACTTCCTCCTTTATTTTACCATATAAGAAGGCACTTTTGACATCCATTTGATAAACCTTAAGACTATGAAAGGCAGCATAAGCTAAGAACAATCTAATTGCCTCCAGCCTGGCTACAGGGGCAAAGGTTTCATCATAATCAATGCCTTCCTCTTGTGCAAACCCCTGGACAACCAGCTGGCCTTGTTCTTAACTATTTGGCCCTTTTCATCTGTTTTGTTCCTGAATACCACTTAGTGCCTATTGCATATTTCCCTTGGGGTAAAGGAACAAGCTCCCACACTTGCTGTTTCTTGAACTGAAGAAGCTCATGCTGCATTGCTTCAACCCATCCATTGTCTCTGAGTGCAACATGGTAGTTCTTCGGTCTCTGAGTGCAACATGGTAGTTCTTCGGCCTCTGCTGACTGATGAGAGAGCATAGAAGTAGAAATTGGACAATTGACTCCTGGTTGAACTCGCAGCATTGATATCACCAATGATTTGAGATGTGGGGTGATTCTTCAGCTCTTGATAGACTATAATATCAGTGCAAGTGTTTGTAGGACTTTCAGTACCACAGATGGTGATGAAGATTCTTGAAACATGTAGGAGATGGCAGCTCAAATGAAGTAGAGCATGCAGAAATCTCATCAGCATTTGTTGTGGATGGGGGCTGCTGAAGCTACAGGAGCATCAGGTTTAGTGGACTCAGGCAGGTGGCCACTAAACCTGAAAAGGTGAGTACTGGCTACATCATCATCAGTACACCAGGTGGAGAGCTGTTGATAGCACAACAGCTGGAGGTTGAGAAGGAACATATTGCAGTTTGTCCATCAAACATCCACAGGGTTTTGTGGAATCTCGTCCTTTGGAGATTCATTGAACTTGACATGCAGAGTTTCTTCAACCATCTTTGTCCTACTGTTGAAAACTCGGTATGCCTTGCAAGTTGATGAATAACCAACAAATACCCTGCTTCCACCTTACTAGCAAACTTCTGGAGTGGATTGCTAGTGTTGAGAATGTAACATGGACACCCAAAGCTCTAAAGAAGGAATCAGAGGGGCCAAATGATGAAGTACTTCATAAGGAGTCTTCATCAACCTCTTATTCACTAATGCTCGATCTGCACATAGCATGCTGTGTTGACAGCTTCAGCCCAAAAGGTCAGTGGCAATCCTGAGTCAGCCAGCATTGACCTTGCAGCTTCAATGAGAGTCCTGTTCTTTCTCTCAACCACTCTATTCTGTTAAGGAGTTCTGGGAATACTAAACACCTTTTATTCCCTTAGACAGGTAGAAGTCATCAAGTGTGTGGTTTCTAAACTCTGTTCCATTGTCACTCCTCACACACTTGACTGTAGGGAATACTGCTTCTCCATAAATAACACAAAAGTTCATAATAGCCTTGGCAGCTTCATCCTTGGTGTGCAAGAAGAAAGTCCATACATATCTGGAGTAATCATCCACAATTACCAGACAGTATTTCTTCTTTGCCATGCTCATCCCCTAAGAGGACCAAAGAGATCCATGTGCAAGAGTTGTAAGCAGGCAGTGGACTTTGGTTCTTCTATTGGAGGGAATGAAACTCTGTGTTGTTTTCCCTTTAAGCAGCAGTGCAGTTTTTCTTCACACTTGAACTCCTTCAAAGGCAATCCTCTTACTAAACTATGGTTTATCAGCTGATTCATGTTCTTGAAATTAACATGCCCCAGCCTTCTATGCCATAGAGTAGACTCTTGAGGAGAGGCCTTGGAGAATAGGCAAGGATGGCCTTTTAGATCTATCTTTTTAGAAAGATCTAAGGCATATACTCTTCCTGTCCTGTTGGCCTTCAGGAGAGTATATTCATCCAACACCTTGTCAATCAAATTTAGAACTTTGGATGACAGAATCCGACAGTTCTGGCTTGTGAAAAGGGCAACATGGCCTTTATCACACATTTGACTGACACTCAAGAGATTGTACTTGAGATTCTCCACATGGTTAACATCATCAAACCTTATTTCCCCATTGGAAACAAAGCCTTTTTTGATGATGTAACCCTTTGCATCATTGCCAAAAAAACAAATCCCTTCTTTCCTTGAGAGTAGTCATTAAGAAGGGAACTGCTTCCTGTCATGTGCATGGATCCTCCACTGTCCACATACCAGATGCTTCTTTGGCATGTTGAAGAACCCTGCAATCACCATAACAGATTAGTTAGTCTTGGAGACCCAAACCTTTTTGGTTTTGGGTCTGTTCTCATCAACAGATGTAACACTAACAGGTTTTATGTGTGACAGTCTGAGGTGAAGGAGATGGTGTAGAAGAGGAACCCTTTGGCTTGGATTTCCTTTTCTGTGGTTTCAACACAGGAGCATCTAATTGGTTGACTCTTCCCATTAGATGCTGAACCATCATCACAAGTTGTGTCTGACTTTGTGATAAAGCTTTCAGTTCTTCAGACACATTGGACCTTGCTGATGATGGATTCCTGTGTTGCACCATCTTCTTTTGAGCAACCTCAGTTGTTGCCTGATTAACCCCATCCTTCTTTTGGATTTCTTCTTTGACTTTGGGGTTTCAGATTTCGATGTTGCTGATACAAACTTGGACTCAAACTCATTTTTCATTTCATTCATTTTCTCTTTAATTTTCCCTTTTTGTTTGAGTTTGGATCCCCTTTTGTACCAACAATCATCAGTAAGATGATTGAACAAGCCATATATTTCACATGGCTTCTTCTTCATCTTATGTTGATCATCTACTAAAGAAGATGAAACTGCTGAAGACTTGTTCTTCAGTTGTTTGCTGTCAGTACTTGCAGTTTTCTTCTTTGCAGTACTTGCTTTCCTGACATCCTCTTTAGTACTCTTCAAACCCTTTCTACTGACAGTTTTCTTCTCTTCAGTACTGATAGTAGTTGGGGTTTGAACTTCAGGTGTTATCACTTGCTCTCCAGTACTTTCAGTACTTCTAGAGACAACACCTGAGTTGATCAACCTTTTGATCATGTGACATTCAACATTTGAACCATCAGCTGTTTTAGCATCAACTGATTGGTTCTGTGAGAAATGAATGCTGACTTCTAGTTCTGATGATGTTGTATCAGATAGTAGGTCGCATGATGAGAAGGATTGGTTATTGCTGTCTCCATCAGATTCAACTTATGCTCTGGAAGTATAATATGTTGGAGGAGCAGTGTGATTATAACCAATTCCAAACTTCACATTGGAAGCTGATTGCTTACTCAAAAGCATTTCAAAACCCTTGCAGGATTGTACCCATCGATCACACTCTACCTGGGTAGCTGCAAGTGTTTCCTTGAGGTCTTTGTACTTCTCTAGAAGTACCTCTTCCCTAGCCTCATCATCTTTGATTTGGCATTTAAGCTTATAAATCTCATCATTCTTATTATTAATCACAGCCTCAAATTCAGCTTTTCTTTTGGAAATGGTTTGCTCTAGCTCAAAGTTTTTATCAATTAAAGCCATATTTGCCTCTCTAATAGAAGCAAATGCTGCTATGCATGAATCAGAACAAAGTTTGGCTTTAGCCTCAGAAGATACCTGTGATGAAGCATTGGATGATGACCCATCAGCAGACTCAAAGGCCATTAGAGCAAGATTCCCAAATGGATGATCACCACCATGTTGACCAGCACCTTGGAATAGTTGTTCCTGACCAGATAAATCATCTGGCAAACTACTCCAGTCAACAACTCCTGGGGTGAAGAAGCTGTGCTGTTGAGGTTGGGGTTGATGATGAGATTGGGAAGGTTGAGGCTCAGGGAGAGCATATGGTGGCTGAGCAGAAGGTCCTTGAGCTTGACTTGGATGAGGCATATAGTAGCAGGGGTATGGGTATGGCATATGACCCTGAGGCACAAAATAAGCAGGTGATGCCTGTGCTGGTGATGGATGACCGGAACTGGTGGAATGTTGCCCTCTGTGCTGTGAGCTATTGCTTGGAAAAGTCACAAAGGGTGCAGAGGAGTTTGATCTAGATGATCTACACTCTCTAGCAAAGTGTCCAAGCCTATGGCACTTGTGACACCTCAACTTGCTCTTGTCAAAACCAACTTTGGTTTTGCCAGAGAGACCAGGAAATTTCCTGCCAGTTCTCTTGTAGAACTTTTGAGATTTGATATTTATCATTGTCATTTGACTCAAAATATCCATCTCTTCCAGATCATCATCTGGAAGACCCTTCAAGTCCTCCATCAGAAAGCACAGGTTATCACTGCTACCTCCTGAACTACTATCAACACTAATAAAAGAATGTTCAGAGTTGGTAGAGAAATCAATATGCTCATCATAGGCACTCTCTAATGCAGCATATTCCGACTCCTGACCTATCAAGGCAGCATTGCCAGTGACAAAGTCATCAGTGAGCTTCCCAGAGATGGACAACTTCCTCTTTTGCTCTATCTCTCTCTCAAATGTGAGCAGTTTCCCATGAAGTTGGGTGAGAGATAGAGTATCCAGATTTGCACTGGAGCGTAGGACAATGGTATAAGTGTCCCATCTCTCAGGCAGTGATCTGAGGAATCTGTTGTTCATCTGGCTATTAGAGTACTCTTGTTTGACCATCTTCAACTTAGAGATCAAACATGCAACCGCTCATACTGTTGAGTCAGAGACTCACCCTTCCTATAAGAGAATGTCTCATATTGTTGGGCGAGGATTTCCTTGTGTTTGCTAAAACCTCATTGGTTCCTCCGTATTGTTTGATCAATTAGGTTGTATTCGCAGTGGATTTAGCACGAGAATTAAACAAATAAGCAAGAACACAAAGGATTTTGCATGTAACAGTAAAATTATAGAGAGAGAGAACAATTCTGCAAAAAGGTGTTTACTATTGAATCACATGTTTCGGCAAGGATTATAATTAGGTCATCTACCTTTTATAGGCAGAATGACGTCAGCTGATGTCACTTGATAGTGACATCAAACTGTTATTAACAAACTACTGATAATGAACTAAACTACTGAAGATGTCATAACAGCTGACATCTTCTTACAAAATGCTAAGTGTCAAACTATTACAAGAACTGAAAGGAAACTACTGATAACTACAACAACTGAAGAACACACTCTTCAGTCGTTTACAACTACTGAAACAAAATTACAAACTACTGAAAAGTAAAACCATCACAACAACTGAACACAACTTCTTCAGCTGTTGTGACAAACTCTGAAGCTTCAGCACTTGGTCTTCAGACTTTGATCTTCAAATGTTTCATCAGATGATGACTTCAGTAGTTGTCATCAGCTGATGTCTTCAGTCTTTGTCTTAAGACTTTATGCATCAGTTGTTGATCTTCAGTTCTTCAGTTCTTCAGCTGTTGATCTTCAGCACTTGAGTCTTCAGTACTTGAAGTCTTCAGTACCTGTATTCTTCAGTACTTCAGACTTCAGTACTTGTCTTCAGTACTTGGGATCTTCAGCTGTTGTTCTTCAGATCTTTGATCTTCAGCTGTTGAGTCTTCAGTCTTTGTCAAACTGCTGATGAAGCCTTCAGCAGTTGTTGTGATGTCATGTGGGACTTAGAGGTTTTTCTGATCTGGCTCATTGGTTCTTTTGGTCCAACAGTTTATTTATATATGTGTGTATATATGTGTATATATGTGTATGTATATATATATATGTGTGTGTGTGTATGTGTGTGTGTATGTGTATGTGTGTGTGTGTTTATGTGTGTGTGTGGTGTGTGTATGTGTATATATTAATTGTGTAAACTAAATTAAGAGAACTACCTAAAAGAAATAATAAATAGTAAGTTATAATAAATGATTGCTTTAAGCACGTTTAAAAATATACAAACATTAGAAAGCCATGAAGCTTATAAAAACAATAAGAACTTTTACAAACTTAATAATAATTTAAACCACCTAATACTTACACTTTAAATATTTAGACAAATCAAATAAATAACATATAGTATCTAACTAGAAGATCTTAGTAAAATCCTACTTCATTTAGCTAAAATCATATGGAAAATTCTACCAAATCGATAATACATAACACATCCTAACACAGACACACACCCCTTATATATACATGTACATACACTCGAGTATATATATACACACACATATATACACATATATATACATATATATACAAATATATATACACATATATACACACACATATATATATATATGTATAGATACATATATATGTGTGTATATATATATGTGTGTGTGTGTGTTTGCTGTGTGTGTGTACATATGTATATATATATCTGTGTGTGTGTATATATACATATACATACATGCATATATACATATATATAATATACATATATATATACATATACATATACATATATACATATACATATACATATATATATATACATATACATATACATATATATACATATAAATGTACATATATATATGTACGCAATGTTGTAAAAATCGCTAGGCTCTAGTCGGGTGGTAAGGTGGGGACTAGGGATTAATAGGGATCAATCGGGATTAATCGGGATTAACCGGATCAGACTTTTGTGTATAATTTTGCAAATTTATATATAATTTTGTACTTTTTTTGAAATAATTTGCAAGTTTGGGGGATACTTTGTAAATTGGTGAATATTGAGGGGATTAAATGTATAAATTCAAAAACTTAACTCTATAATCTAACCCTAAAGTAGAACAGCTTCTTCCCTTCCGTTGTTCCATCACCGCCGGTCTAGTTTTCCGTCAATCCAGTCACAAGAGTCGCACATCCTCGCCAGAATCAACAAATCCAGTGCCAGACTGGGAAAATCTGACGGTTATCATCGTCGGAACACCGCCGATTAGAACGATTTGGTCCGGCTTTGACCAACTTTGTCCGACTACCGCCTAGCACCTCCGATTTGGTGAAATCGAAGCGGGTAACCTCCTATTAGCGACTAATCGGCGACTAATCGAAGGCTAGTCGTGATTTTTACAACACTGTATGTACGTATATATATGTATATATATATGTTTGTGTGTGTATATAAATATATATATATACATACATATGTATATATATGTGTATATATACATACATATACATGTATAAATACATACACACACACACACACACACACATATATATATATGTATATGTATATGAGTAAATTATCCGGATCGTTTCAGAGATTTGCTCAAATTTCACCTTTCATCCATTGGACTAAAAAATACAGGTTTTGGCCTAAGATTTGAAAAAGAATAACACTGTTCTTCCCTGGGTCAAATGATCATTAAATTATTCTATTAAGCAGCTGTAAAATAACCATTTTACTCTTATTCTTCCATATTCAACACAATCTCAACTACCACTACCACACCACCACTCCTCACCACCACCACCACCCTCCTTCACCACCACCACCATACACCCTTATCTCCACCATATCCAAAAGGGTGTTTTACTCTCTCAACCCCCAACAACATAATCCCCCGATTGGAGCTCTCTCTCTCTAAAATCATCTATCTTCCCCTTCCACCGACCTCTTCTCCACCGTTACGTCTTCCGCAACGACACCAGCATCAAATTCATTTACGCTGCCACGACCCAATTCAAAATTGATGAGATTTATCTCCTGAATCATGATGTTCACCTCTGTTTCAAGATGTTCTTTGGATTTGATAAGACGGTGAGGTTTGCTACCACAAGCGCATCACCGTCGTGCAGGTGACGGAGATCGGTGGTGGGGTTTTCATAGGGTGTACTATTAATCATGTGGTTGTTGATAGGATGTCATTTTGGAGATGAGGGTGTGTCGTAGTGGTGGTGAGGAGTGGTGGTGTGGTGGTGGTGGTTGATATTGGGTGGAATGAGGAAAAAGAAGGATAAATGGTCATTTACTGATACTTAATGGAATTAATTAACTACCGTTTGACCTAGTGATGAAACATGTTATTTTTTTCAAATCTTGGGACTAAACATGTAATTTTTCAATCATAGGGACCAAAGGTGAAATTTAAGCAAACCTCAGGGATGATCCATGTAATTTACTCTCTCTATATATAACTATATACTTATGCGTTTATAAAATAACGCATCATATAAATACCTACAAATAAATAAATCACACCACACACATAATAGATATACATGTGTAAACACACATGCATAGACATAAATATTTATATGACTTAATTACACGGGTGGTCCCAATGGTTGGGCCTAATTTCACTTTCGGCCCCTAACTCTTAGAAATTACAAGGTTGGTCCAATAGTTAGCACAAACGTAACAGACTTGGTCCCTGAAGTGGATGGACGTTAATTATTACCGTTAAGTGTGTGTAAAATATCAAAAATACCCTTCACTCTTTCTTCTTCACCATTTAGATTGCCACAACCTACCACCTCCTCGCACCCCCTCTCACCATCAAAGTCTCCATCTTCAACCACCACCGCCGCCACCACCTTCAACTACCATCACCACCACCACTACCACAACCTTCAACCACCGTTACCACCAGCATCGCCCTCAACCACCGTCACCACCATCACAACCATATTATCAAGAATACTTACAAAATCCAATAACCCATCAAAAATTATGCTAAATCAATCACCTTATCAGCAATTGCAACCAGATCAGCAGCAGTAGAAACATCAGCAGACAAACACAAATTACTATCCTTCTTCACTATAACCTCAAACAGCTTCTTCCCAGTAGGGTTCTTTTCTAATTTCGCCCTTCCCCCAAACGGAACCTTAATCCCACCACCGGAATTCAGTTTTCCGATGGCCGAGACCCACCCATCGGAGCCACCTTCTTATTCCCCTCAAGAAACCTAACCACCATCGCCTCAATCTCCTCACTAACTCTACCTTTCTCCTTTAAAATCCTAACCATATCTGTCATCTTCAACATCGAATGCAGAGTGTTCCCATTGGCTTCAAGATTCTCCCGCCCACCCTGCTCCCGATCAATCAACATGGCCACATTGTTAACCCTAAGTCCGGCAGCCCTTAGCGGCGGCGCCGTCTCGGGCACAGAGGTCCCATTGGTGACCAAATCCTCAATAATGAGACACGTCTAATGAGGCTGAAAAGCCCCTTCAACAATGAGATTGTTAGGACCGTTTTCATACGAAGTACTAACAGATTATACGTGAGACCAGATCAAATAGCACAGAATTTTATTTGATTGGCGATCTAATCAATGAGAACGAACAACCTGATCGATCTAACGATTAAACAAACGTTAAGAACGAGTTGGAATCGATCAGGAACAAACTATGAACTTGGATAGACAAACTAGGATGCTCTGGACGGCTAGGGTTTGATAGTATTTGAAGTGTTATGTTTTTCCACGAATTATGTGGTATTTATAGGTTTTCAGTATCCATTTGTACGACTAAACCATTAGCATGGTTCAGTCGTGTGACTGAGTCATGCGTCTGACTCATACGCATGACTAATGGTTTAGTCGTGCGACTAAGTCAATCTTATGACTCAGTCATACGACTGATCCAGTCACCTGGTTCAATCATGCGACTGGTCCATAAGTATGGTTCATTTGTGCGTATGGTCCGTAAGTATGGTCCATTAGCATGAATAACCACTTGACTAAGTTGAACACATTTCTGAATCATTATTGATTCAGAACTATGTATAACAACCTCAAACCTATATATAATTGTCATACATATGAGTAATACCAATAACAATAAGAATATGATATAAACAAAGATAGTTAAACATCAAAATGCATATCATATTTCATCAAACATTTTGATTACATATGTGTAAGAAATGAAAGACCTTTACATTGAAGTACATAAACTAGGAACAATATATCAACAAACTCCCCATTGGACCTATTTTATCCAATTGTATAGCATTCTTCACATGTTCTTGGAATTTCCTGAACTTCTCCTCTTTTATGACTCCTGCGTGTATCTCGAATGTAAAGTAGAGTCGTAGCACATGTTGGAATTGGAGAGCTTGTACAATATCCTGTGTGTCATAGAACCATGGCCACTTGTACAGTGTATAAACATCATCAGTAGACAAGTTAGTTAGCCACATTGGGTAAAATACCCTGATAGTCTCTATTTTACCCTCTCTGTTTAAGACTATGACCGCTTCCCCCATCCTCCAGTCATAATACCATCATTTGAAGTGTGGAGTGAAGTCCTGAGGCATCTCCAGCAATGGGATCTTAGACATTATGCGTGGGGGACTCCATTTCAGCACTACCATAGGCTTCCCAGTGATAGGGTCAACTTCAGTCTTATGAACAAACCACTTAGGTTATTGAGGTCTGAAGTTTACCCATCTGGTGTGGTATTCTGTCTTCAGTGCAATCTCAAACCATCCCGACATCTTCCTCGGGTTGGCATACAAAAGGTCTAAACAGGCCAACCTGTTTAGATCAAAACCAGGAAGAGTCTTCAGATCGTGTGGATATCTGAAGTACTCAATCCCCTTCTCCTGCTTCACAGCGTACACCTCCAGATCTTTAAAATAGGCCCAACTGATGATCTTGTCTGACACCTTCTGATGTCTCTTAACCTTGTATAGTTTGGTGTAGGCGTTTCGCTTTGTAGGTTCACGTTGAGCTTTCCTCTTTGCTAAACAAGCCGCCCATTCAGCCTTCTTAAGATCAACATCAGCATCTGTAGCTTGGGCTTTACCTTGATCCTTTTCCTTTTCCTTCTCTTTCTCATCTAGTGTGCCAAAAGTATCACTGCTAAATGTGTCACCCAAGTTGGGGATAACATTACCCTCAGGGTTAGTGTACTCTGGATAATAATCTAATGTGATATCTTCGATCTCAATCTCATCCACACCTTGTAGCTCTTCATAACTAACAACGTCAACTTTCAGAGCATCTTCTACAAGCTCATCTGGATTGAGTCTGAACATATCGGCGAGCTGCTCATCAGTCAAGTCGTGGATGATTTCTCCCTCCTCTGGAGTGTAACTCATAGACCGTCTTACTATCCCTTGCAAATCAAGAATCATTGTGAGTTGAGTCTTGGTTTGCTGAAGGGGAGCAATATCATAATCATCGGTCTGTTGAGTTGTATCTGTTCGAATACACAACCAACAATGCATACATTAATCATTTATCAAGACATTTAACATAAATTTTCATAAATTACATTAATATAATAAACATTTCAAGTACAAAAGTTTCAAGTACATAAACATTTAAGCATTACTTTTCCCTTGATCGTGTGTCTCCTCAGCTTAAGGAGCTGAGGAAGAGGCTCCTTGGTCTTGGTTTCTTTTGGTGTGCCTCTCCCTTGTCGATGGAGTCGAGGCTGATGCAATTGCATCACCAGCTTGATCATCCTCATCTTCATCATCACCCTTCTTCTCTTTTCCACTCCCTTCAGCTTCCTCCTCATCTCCTTCATCATCTAATTCATCATCACTTGAATCATCATCATCTCCATCATCATCTCCATCACCCTTGATCTTTAGACGCTCACTCTTTGTACCCTTCAGCCTTAACATCATCTTCTTTTTCTACTTCTCCAACTCATCAATCCTTTTGGCAGATGAAAGCACTATCTTGTTTTGAGCTTATAGGGCACTGTGAGCTCAAACTAAAGCTCTCCCGTGAGCTTCGTTCTTCTCAGTAAGTTGGGTAATCTGCTTGCCATGTGCTGCATTAACTGCCATCAGTTGGTTTAGCTGGTTGGCCCACATATCATCGGTTGCCAACAGCTTTAGCATTAATCAGTTTAGGCTGGCCAACTGTTCCTCTAACCCAACCGTGGGTAGAGTAGAGTGTGGAGGAGGAAACTATAAAGATGTGCCAGCTTGTGAAGTAGTAGGTGTAGTGGTAGATGTGGTGTAGATAGGAGTAGGAGTGGGAAAGGATTGTGGTGGAACTATTTTGGGCATGGTGGGTGAGGTGGAATGGATATATGTGTGGTGGATGGTATGGTAGTGGTGGTGGCTGGGATGGAAGTGGTGGTAACTGAGATGGAAGTGGTGGTGGCAGTGGCTGTGGTGGTGTCGGTGATAGTGGTGGTGGTAGTGGCTATGGTGGTGGTAGTGGCTATGGTAGTGGAAGAAGTGATCAGAAGGAATCTCTAAATTTTGCCCTTCTTGCCATAGGGTTGTGCCATTCCTTTCCTCCTGGAACCCTTGGCAATCGGGGCTCCCCCTGAGCTCATCGGCTGGTCAGGTGTGTATAATGGATCAATGACATCAGTGTCACCACCCTCAAAACCAGCTTGGTGTTTGCTAACCGCCTCTTTTCCCTTCTCTGTAGCAACCACCCTGCTACCTACTCTTCGAGTGAGAGGCTCATCATCAGACTCTTCATCTTTATCAATCAGAAAGTCCTGCTGCATAGCAGCTTGCTCAGATCCACTAGGTGTTGATGCACCACTCTACTGAGGTGGTGGAGGAATAGTAGACGTGTAAGTGGCTCGTGTTTGGCTCGAGCCCTCCTCTACAACACCTTGACCATGACCTTGGTCATCATCATCGTTGTTTTCATCGTCATCTGGGATCATGACTAGCTTAACATCGGAGTCGCTATCATCATGGTGCCACTTCTTTCTGGTGGGTGCGACATAATCGATGTTGGCCAGATGACCAAACAACCTCCTGACCGGGGGCTTCATTTGCTTCCCCCGGTAAACCTTCATCCTCCCCAGGGTAGTGTCATCCATGATCTTTGGCACTACCTCATCATCCTTGTTCTTAGGCAGTGAAGGGAGCTTCTCATCAATAATCATCTGTAGGAACCTAGGGTACATGCAAAAACCTTTTTGTCCCTTCGCCTTAATGTTCTCCCTCAAATATCTGAAGAACATCCTAGAAAAACAGAACAAGTGGTTCAGTACCAGTGTAACAAATGTATTTTGGATTTGGTCACTCATCTCATCAAATCCTCCTCTTCTTGACGCGATGCACTTCAGGATCACATGTGCTAATTACTTAAACTGAGAGCACATGTTGCTCTTGTTAAGCACGTCGGCATTGATGTCGCCGGCGTACTTGATCCTCAAGAAGCAAGCCCTAACAGTCAGGGGATGTAGCTTGGTTGGGTAGTCTCCATCCTCCCCAAATCCAGACTCTCCTAATGTCATCCTCCCCTATATCAATATCCAGTCTGAAGATAGAACTTCGGATCCAGTATGGCTCGACTGAGCGATCGACAATAGCATTCTCCCAGAATGCCTGCTGTATGGATCTGTACGGTGTGCATGGAGCTGAAATAGCTCTATATGTCCTTGATCGGAAAAGGAAATCGATGATTCTGACAAACTCTGAAGCATTCCAAGATGTAGGGTTGAGATAAGCACAGATGTTGTGCTTAGTGCTCATCATCCATCTGTCAGCCATTTTGCTGCAACACAAGTAACAAACACGTTAGATCCATTCATAGGAGAGAACATTTAACTTAGAACATATTTTACCCAACTGGTTCAATCGTATGATTGAACCATGCGACTGAACTCAGTCGTGCGATTTAGCCTCCGACTGGACTTAGTCGTATGTCATGACATGCGGTTGGGCCAGTCGTGCGATTAAGACACCGATTGATTCAATCATGCGATTGAATCGTGCGTCTGGCTCTATCGTTCGACTGAAGTTCATCCGTATGTCCTTTCGCATACCCACTGTGCGAGTCCAAAATTTTGAATCTTTGTCAAAACAGTCAATTACACATCAAGATTAGATTCATTAGACGCGCATGGACTTGATTTTACACTTATTGTCTTTTAAATGCACGTTTAGGTTCATTTAAGTGTTCTATTTTAGGGTTAGGTGTTTCAGTTTTTGTTTTAAGTGATTTGGACATTTTGGATCGATTTGATGTTGTTATTTGGCATGTTTTCAGTCTCACTATACCTGTAGATGGAAAGTAATCGGTTAGTAAGGAAATAATCAGTCAATGACGGAGAATAATTTGAAAAGGGTGGGTATGGTAATCGGCGGTTCGTGAGAGATTTTTGAAATCAAGTGTAGGGTTACGACCGACTGAGCCCCTTTTTATACTGATTTGTGTTTCAGTCATGCGACTAGACCCATACGCATGATTCATTCATGCAACTGAGGTTCAGTCGTATGACTGACTTAGACTTCTTCAGCAAGTCGTATGATTGGTTCATACTTGTGATCCAATCGTATACTTGACCCATACTCATGGTCCAAGCGTGTGATTGGCTCATACTCATGGTCCAAGCGTGTGATTGGCTCATACTCATGGTCCATTCGTGCGATTGGTTCATACTTATGGTCCAATCATGCGATTGGTCGATACTCATGATCCAATCATGCGATTGGCTCATACTTATGAGTTTGACTTCACTTTTCCCAACCTTTCAAAAACTTGAATTTGATATATGACATTATGACCATTGATCATCTCAGACGTGATCCTTTAATCAAAATTATTTGATCACCTCAGACGTGATCCTTTTACTTGAAAACCATTTGATCACCTCAGACGTGATCCTTTTAACTTTAAAACCTTCTGATCACCTCAGACGTGATCCTTCTATTTTAAAACATTATGATCACCTCAGACGTGATCCTTTTACTTGAAAACCATTGTGATCACCTCAAACGTGATCCTTTTAACATTTCAGAAACAAGCTTTTATCAGATAACGTTAGGTTCAATTTGTGACATTCACAGATTTCCTCTTGTTACATAGTCCAACATCGACTCGATACAAATATAACTAAAACTAAGATAAACTTTAAACAAACTAAACTAAGACAATCTTTCTGAATTTTTCATTTGAGGTGGGTTGAAAGCATTTTGACATTTCTTAAGTGATTTCTCCCCCTGAGCAGAACAGCTTCAAGCATTTTCATCTTATCTAGAAATATTCTTATGGAATCATACAGGCATAAACATAATCATTTGGGGCCTTTTATAGTTAGGTAGATACAGAGAACGTTGTATTTACCAATAGAGTTTTATTCATCTAAGAGTCAGGAGCACTAACAGGAAATCATGCTAGAGCTGTTAATTATTACACATTGATTTTAACCATCGGGGAATGCTGCCACGATGATTATCAGTATATTTGTCCACCTAAATCCATTTTGACAAACATTGGTGATTGTTTATGTTTATTATTTCAACAAGCATTTATGGATCCCACACGTTTTGCCAGATAGATTTTTTGTAGAAAGATTCCCCATTGGTAATGAAAAATTATGGTAATCAACTTTCCTCAGGAGAATTTTAAGCGTTCTATGGGTTTTTGACAAGAAAAAACTATTCTAAGAGCTTTCAAAGAGATGGCAAGCCTCAGGTCAGTGTCAGCGCACAGCAGAGAGGTGCATACAACAATGAATTCTAGAATATTTAGATTGTGCTTATCCTCAGGTCAGTGCCATCACACAGCAGAGAGGCACACAATCTATCTTCTTGTTAGAGCAATTTTATTTTACATATAATGCACCAACAACATTTTTCATTAGCTTGATTGCGTTTCATATTTTTCATGCACTTTGCTCCTTTTTTATGGTCGTCCGCACACGTTTGTGGCGTTCATTTTACTCTTCACCCCTTATTGGAAATAGGTGGATTGTGTTAACCAGGGATGAGATGGACACCCACAGTCTGTTGAATGATTTACTTTCACATTTTTCCACCAATGAAGTCTACTAGTCTATTGTGTTGAATCTACCGACACATCATATAATGGTCTAGCAACCCCTAGATCTACTTTCTCTATGTCACCACAGTAGCAGACAAGCTTACTATCATTTTTCAACTCATTTGCCTTTGACTTCTTAGACTTATAATTTTCTGTAACTTTGAATCTAACATTGTAGAACATTTAAATCTTTTTGGTGTCCCAAACAATTCGATGTCTGTGTACTATCATTTTCCATTTACTTGAATCGATTTCACAGATTTGATGTCTTTGCTTCTCAGCTTATCTACCCACCCCCGTTTTTTTAAGTAATTAAATACTAACTACTGAAACTAAAACTATTCTCCCCCTAAAATTCTAAAACCGAAAATCTTTTTGTATTTTTGAATTTTTTAAAGATAGAAAAGAAAAAAATTAAAATAAAGAAAATTAGAAAAAAAAAATAAAACATAGAGACGGACTATGAACTTGATTCGTCTGGAATCACATCATCTTTCTTTTAACGCCATTGACCTCTAATAGACCCAGACCCTGCTCTCCAGCGGGATACACTGGGTATGTTTGTTTGTTTGTTTGACCTCTAATAGATAATGAAATCGAGGTTTATCAAAAGATTTTGTGTAGAGATCGGCGCATTGGAAATCCGTGTTAATTTTAACAACATCGATTAATTGTTTTTCAAAACAGTCACATATAAAGTGATATTTAGTTTTGGGGTGTTGGACCGGATTTTTTTTGACAGCAATAGCAGCAGAATTATCAACAAATATAGGAGTGTTACTGTTGAATCCAGATGATTTATGAACATCAACTTGCCACAGCAACGTATTCAGCTTCACATGTTGACAGAGCAACAGACGTCTACTTCTTACACTGCCAGGTGACTAATCTTCGTCCAAAGAACTGACATCCCATAGATGTTGACTTGTAATTCATCTTGCAACGACCTTTATCTGAGTCACTATACGTAGTTAGCTCAAAGTCATCATCATGACGATACCACAACCTAAGCGTTGGAGTACCCTTCAGATAACAAAGATCCTTTTTACCCTAATCAGATGATTTACTTTTGGTTTTGCCTGATATCTGGCACAGAGACACGTGGCGTACATAATATCAGGAGGAGAGGCTGTGAGGTACATCAGAGATCCGATCATTCCTCGATGCATAGTGGCATCAACCAGATCACCATTTTCGTCGGGTGCCACATCATGGTTCGTGGCAAGTGGAGTACCTGCAACCATTACATTCTCTATGTCGAATCGACTAAGGATATCTCCAACATATTTGGTCTGATGCAGGAAGATTCCATTTGGTGTCTAATCAACCTGTAAACCAAGAAAGAACTTCATCTCTCCCATGGCATTCATCTCAAACTCAGCTTTCATCACCGATTCGAATTCTTTACATAACGCTTCATTTTTGGAACTAAAGATTATGTCATCCACGTATATCTGTACAAGTAGTAAATCACCATCTTTTTCCTTTATGAACAACATGCACTCAATTACACCTCTACGAAAGCCATGTTTCAGCAGATAAGTGGAGAGTTTTTCATACCAGGCTCGAGGGGCTTGATGCAGCCAGTACAAAGCCTTGTCTAGTTTATAAACTCTATCTAGATGATAAGGATCCTCGAATCCTTCAGGTTAACTGACGTAAACTATTTCACGGATCTCACCATGAAGAAATGCACTTTTCACATCCAATTGATATAATTTTATCTGCATAAAGGATGCATAGGCTAGGAAGATTCTAATTGCTTCCATCCTGGCCACTGGTGCAAACGCTTCATTGTAGTCAACTCCTTTGACTTCCCTAAACCCTTGAACAACTAGCCTAGCCTTGTTTCTGATTATGACCCCTTGGTCATCCTTCTTACACCGAAGAACCCACATAGTGCCAGTTACCTTTGCACCTTTTGGTCCGTTGGCAAGTTTCCAGACACCTAACTTTTTAAACTGTAGGAGCTCTTCTTGCATGGCAGCTACCCAAGCCTCATCCTTTCAGGCCTCGCTTACATACTTGGGCTCAACTTGAGACACAAAATATCGATATGCCCTATAGTGTATGTACCCCTTTTCCGTGGTAGCAGCGTAATCAGCTAAGTAGAGCTGATTTCTTTTCTGAACTCCCGAGAGAATATCATCGATGATGTTATCCAGGGGATGATTCACATTAATCCTAGTTCCGGGAGTAGTGGGAACTGCTACTTCATCATCCAGGTTTGGAATCACGGGTTCAATTTCTGTGGCTGTTGAAGGACTGGGTTCTGAAGTTCTAGTTACTTCGTGATCAGCTGTAGGTGTACTTTAAGTAGTGGGAACCTGTTCCTCATGGTTCACATTTTCAGTTTTAGCTTCTTCATCATCAGAGGAATCACTTATCTCTAGTTCTCCCCCTGAAGAGCTAGTAGTACCTTCTAATGGAGCCGAGGATGTCGAGTCTCGAGTAAGAGTGTTCAGAACATCATACATCATTTGAGTGGCCAACACATCATCAGAATGGGAAGAAGGTAGATTGAAAGATTTAAAAAATCCATCATAGTCAATGAAGAAGGAAGGTCCTTTTCCCATAGGGGGGTGGTGTATCTTTGTACATCAACATTGCACCACACTTTTACCTGACCAGTTGAGTTAGTGTAAACCCTTTTGTCTGGCATACTGTAGCCAAGGAAGATACCTTCTTCTGCCTTCTCGTAGAACTTCCCAGTTTGATTTTTCTTTAACAGCATGCAGGGTGCGCCAAATGCTACCAGATACTCCAAGTTGGGTTTACGTTGCTGGAGCAACTCATAACAAGTTTTTCCATGATGTTTGACCACTAAGACCCGATTTAGAGTATAAAACGCATTAGCCACTGCCTCGTTCCAGATTTGAATCGGCAGTTTTGAGTCAGCTAGCGTTGTCCTTGCTGTCTCGATCAAGCTCCTAGGCAGAAGAGAATTGATGAACAATCCCTTTCTCATGACAAATGCCTCCATCCACTGATTCTTGAATTCTATCCCGTTGTTTGAACGTATTTTCCTTACTTTCAGCTTGTAGAGTGACTCCAATATGGTAACTAGATATTTGAATGATTCAAATGTCTCTGACTTCGCTTTCAGGAACATCACCCAAAAGAATCTTGAGTAATCATCCGTAACCACAAATAGTACCAATCACCAGCAATGCTCTTTGTGCTGACAGGGCCAAACAGATCCATATGTAGAAGCTCAAGAGGAATCTCGATAGGATGAACTTTCTTTGATTTGTGAGACTTCTTTGTCTGTTTCCCTTTCTGGCATGCTATGTAGAAGTCTGGAAGCTAGAAGTTCTTGACAGTAACTCCGTCCACCAGATCATTCTGGACCAGATGGTTCATCTTCCTGGGATTGATGTGTCCCATTCTCCTGTGCCAGGAAACTGAATCGCTTTCAGTTGCTTTTGACAAGAAGCACTGAGCAGTAGACTCAGTAGTGGAGGCTTTTGAAAGGTCCAAGACGTATAGATCATTATATCTTAAAGCAGACATTAGAACTTGCTCCTCCAGGATAACATACTCCTTCTTAAGTATGTAACACTTCTTATTATCAAACACGACCTTAAAGCCCTTATAAAGAATTTGGGAGACGGAAAGCAAGTTGTTTTGCAATTACTGAACGTAGTTTACCTTGTCGAACTTTACCTTCTCGTTTCCCACTTCGCCTTGAGCGGTGATATAACCTCCTTTGTTTCCTGCGAATGATACATGTCCCTTTTTAACTTTCTTGACATTAAAAAGAAGAGATGAATTCTTGGTCATGTGCTTGGGAGCTCCAATATTAATAATCCAGGTATTAATGATAGCGCTGTAGCGGACAACCGACACAAACAATTGAAACGATTAGTTCAGGTTGGGGACCCAAGCCTTTACTGGCTTAGGTTTCCAAGACATATCACACATCATGAACTTAACCCACTAACCTTCAGAGGATGAGGACACATCTTTCTTCTTATTATCCTCACTGTCAGACACGTTACTTGATTTTTATTTCCATAAACCAGTTTTGTGTGAGGCCTGTTTATGGTAAGCAGACGTCTGGCTTATGGTATGAACTTTGGTTCACTAATAGTCCTAGGTTTAACCTTAGGCAACACAGCTTCACTTTGAGCTTGTCTGTGTTGACTTTGTTATGTTGGAGAAGTATTAGATATATTTTTGAATAATCTTGGTTTTTCATAAAAAACCTCAATTTTTCTTTTAGGTGTCTGATAATGAGGACAATTTAGAGAAATATGTCCTCGTTTTCCACAGTTATAGCATGATCTTCTTTCGATAGGTCGGGGAGATCTTCTGTGAGGGGTTGAGTCTGGCTGGTAGCTGGTCTGTTTCTCTTCATTCTTAGATGTTTCACCTTCTTTGACAAAGTTAATTGTTTTGACATTTTGAACACATATTTCTTTCTTTTTATTAGGATTTTGATGATTTACACGTTTAGGGTTTGTTAGTTTAGAATTCTTGGGTTCTGATGTAGGTGTTTGTGAACCCGACCCAACACTATCCTGTTCAACTTTAACACACAAAACCTCTTTATGCATCTTATCTTTCAATCCTGAAGTAGTAGCCTCCTGTTCAGTGACAGACTATATAGGTTTACCTGTGGACTCTAGATCACTGACCAGAGGAGTAGTCATCACATGATCCTTAGCCGGGTTATTATTTATTGGTTTACATTTAGTGTTTAAAAGGATTGCATGTGGTGGTGGTACTACTTTGTATCCCAGACCTTCCCCACTGTTACGTTCTTTCACTAAGTTCTGAACTATGTGAGAGGAACTTGCTAAACTATGCAGTTTTTTATTTTATGATTTAACTTCAACTTGCAACACTGCTTTTTCCTTTTTAGTATTATCTAAACAATTTAGATAGACCTTAATGTCATTTGATTTATTTAAGGCAACAACCTCGGTTTCCCTTAGCTGTTTCCCTAACAGTTCTATCTTTTCTTTAAAACTGCATCATTTTGTTTTAAAACACAGTTTGCTTCAGTGCACAGTTTTGAATCATTAACCAGATTATCATTTTGTTCTAATAACCTAGCTATTGGAATATTTGAAGATGATACTTACCAAAACCTAAGTGCCAAAATCTCATGATGATTACCAAAACCGACACGGTAATAATACGCTAAAGATATGATCAAAACAAAGAAAATTGACCAAAGTCAAACTTGGTCAAACTTGGTCAACTGTGGTCAAAGTCAACAGGCAACATCAACGATCGTCCCGATGACGTCAGCACCCGACAGTCACGCATTAGCAACAAGAATTTATCAGACTTAGAACTATATTTATGTAATCATTTTGTGCTTAAATGTAATATTTCTTATTTTTGTAAGAGCATAAATGACTACACTTAGTCATTTATACTCCATAGATAAGAAAATAGAATAAAAAGGGAGAATAGAGCTGTAGAGAAAAAACACACAATGGTGTAATCTCTAAGACAGAGAGAATTCAAGGTTGAGTGTGTGTGAGAAATTGTTCTTGCAAACTCCTTTGAATTCCTCTAACATTGAGAGAATTCATGGTTGAGTGTGTTTGAGATAGTTTTCTTGCAAACTCCCTTGTAATCCTCTTAATAGCAAACATATGAATGAATGAAATATTTCTGAAATTTATGTGTTCTTGAATTTGTTCATCATCCATTCATCATCATCATACATGTTCATATCTTGCATATAAAGATCATCATGAAATCATCAACGGATCTGTGAGATTCCGCATCACAAATATGATAAACGGCAACAATACGATTGCAATATTCGATCACAGCATTCAACTTTATCACATTTATCACATTCAGCACAAGCATGTTTAACAAATAATTCGTCTTTAGAGTATACAAGTGAGGAACTAGACGAATCGGCCATAAATGTAGAGTCAGGCTCTTCAATAACTGGAGATTCTGAGTTTGCAGCATTCAACTCTTCTTCAACAAGATGATCAACCACATCCATAGCTTCTTCAATATCCGAACATGCATGCTCAGCTATGACGTCTCCCTCGCTTGCAGATCCATCATCCAAATCATCAACTTGGGATATGTTTGATTCTCCCTCAGATACAAATCCGAAGAACCAGTCTTATCCTTTATCGCCTTGAGCGACCATAGCTTTTGATTCTTTGCTTGATGATGCCCCAATCTTCTCTTTCTCCTGACGGTTCAACGAAGGAAAGGGTTGCCATTACCAGTCTTCTTCGGCTTTATGCATTCCCGTTTGAAGTGCCCCTTTTCTCCACAGTTGAAGCACGTGATCTTGGTTTTATCAAACCCAAATGTAGTGTCTTTTGTGGCAACCAAGTTCTGCCCAGTCTTCTTCACAAACTTCTTAGCCCTTCTAACAGCACTGGCTAAGGCCTACATGATATCCATTCTTTCCAGCTCAGTTTCATCTACCTGCTCATAATCTTCATTGGCTAGATGACAGTTTCCAATCTTACCAGTGACTAACCCATCATAATACTGAACAACTGCTGCTAGAAGAGCCATGTGATCTTTGGCAACTTCCACAGTGATTGCCAGGAGGACAAGAAGGTGAAGTTTGCTACCCACTCTTTCACAGGGTCGGCTTTATGCTGGTGGAAAAATATAGTCCAAGCCGAGGGTAGCAGGGCTATAGGGAAGATGAAGTGGGCTGAGTTAAAAAGGCTGGTGATCGAGGAATTCAGTCCTCGTCGGGAAATGGATAGAATTGAGAGAGAGTTCCTGCAGTTAGAGGCGGGGACGATGACCCACCAACAATATACCACCAAGTTTAACGAATTGGCGCTGTTGGTGCCGGAGCAGGTGACGCCGGTGTCTCGAAAGATCAACCGGTATATCCAGGGGTTGCCAGCTGAAATTCGTTGGCACTTGATTTCTGCTCGACCAAGCACTTTCAGGTCGGCAGTGGATTTGGCGGGAAGGTTGTTCGATGAACGGGCTGCGTTGGTAAAGGCTGAGGGTAGCAAGAAGGGAAGTGGAGAGAAGAACTGGCAGGGAAGATGTTTGGTCGGGGTGATACTTCGACGAACAACATGAAGGCGAGAGTGGATGACCACCGTGTGGTCGTGTCTGGAACTGGGGTGAGGAAGTGTGGAAAGTGTGGAAAGGAGCACTCAGGGGAGTGCAAATGGGGATCCAACCTCTGCTTTAAGTGCGGGAAGACAGGGCACATATCAAAAGATTGCCGGATGGGCAAGTGCTTTAACTGTGGAGAAAGTGGCCATATGAGCAGGGACTGTAAGAAGCCGAGGGCTGAGGCTACAGGGGTAAAGAAGACGGGAGGTGAAGGTCCGAGAGCAAGCACCAGGGCTTTCACTATGACGCAGGAAGAGGTTAGGACGGACCCCGATGTGGTGTCAGGTACGTTTCTAGTAAATCACACCCTTGCTTCTGTGTTATTTGATTCTGGTGCTAGTAGGAGTTTCATTTCTGCTACTTTCTGTGCTAAATTGCCTGTTAGTAGTAAATGCATTAGTGAGCCTTTTTATGTAGAAACTGCTATTGGTAAGTCCACTAGAGTTACTGATGTGATAGAGGACTGTACCATAGAGTTAGAAGGTCATAGGTTTGCTGCTAGATTACATGTGATGCCCCTAGGTGGATTTGATGTAGTACTAGGGATGGATTGGTTGGCAACCTATGAAGCGAATATCGTATGTCGGAAGAAGATGATTAAATTGACGGCATCTGACGGAAGTCTGGTGATAATATACGGTGATCGGGTAACGGTGATTCCGAAGATGATTTCGATGGCGGTGGCGGGGAAGTGCATGAGGCGTGGGTGCAACGCCTACCTATGTTATGTGAAGGATGTAGAAACACCAACACCACAACTATCCGACGTTCCGGTTGTGTGTGAGTTTCCAGATGTGTTCCCGGAAGACTTATCGGGATTGCCACCTGACCGTGAAATCGAATTTCAAATTGACTTAATACCCGGTGCCCAACCTATCGCTAAGGCACCGTATCGCTTGGCTCCGACAGAGATGAAAGAGTTGATGGAGCAACTGCAGGAGTTGCTTGACAAGGGCTTTATTAGACCGAGTATCTCTCCTTGGGGTGCTCCAGTCTTATTTGTGAAAAAGAAGGACGGTAGCATGAGAATGTGTATCGACTACCGTGAATTGAACAAGTTGACAATAAAGAATCGGTATCCGTTACCGAGAATCGATGACTTGTTCGATCAGCTCCAGGGTGCCAGTTGGTTCTCGAGGATAGATCTTCGATCTGGCTACCATCAATTGAAGGTAAAGGAGCAGGACATTCCTAAAACAGCTTTTCGTACGCGTTATGGACACTATGAGTTTCTCGTTATGTCATTTGGTCTAACTAACGCGCCAGCTGCTTTTATGGATTTGATGAACCTAGTGTGTCGGCCAATGTTAGATAAATCAGTGATTGTGTTCATCGATGATATCCTGATTTATTCGAGGAGCGAAGGAGAGCATGCCGGTCACATTCGGGAAGTATTGGAGACTTCGAGAAGGGAGAAACTGTATGCTAAGTTCTCCAAATGTGCTTTCTGGCTACGCGAGGTGCAATTTCTGGGTCACGTGGTAAATACAGAAGGAATAATGGTGGACCCAGCAAAGGTTGAGGCTGTGATGCAATGGAAATCACCAAAGACGCCATCCGAGATTCATAGCTTCTTGGGATTGGCGGGCTATTATAGAAGATTTATTCAAGACTTTTCAAAGATAGCCTCACCTTTGACAAAATTGACTCGTAAGGACGTGAAATTCATGTGTTGTCGAGAACAGGAGACGGCTTTTGAGGAGTTGAAGGCAAGACTAACACAAGCTCCTGTTTTGACTTTGCCCGAGGGGAATGAAGACTTAGTGGTCTATTCGGATGCATCCTATTATGGGCTAGGTTGTGTATTGATGCAACGCGGAAAGGTCATAGCCTATGCATCTCGACAACTGAAGATCCACGAAGTCAACTATCCCACACACGATCTAGAATTAGCTGCGGTGGTTTTTGCATTGAAGATTTGGCGGCACTATCTATACGGGATGAAGTGCACAATCTTCACTGACCACAAAAGCTTGAAGTACTTCTTCGAGCAGAAGGATCTAAACATGAGGCAGAGGCGGTGGTTAGAGCTGATAAAAGATTATGATTGTGAGATCCATTACCACCCGGGCAAAGCCAATGTGATGGCTGATGCCCTTAGCCGAAAAGAAAGGCCTGAGCCGATCCGGGTGAAGGCTTATCAGTTGATCATGACCTCCGACGTGATGACACAGGTTAAGGAGTTTCAAGACGAGGCTTTGAAAGAAGATCGTCTTAACTCCGAAAGGATGAGAGGTCTAGTGACGGAGTTGGGTGAGAACACTCTAGGTGTTAAGACCCGATTTGGGCGAATGTGGATTCCTCGATACGGGGATCTACGTGAAAGGATTATGGACGAAGCCCATAAGACCCGATACTCCATTCACCCCGGTGCTACCAAAATGTACCACGACATGAAGAAGGATTATTGGTGGCCGGGTATGAAACGCGATGTAGTGGAGTACGTAAGTAAGTGCTTGACTTGCTTACAAGTGAAGGCGGAACACCAGAAGCCTTACGGGAAAATCCAACCGTTGGATATACCCGAGTGGAAGTGGGAGCACATCACCATGGATTTCATCACGAAATTACCACGTACCCCAAAAGGGTATGATGCCATATGGGTGATAGTTGACCGATTAACCAAGAGTGCCCACTTCCTACCGATCCGCGAAACGTACTCATCTGAAAGATTGGCGGATCTGTTCATCAAGGAAATTGTAGCTCGTCATGGTGTACCAGTGTCTATTGTGTCTGATCGTGACACCCGGTTTACCTCCAAGTTTTGGAAGAGATTTCACGATGCAATGGGGACGAGGCTACACATTAGTACAGCATATCACCCTCAGACGGACGGTCAGTCTGAGAGGACGATCCAAACACTCGAAGACATGCTTCGGGCATGCGTGGTCGATTTTGGAGGAAGTTGGGATGACCACTTGCCGTTAGCAGAATTCTCGTATAATAACAGTTATCATGCCAGCATTGGCATGCCACCCTACGAAATGCTATACGGTAGGAGATGTAGAACACCCGTATGTTGGGGAGACATTGGGCAGAAAGAACTGGGAGGTGTTGAGGTGATTGAAGCAACGACTGAGAAGTTGGAAAAGATCAAAGCCTTCATGAAGGCGGCGAAAGATAGGCAAAAGTCGTATGCTGACAAGAGGCGAAGACCGATATAGTTCAAGGTTGGTGACCAAGTGATGTTGAAGGTCTCACCTTGGAAAGGAATCATTAGATTCAGGAAACGAGGTAAGCTAAGCCCAAGATACATAGGACCTTTCCGGATTGTCGCACGGGTAGGAGAGGTGGCCTATCGACTTGAATTGCCAGATGAGTTAAGTGGAATTCATCCTACATTCCATGTATCCCATCTGAGAAAGTGCTTAGCTGATGAAGGCATGGTTGTACCACTGGAGGATATTGAAGTAGACGAACGGCTCAATTACGTTGAGCAACCAGTGGCAATCATTGATCGTAAGGAGAAGAGGTTGAGGAATAAAGTGGTTCCTCTTGTGCGTGTACAGTGGAAGCACAGGAAGGGATCCGAGTCTACGTGGGAGACTGAAGAAGAAATGAGACAGCACTACCCACGTCTGTTTGAGGAATAACAGGTTTCGGGGACGAAACCTATATAAGGGGGGTGGACTTGTAACACCCGTATTTTTAGCAAGAAATAAAAGAAAAAGGAAGAAAAGAATAGAAAATAAAAGTCAACTAAAAAGGAGGGACCAAAAGTGCCAAATGGGCAAAGTGGTTATTTATTTTGTACAAAAGGAAGGCATGGTCGCCCATAACCCCTGCACAATTCCTTGCATTTGGTTTTTAGAGAGAGAAACAGCAGGAACTTCGATTCTTAGAGAGAGAAAGAAGAAGAAATCGGATTCAAGGTAAGAATTGATGTTTTTAAGTTGTATTTGAGCTAAGAAACCGAGAAATGCATGTTCTTATGTGTATGTGTTCGTGTTGCACTGTGTGTGTGTGTGTTTTAGGTGTAGAAACGACTGGGAAGTTAAGAAAGGGCATTCAAAATTCGAAGAAAACAACTAAGGTGAGTTCTAGACCCCTTTTTACCTGTTTTAAACGTTTTGGGGCTGGAAAATGCATGTGAGTATGTTTTTATAAAATTTGGGTTGATACCCGTATGAAATGAATGTATGTATGTTTATGTTTATGTTAGATTTATGCCTAGAATCATGTGTATATGTTTAGAACTAGGCATTATGATGTTTGGGACTTGGACTATGAATTTTACCCATGAACAGGTTACTAATATCTCTGAAATTGGGACTTAGATTAAATAAGTGCAAGTTGATGAGTCCACTAGTGCTCATACGACCAACAGTGTGGTCGTATGACCAGGTGATATATTTTTCTAAGTGTTGAAGAGTCTAACAGGACTCATACGACCAACAGTGTGGTCGTATGACCAAGTGAATTTTTCTAAGTGTTGAGTCCAATAGGACTCATACGACCAACAGTGTGGTCGTATGACCATGTAATATTTTTCTAAGTATGATGATGAGTCCACTAGTGTTCATACGACCAACAGTGTGGTCGTATGATCAGAACATATTTCTAAGTCTAGGGATGGTACGACCAATAGTGCTCATACGACCAACAGTGTGGTCGTATGACCTGATGATAATTCTAAGTATAAGATGAAAAGTCCAGCAGCGCTCTTACGCCTAACAGGGCTCATACGCCCAGAGGGCTTATACGCCCAACAGGGCTAAAACGCCCAGAAAACTTAGAATTTTACAGAAATTTCCTGTAAATCCGAAGTTTGAGGTTTTGACCAGGGTTGACTAGGGTTAATAAATGATGAGGTTTCATGCATGTAATGATGATTATGATTAACCCTTATTATTACTGATATTATTATCAGTGTATTATTGTTAACAATATTATTAAGTTTGGTATGATGCTACGTATGATGATGAATGTATGATGATGAATGTATGATGATAAATGTAGGATGAGTATGCATGATGAGTGTGTATGTTCCTTGTAATTGTGTATGCTTATCTTTCTGAAACTTTACGAATAACGAGAATGAACTAATGAAGTATTATGTAACGTAAAGTGAAAGATAATGGAAGAGGAACATGATGATGAATGCATGTATTAACGAATGAACGAAAAGAAGAATGATGATGAATACATGCATTAATGAACGAACGAATTATGTCTTGCAAGCATTGAATAACGCGATTGGTCCTTCTATGTGATTGACCATGGTCATGGTACCACTACCGCTTACCTCTAGTACCGTGGCATACGTTTTGTTGTTCATATGTTGACTTCGGCCCGGTAGCTAATAACGATCGGGGTGTAGCATATGGTATTGGTACAATTCACCTTTCAATGTGCAAGTAAGTATGAACGGGATTCTTGTCATTCGACCACAGTAATCATAGCCAAGTGCTATGAAGTGGGTAAAGCCTGACAGAATCCATACGAGAAGTTAAAGATAACGATGTATAACGAATGATGAAGATAATAACGAATATTATCTTTGTGTACGTATGATGTATGAACGCATGCACGAAAGGATACTTTTAAATAAGTAAAAGTATGTTTTATTATAAAACTAGAACTCACTCAGCAACGCTGACTTTTATGTGTTTTCCAGTTGGCAGGTAGTGTTGCTGAGGATGGCACGAGGCGGCTACTCAGCTCTTTTGGGATGGCATTCTTTTGTTAATGTTTTTGTATTGTAATGCAAACAAACGATATTTTGTAATGGGTGTTGTATTACTTTGCAAAAGCATTTATAGTAAATTCAAAGTTTCCGCTGCATGGTTTTTATTAAGTTATAATAAATGTATGTTTTATGGGTGATGACGACCAACTGTGAGGTGCCCGGGAACGGGGCCTTACACTATATGGAGTCAGTTTCAAAAGAAGAAACTTATGAACTTAAATGCATTAATATACCGGTTATAGAGCTTAACTAAGAACCCATATGGAGTCAGATTCAAAGGAAAAACTTATGAACTTAAATGCTTTGATAAACTTGTATGCTTTTGAGGAGATTAAATATGGTTGTTCTGTTTTGAACAATGCTGAACATTGACTCGGTTGTTCTCTTACTAGCTTACTTGTATGCAATTATAGCAAACGCATTAATTATGTACGATTTTTCAATTGGGTAGAAAAGTGTGTTGAGTGTCAACCTAGCCAGACTAGATCATATACTAACCTTTTTAAAATGACTTGTTTCAACCTGAAAGAGTAATTGAGCTTTGGGTATCACCATTGGATGTTTTTATAAACAAGCATTACGCTGAAAAAACTTACTTTTATTATAAAATAATGTAAACAGGTGTCATTTTGATGTTGATGATGCCTGTTGGAAGTTGATGTTGTCTGTTGGATGCATTCAGAAAAAACTTACTGGTACTGGTTGTTTCAATAAAATATTGTAAACAGGGTGTCATTTTGTTTTGGTACAAAATGGTTGTTTTATAAGATTGATCAGTTTGACCCGCTTTATAATTTGGACATCAAGGAACCCGACCCGTTTGACCCATTCAACTTTTTATAAGATTGTATTTGTTTCCAACCCGACCCGTTTGACCCATTCAACTTTTTTAGTTTTGACATGTAACCCAATCCGACCCATTTTGACCCACATAAAAATTATTCATTTTACCATGTAACCCAACCCAACGCATTTTGACCCGTATAACAATATAGCTTCTTTTAGGTTTGTATGTTGATGATCTTTTTCGCGTTGTAGGTGGAGATATTGGTCGGGTGAGAGACAAGAAGAACAGCTAGGTAATTATGATACAAGATTGTGTGCATCAACTAATAATACAACTTTCCTTCATGTTATACTTTTCATGGAGCTTGGTCTTATCACATAAGAAGTTTATTGACATAATCTATGCTATGGTCATGTCGGACACAAAAGATACTTTTCTTCCATAGAAGTAGTATGCACGTAAACTTTGACATGTTTTAAGGAAGAGCATACTTTTTATACAAATTAATCTCTGTCATTGGGTTCTCAAATTTCATACAAAACTATACGGAGAAAAGTTATGTTGCTGCTATGTCATCATGTAATTACAATGGTAGAAAGATAAAAGAAATGGCGGAATAGTGGACATAATTAACATAGTATGTTATATGGACTCCTTTAACTCCTTTAACAGAAGTGATAACACATAATTTTATTATATAGATTTTGATGGTTATGGTCTTTTGATCTTATAACCATGTTTGTTGCAAAATATAGCTTCTTTTAAGTTTTTACAAACATAGTTTTTAGGATCGTGTGCTTTCAAATGTCAAACATGTAAGTATACTTCTTTTATGTTGCATTTACCGATTTTAAGATCAATTGAAGCTTTGAGTGTCACCATATTAGCTGATTTCATATGACTTTCAGAGTTCAATAAGAATTGGGATCTTAAGAACAATGTTGAACATTGACTGGTTTGACCAAACATTGTTTAGATGTTACAATCTGTCACACCCCGACCGACGGCGGAATCATCGGAGCGGACGAGGGAATGATTGATTGTTCATAACTCATGATTGTCTAATAGTGATAATAATATTAAAATCAGATTACAGGATAACATAAATTTAACAGATACAAATACAATAGTTAAAGTCACAAATAGTAATTGTCTTTTGTTTTGACTAAGTCCAGGTCTTATATGAACAAGTAGAAGTCCACTAGCTTGCTTAACCTGAAATCATGTGAGAAAATAAAGTCAGCTAACGAATTAGCTGGTGAGTAATCACAGTTTTGAGTATACATATAGATTGATTGATTGATTGAGAATAATTCAATTCGCAAGGTAATATTAAGACTTATGTTGCAGTAGTAAAGCATATAGATAAACCGACACAATATAAACCCCTTGACTTGATATTTGCATATAATAGACTTGCACACAAACACCATAGATTGACTACTTGTCTCTGGCACAATCACCACTCGTAAGCCATATGGGGTGGGTTTGTATAATCACCACTCGTAAGCCATGTGGGGTGGATTATCCCAAACCAGTAGATCTACATTGTTACCAGGATTGATTGATTGAATTAGGGTTTTACTGTCGTCCAGTTTATCATAGTATGTTCACATAATTGCAAGTAATAACATAACCCGTCTTGAATTGAATTTAAAATGAAACAACAATAGAATATCATGATTGAATATATTGTATCACATGATTTTCCCCAAATAGGAAATGATATAAAAAGGGGATATGAATACTCACTTGATTGTTGAGATTTGAATTCGAACGTGATAGATTAGACACCAACGATTTCCTTATGATTAACCTAAGGAACGGTGTCTCGAGTTAGAATAATAATGATTTGAGAATCGGAAATGTATTAGGATTTCCATTTGGTTCCGAATGGTAGTTTAAACTAATTTTTATTTTATTTGGTTTGAATGTTTTGAAGAAAATAAACGAATTTGTTAAAAGTGATTATGTCTAGAATTTTAATAAAAATTTATACATATAAGTTATACATATATACAATTTATTAATAAATTGTATATGTATAATTATATACATATTTATATAATTATGTAATTATATATGTATAACTATATACATAATTATATGTATATAATAAATTTATACATAAGTAGGTATAACTATATATTGTATGTTAATTATATACATAAGTTATAAATGGTATACGATTATGTAAAATTATATACATGTAATTTATTTAAATAAAAGTTGTTTCGATAATCGGATAAGATATATCTATGTATTTATATTGGATCCAATTTATTTATTGTATAATTATATGTTACACACTAATTATAAGTTGGTAGGAAGTATAATTAGTTATTTTATTTATTTAAAACAATTTAAATAGATAAATAAATGTTGAAATAAATTTCAGAAAATAATTAGATTGTTTTAAAAATTTCTAATGTTTGTAAAAATATTTTTATGATTTTTAGAATTTTTTTCTGAATTTTTAAAGCTGAAAAAGATGTTTAAAAAAAATGTGCAGGTGCCCGGGGTCGAACCCGGGACCTCTTGGAATACATGGAACGCAGGAACCGGTGAGCTAAAGGCCTAAGCCGCGCTAACAACCCAGTTCCAATTCTTTTAAATACAAACAGCAACCCATCCCCCAATTCGATACGAGCCCTAATTCGATCCTCGCCTAATTGAAGATCAATTCGGTTCCGATAGCTTCTAAAATTATGGGGCTTTCGTTCCCCATATGGAATCGAGTTTATAGACACGTTTAAATACTCATATGATGATGGATTGAACATACCCTCTTCGAAGAACAACCCGCGGTTATGTCGAATTCGTTTGGTATGCCAGAGTTGATGATAATCAAATTAAATTGATACGAAACTTTGGATGATGATAGAGACTAAAAGTACTTTGTTAATTTTGAAGATTGAAATCCAGAGATAGGTGTTCGGGTGCGTGGGTGTCGCGACCGAGAGGGGGGAGTCGAGAGGGGTGTTTGGGTTTGTTTAGAATGAAATTGAAAGATGCATTCGATTGATAGTAGATATAGGATCGTTCATGGAAGATTAATTCGATTATTTTTATGATTTGGTGGTCGACAATGGTGAGGATAGTGGCCGATCGTGGGGAAAAAAGAAACGGGTAGTTAGGTCGATTGGGTGGTGGGTTGGCCAAGATTTTTTTTGATAATTACACAACAGGTCCCTGAGATTTGATTGTATTGTTATTTCATGTTAAAACAGTCTTCTAGAGTTTCAAAATTGACAAAACACCCCTTGAACTTTATTGGGTTAAGTTTGAATAATAAATTTATTATTTTTATTATTATTATTATTGTTATTATTATTATTTAAAATACTTGAAATCCTTTCATATTTTATAAAGCCTATTTTGTTAAATTTAGAATTTTGATGATTAAGCTTTGTAAGTTTCGTTATAATTTTATAATTTTCATAAAATTTTATTTATAAACTACACGATTATAACTCGGATTAAATGACAATATAATTGCGTTCATATTGAAATTGTATAGATTGCATTGGCTAACAAAGCGGGTTCGGTTACAAATTGAAAATGGTCAGATGTTACAGTCTCCCCTACTTTAGGAAATTTCGTCCCGAAATTTGTTCACGAGGAGGCTAAAACGAAAAGATGAGGGTACTTGGATTTCATTTGGTCCTCACGTTCCCAGGTGAACTCTGGCCCATGTTTAGACTCCCAACGAACTTTGACAATGGGTATCCGACTGCATTTGAGTTGTTTAACTTCCCGGTCCATAATTTCCACAGGGTTCTCAATAAAGTGCATAAATTTATCAGTCTGGACTTCATCGAGTGGAATGTGGAGATTTTCGTCGGCAAGACACTTCTTGAGATTTGAAACATGAAACGTTGAATGTAATTTGCTGAGCTCTTGGGGTAGTTCAAGCTTGTAAGCCACTTTCCCAACTCGCTCGAGCACTTTGAATGGACCCACGTAACGAGGTGCTAGCTTCCTTTTCTTTCCAAAGCGAATCACTCCCTTCCAAGGTGATACCTTAAGAAGTACGAGATTTTCGACATTGTATTCCATGGGTTTACGTCTTTTATCAGCATAATGCTTTTGACGACTTCTAGCAGCGACCAAGTTATCACGGATCTTATGAATTTTGTCGGTTTGTTTCGTGTATCAATTCTGGACCAGTAATCTGTGATTCACCAACTTCAGACCATACAAGGCCTCAAATGGTGCCATCTGGATGCTGGTTTGGTAACTGTTATTGTAAGAGTATTTGATCAACGGAATATGAGAATCCCACGATCCACTGAAATCAATGACACAAGCCCGAAGCATATCCCCGAGGGTTTGTATCGTTCTTTCAGTCTGACCGTCGGTTTGCGGGTGATACGCTGTGCTAAGATTTAGTTGAGTTTTGAGAGCTGATTGAAGACTTTTCCAGAAATGAGAGATGAAGCGACCATCACGATCAGAGATGATATCTTTACTTGACAATAGATTGTTTAGGAGAACTACCATCACGTAATCAGGCTTTGATGATAACTCACAATGAAAGTCGATAAATAAGGAATAAATGGTTTGGTGTAACTAGATCAAATCAAAACATGAGAATAAAAGAAATCGATTTAAGAATTTAAATGTTCCAAGTTAGGATTCAAAATCAACCTAAAACGATCAGGTCTCTGTTCAAGTTCAGAGATCATGCTTTAGCTTGATAAGTCGAGACACTAACAGTATTTCATCCTTCAAGTTACTACATGCGTCTCGTCACTCGATTACAACCATGGTAAGTTGATGATCAAGGAATGAGAATAGTCATCAAGGTATGGTTTTCACCCCTAACTTGATGGTGTACTTTCAAGGTATGACCACTAACTTACCAATCAAAAGTTCGATCTGAAGGATCTACAGAAATAAGATGAGATAACTCACCATTAAGGTAAGGGAAATCACTCCTATCTTAACGATGAATTTTTACAAAAACAAAATATAATAAGATAGACTTCCTTGTCAAAATCCAGAATTCACTCCTACTTTGACGAGGTCGTTTCATTTGAGAAAATACAATCCATAAAAATGAAATTATCATCAAGGTATGAAATTCATGCCTATCTTGATAATTGAATTTCATTAAAAACAATCGAAGATTGACATTTGTCACCAAAGTACGGGTTTCAATCCTATTCTGGTGAAATCATGTCATTTTTGAAATACAAGTTCCAGAGAGAATAATTGAAGTTAGTCCCCGAGATAAGGAAATCACCCTAATCCAGAGGATGAAATTTCATAAAACATACAATTGAAAACCATTTATTGAAACGAATAAGGAATCATCACCAAAGTAAGGGAATCACCCCTGTTTTGATGAGTTAGAATCATTTAGGAGATACGAGTGTTTTTAGTCATAGGTTGACTTGCAAACTCTTGCACCTCCCACGGTGCAAACGGTTCAAAGTTCGACTTAACAGCGAAAGGAAAAATATCTCAATTAGAAATTTAGAAATTTTCAAATTACAACAATGTAACAAAAGGAAATCACGATTACAAATCTTGAATTAAATCTGGAAGACGAAATCAAGGACAAGAATTATTCAACACCACATCATTGGTGGCTTGAGCTTGTTGAGCATTAATGTTGAAAGCACGTCCTTGAGCCGTAGGAACTAGGCTGACAAGTTGAGGGCATCGATTGCGAAAATGGTTCGGATCACCACATTGATAGCATGCACGACCCTGGGTAATTGCAGGAAGATGTTGGTGAACTGGTGCATTGGTCGGAGCTTTAGCAGCACTCCTGCACACGTTGAATGTATGACCCAAACGACCACAGTTTGTGCATTGACGACACTGAGTGTTAGCGGGATAATGGTAATTGCAGATGTTACACAGTGGATGGGGTCCAGCGTATGGCTTTCTCATCAGCGATTGGTTGTTTACCGCTTGTTGATGTGTTGGAGGGACTTGAGTAATTGGCACAGCAGGGGTAATTACAGCAAAGTTTTGAGATTGAGCCTTCCTCTTCTTGTTCTTGGAAAGCTCGGGTTGGTCGGTTTTGACGGTCTCGTTAGAAAGTTTATCGGTATTCTTCTTCGATCCTTTCCTGGATAAGGAACCAGCTTTCACATGATTATCGGTTAACTGTGCAGCCAGCCTAATAGCATCTTCTAGGGTTGAAGGATTCCTTCCTAGCACCGTATCCTGAATCTGCATGGGTAGTCCACCAATGTATTTCTCGATGGCTCGGGAGGTAGGGGTAGCAAGGTGCGGTACCAAAAGGCTCAGTTCGTGGAATCGGTTAGTGTATGCGAGGTTCTCGCCACTGTCTTGGGTTAACTCCCAGAACTCAGCTTCCAGTTTTCGGACTTCATTTCTTGGGCAGAACTCTTTAGTCATGAGCTTCTTAACTTCAGTCCATGTTAAGGCTAGAGCAGTTTCAGTTCCACGGGTTCGTTTCTCTCCGTTCCACCAAGTAAGTGCGCGTTTCTGAAGAACACTTGTGGCATACCAGACTTTCAGATTTTCAGGGCATTCACTGTTTAGGAAAGTGTTCTCGATGCTTTCGAACCACTGTAGTAATCCGGTAGCACCTTCAGTTCCACTGAACTTAGTGGGGTTGCAAGAACTGAAATGTTTGTAAGTACAAGTTCGGGGATGGTTTGGTGCAATTGGGTTTTGGACAGTGTTTGGTGCAGTTGGGTTTTGGACAGTATTGTTGCCTTGGTTCAAATGGTTAAGTAGAGTTGGAATGACCGCAACAACTTCACGTGCTACTATAGCAGCAATCTTGCGGCCAGAGCTTCTAGATCGGGAGCGGTTTTGGCGAGAAGACATGCTGTATAATATGGAAAGGAGAAACCTCTATGAGAAACGGGTAATTGGTTTTTAAAACTTTTCAAAATAATAAAATCATTAAAGAGATTGTTTAAAATAACAATGAGAGGTTAGGAGTGTAAACGTTCGGTTCGCAAACCAAAGCGAATACGTTGACTTATCAAAGTATTTGTGTCCACCACAACCTTATCGAGGACATGTGTACCTATAAGCGAATACTCATCTCGAGGGTTCCCAGGTAAGGTAATCAAGTTGTATGAATACCTTGCCTAGACAGAACACCTTAAGATACAGGTATCCCACTCTTCCAGCATTACATGTATTTAGTTGTGAGACACAGACTTTGACGAGATTTTGAAAACCATGAATAACAATCGAGTTTTGGAGTTTGAAATCACTTGAATTAGGCACACAATGCCTTAGAATATGATTTAAGATTCGTGTGTACATTGATAAGATTCAAAGCATAAGAAGAATCACATAAGGCATATAATCACATAATCAAGTATAAACATGTAAGGCACATAAAATCCTATCTAAGCATATAGAATACATGAGAAAACTCATGTGTAAAGGTACTTAGTTATAGTCTAGGTCATTCCATTTCTAATAACCTAATTCCCTATAACCATGGCTCTGATACCAATCTGTCACACCCCGACCGACGGCGGAATCATCGGAGCGGACGAGGGAATGATTGATTGTTCATAACTCATGATTGTCTAATAGTGATAATAATATTAAAATCAGATTACAGGATAACATAAATTTAACAGATACAAATACAACAGTTAAAGTCACAAATAGTAATTGTCTTTTG
This sequence comes from Flaveria linearis, assembly GCA_024085815.1. Taxonomy (NCBI): domain Eukaryota; kingdom Viridiplantae; phylum Streptophyta; class Magnoliopsida; order Asterales; family Asteraceae; genus Flaveria; species Flaveria linearis. The sequence continues at coordinate 45,023,223 of CM044011.1, forward strand.
TTTTGACTAAGTCCAGGTCTTATATGATCAAGTAGAAGTCCACTAGCTTGCTTAACCTGAAATCATGTGAGAAAATAAAGTCAGCTAACGAATTAGCTGGTGAGTAATCACAGTTTTGAGTATACATATAGATTGATTGATTGATTGAGAATAATTCAATTCATAAGGTAATATTAAGACTTATGTTGCAATAGTAAAGCATATAGATAAACCGACACAATATAAACCCCTTGACTTGATACTTGCATATAATAGACTTGCACACAAACACCATAGATTGACTACTTGTCTCTGGCACAATCACCACTCGTAAGCCATATGGGGTGGGTTTGTATAATCACCACTCGTAAGCCATGTGGGGTGGATTATCCCAAACCAGTAGATCTACATTGTTACCAGGATTGATTGATTGAATTAGGGTTTTACTGTCGTCCAGTTTATCATAGTATGTTCACATAATTGCAAGTAATAACATAACCTGTCTTGAATTGAATTTAGAATGAAACAACAATAGAATATCATGATTGAATATATTGTATCACATGATTTTCCCCAAATAGGAAATGATATAAAAAGGGGATATGAATACTCACTTGATTGTTGAGATTTGAATTCGAACGTGATAGATTAGACACCAACGATTTCCTTATGATTAACCTAAGGAACAGTGTCTCGAGTTAGAATAATAATGATTTGAGAATCGGAAATGTATTAGGATTTCCATTTGGTTCCGAATGGTAGTTTAAACTAATTTTTATTTTATTTGGTTGAATGTTTTGAAGAAAATAAACGAATTTGTTAAAAGTGATTATGTCTAGAATTTTAATAAAAATTTATTCATATAAGTTATACATATATACAATTTATTAATAAATTGTATATGTATAATTATATACATATTTATATAATTATGTAATTATATATGTATAACTATATACATAATTATATGTATATAATAAATTTATACATAAGTAGGTATAACTATATATTGTATGTTAATTATATACATAAGTTATAAATGGTATACGATTATGTAAAATTATATACATGTAATTTATTTAAATAAAAGTTGTTTCGATAATCGGATAAGATATATCTATGTATTTATATTGGATCCAATTTATTTATTGTATAATTATATGTTACACACTAATTATAAGTTGGTAGGAAGTATAATTAGTTATTTTATTTATTTAAAACAATTTAAATAGATAAATAAATGTTGAAATAAATTTCAGAAAATAATTAGATTGTTTTAAAAATTTCTAATGTTTGTAAAAATATTTTTATGATTTTTAGAATTTTTTTCTGAATTTTTAAAGCTGAAAAAGATGTTTAAAAAAAAATGTGCAGGTGCCCGGGGTCGAACCCGGGACCTCTTGGAATACATGGAACGCAGGAACCGGTGAGCTAAAGGCCTAAGCCGCGCTAAAAACCCAGTTCCAATTCTTTTAAATACAAACAGCAACCCATCCCCCAATTCGATATGAGCCCTAATTCGATCCTCGCCTAATTGAAGATCAATTCGGTTCCGATAGCTTCTAAAATTATGGGGCTTTCGTTCCCCATATGGAATCAAGTTTATAGACACGTTTAAATACTCATATGATGATGGATTGAACATACCCTCTTCGAAGAACAACCCGCGGTTATGTCGAATTCGTTTGGTATGCCAGAGTTGATGATAATCAAATTAAATTGATACGAAGCTTTGGATGATGATAGAGACTAAAAGTACTTTGTTAATTTTGAAGATTGAAATCCAGAGATAGGTGTTCGGGTGCGTGGGTGTCGCGACCGAGAGGGGGGAGTCGAGAGGGGTGTTTGGGTTTGTTTAGAATGAAATTGAAAGATGCATTCGATTGATAGTAGATATAGGATCGTTCATGGAAGATTAATTCGATTATTTTTATGATTTGGTGGTCGACAATGGTGAGGATAGTGGCCGATCGTGGGGAAAAAGAAACGGGTAGTTAGGTCGATTGGGTGGTGGGTTGGCCAAGATTTTTTTTTGATAATTACACAACAGGTCCCTGAGATTTGATTGTATTGTTATTTCATGTTAAAACGGTCTTCTAGAGTTTCAAAATTGACAAAACACCCCTTGAACTTTATTGGGTTAAGTTTGAATAATAAATTTATTATTTTTATTATTATTATTATTGTTATTATTATTATTTAAAATACTTGAAATCCTTTCATATTTTATAAAGCCTATTTTGTTAAATTCAGAATTTTGATGATTAAGCTTTGTAAGTTTCGTTATAATTTTATAATTTTCATAAAATTTTATTTATAAACTACACGATTATAACTCGGATTAAATGACAATATAATTGCGTTCATATTGAAATAGTATAGATTGCATTGGCTAACAAAGCGGGTTCGGTTACAAATTGGAAATGGTCGGATGTTACACAATTTTCGGGCAATTGATAATAAAAGTTGGTTGATATGGTTTTTGGCAGTGGTGAATGGTTCGATTTCTGTTAAAACAGAACAATCGGATCGAAAGTGGTTTAGTCTACTTTTTTCTCTCTCTTTTTTTGTGAACAGAATGATCTCATCAAATCCAAGTAGTTGACATGCGGATATTTAATTTTAATGTACTATGTTTATGACTTGTATTCTGTTATTCGTGTGCTCAGATATTTAGTTTTAACGTACTATGTTTATAAAAAACATTTTCTTATTCGTGTGCTATTATTTAATTGAGTTTTGTGATGCTCATGACATATATAGACTATACAATAGAAGCCAAGCATGCATTCAGAAAACAAATATCGCATTGTGAAATATGTCGATGTCGTCAATATCGCATTGTGAAATATGTCGATGTCGTCGCCGCCGCATCGCGCGTGTTCCTTACTAGTTTGTTTAATAAACAATTCAGGATAGAAAGAGAAACCTAAATTATATGAACAGATTTCAAATACATTACTAAAGGCATATTGCCTGAAGGTGTCTCACATTCTGACACAATTGGAAAGAGTACTCTCAATACATTACTTGAAGCATCTATTAATCAATCATGAGGATTACAGCCCTACATACATTAATAAGATTAACTACAAAGATGGATATATAATTACTGAGATAATAACTAATAAGAACAAAAGATAAAGATAATTACCAATAATAATCTTATTAACTTAAGATATATAACAGTTATCCTAACATACATTCAATTCTTGTATCCTATCTATCTTCTTGCTTTGATCATAGGATCTTTGTCAATGATGTTAGAATATATGTTCTATCCACTATGGTTGCTACCATCTCTTCCCTTTGCCTTATAGTGTTGGAAACTACAGAAGGTGAGGTATAACTGGCCTTCAAGCCATGCAAGATCAACACGTAACTTAATTGGGCTTGTTAGAAGTAGTAATAATTGCAACTCATACAACTAGATCAACACTAGTACCTAAGATGCATAGGTAGCTAGCATTTTCTGAAGAAAAACCATTTTACCACTGTTGAAATTGAAATTGAAATTGATATAAATTTATGCACAAGAGGTGGTTAACCCAACCCAAAATATGTAATCCGGCCCATAGATAGTATATGGGTGGGCTACCATTTTATGGACTCAGCCCAAAGCAAAAGGTTTACCAATAAAACCCACTTCAAGAAGATCATACAGAGTACAGACAGATTGTTTCTTTCCCTTCAATTCAAAGTCAAACCCCTGATCGCATTGTACAGCCCAATTTCTTTTGTAATTCCTCTCAAGCGATTGGGCCTTCAAAGTTTCCACAAGGGCTTCAAAGAATTTACACTCTGATTTATTAAACGAACAGGTCAACCCATGTGAACTCATCACGTTAGTAGCAATGAGGGTGTGATCTTCATGTCCAGGGAATAATTCATCTTGAAAAAAGATTAAATTCATAACCACGTAATGATGCGTCAAGCTCTCCATAGGTAAACGAAAAGTACACGACGAACCGTTGACACACAAAATCATTACCAGTTATTATAACAATGCGCTTACCTTCTAGGATGGTACCGGAGGTATGTACTCTAGTTGGACGTCTTCACTTTCATTGTTTCTCTTTATTTGGTCTGCAAACGTGTTAACCCCCCCCCCCCCTATTTTTGGCAAAATTTTGAGAAGAACCATTTGACTAATTAAATTTACAATTATAGCCACTGAGTTTGTAAATTGAAAAGACTATAAATCCTCTACTAGATTGATCAGAATAGAAGATTCCTTCAGATTTGTTCCTCTTAAGCCACCTTTGATGAATAAGAGGCAAGCATGCGCACCACATGGGTACAAACGCATACTGTCTCATGGTGAGGAAGGTACACTTGCTTTTTATAGTAGATGTAAGACACAAGGACATGACCGTGACCGATGTAAAAGCGCAACTCCGTCTTAACTATCATCAAGATCAACAGTGTATCGAACTAGTAATCATTATCATCCCGACGCTTATGTCAATCCTCACAAGTTTCATGATTATGTACGTGATACAACATGTGAACCTTCACAAAAATGAGAGTTTGACTTGAACTCACCTTAATAAAAAATTAAATTTTATTTTAAATATGTTGTATTAGTCATCTTTAATATATTATATTAATTTTTGAGAAAAAAATTAAGTCTTTACATATTTCGTATGTTTTTAGTCATGAAGAAGAGATAAAAGAATAAATATGTATCATCTAAGAGTGAACCATACCCCACCAAATCTTACATGTATACAGCTTATTATAAACATGTAATAATTAAAACTAGATTTTGAACCCGCACGTTGCCGCGGGTTCCTTTGTATATGTGCTGGAATACACATGCTAATGGTCGTACAAAAAAGAAGCTAGTTTGATTAAGCTTTACAATATAGGGATTATAGTAATTCGTATTGTAGTGCACACTGGTATCGAAAGAGGCCCTACTAACTCGGGTTCATACCTATCGGGCCTTCTGCTTTAAAGGGGTATCTTCACCTGTGAAATATGTTGTTTGGTATTAGAATTTGTTGTTTAACGGTGTGTAATGAATTTGTAACATCGCCAGGCTAACAAAAAATTTAAAGGTATATAGTAGTTCACTGTGATTGTAACATTCAAAAGTGCATTTTGGAATATTGATAGTGATAAATGCTTGTTAGCATAAGCATATTGGCAAACCAATCCTTTGCAGAGTTTAAATGCGGACTGCTAATCAGTTTATAAATGTTACATACCTGAAGAATTAATGCTAAACATGTAGCATATGCCATAAATAAAACTCCTTGACTTTGCTTGCTCTCTTTCTTTACTCAAGGTATCCAATCTAGAGTCCTCGCTTGACAAAAATAATAGACCTGTTGAATCAAAACAAACATACAATAAACTTGGAATTTAAGGATTTAAAAGATGGAAATATAGACATAAAATTTTAGAAATACCAAAGACTATCAAATACTTGTCTAAAATCGTGGTTAGACCAGAAGAATTTCAAAAGTTGCATGAGATTAATTAGCCGCGGATCATATTCAATGTACATAGAATTCATGGAAGACCATAATGCATAATTCTCTTAAAACATATTAAAAAAGTTGCTCAAAACTTATATCATATAGTGCGAAAGTTGAATTTGTAAACACTATGGGCTTAACTTGCCAAAAATTCCAATTTATATTTAATAAATAGTCAAACATTCTATTAGACTAATGTATAAAACTAATAGGAAAACAATAAAAGGTAGCAATAGTAAAGAAATGCTCAAAAACAAAGAAAGTAGAATGCATAGAATAGAGAGATTGACCTGCAAATAAGGCTATCCTCAAGCAAAATAAAAACCTATGGTTTGAAATTTACTATAACATCCCATATAAGCTGCAATTAGAAATACATACATTATGACTTTCAATATGAACATTAATAAGATATGAAAGAGTTACGCTAATTAAGAAAAGAAACCTGTGGAGAGGTTTGACTACTGCAAGTTCCGAATGCAATTCGAGAGACGAAAGCTTGTTTAGTAACCTCGCTAAAATCGAATCCTAATACAAGTATTAGTTTATATACCATTGATCCAAATGAAATCTGGATATGATTAAGAATTGTAATTACAACAACCAAAAGTTTAGCAATGAAATCATTGGAAAAAAATACAAATTAAATAGATTTAGTTATCATATATATCATCCATGAACAATCTCCATGATAAGAAATATAGCTTCTTTAACCAACATATTAATAGCAGTCAACACCTGAACCACTTTCATAAACTTCCTCAATCACTACTATTGACCTGTGAAGAAATTGCAATAAACCAATGTTAATCATCTATTTGTTTAAATTAACTCACTAAAAATATTCTTTTTGTGCAATTTGACAATGAATGCAAAGAAGCATAAATCAGATCAAAACTCCAAATGGAGATGAACATTTGTCAGAAAGCGTTCCGAAGGCGAACAAACGGAAAATACATGATATAACAATGAAGATAAATGTTTGGAAATGTCTTTTTCATTGTTTTTCATCTTCAATTGAAAATCAACTTGAATACCTAATTCGTTGAATGCAACAACAATGATTCATGTGTATTCATCAGTACCAAAAGATCTAACAATTTTCTCATGAATGAAACAACAATCGTTGGCTAACAATGATCAATATCCATATCTGTAAAACTGTAAAAGTATTCTACTGTTGCTTCCACTGGTTTCCTACCATAACCCTTTGAAGTCAACCTGCAGAACACAAGCTGCGATTTAGTTGATCCCATTAGCTAACAGGATACTGAGGGTCCTAAGAGTTTACCAGCAATGAATTCTCATAGTCACTACTTACATCATTCTATTAGCCTATCAAGGTTAAATCTTTATAACCAATTCTTAAAACAGACATCAAAGCAGCAACAATGATTCATATATCTTTATCATCAACAAAAGATCCAACATTCAACAATAACCAATATCGAAATCTGCAAAACCCAGGAACAAACTAACCAATCAGAAGCAGTGATCACAACTCCAGCCCAAAGCGGAAGAACCCCAATGCTCAAAATCTGTATCGCAATCGCACTCCCAATCACCTCCTGTATATCAGCTCCGATCAACGCCACCTCCGCCATAAACCACTACAACAACCGCGCCCAATTCGGGTACTCCTCCCTACAAAGCTCCGACAAATGTTTCCCAGTAGCCACCCCGACCCGAGCCGACAACAGCTGGATCAAAAGACCCATACCCGTAGCCCACATCAGCAACCACAACAACGAATAAACCATAATAGCCCCCACCTGAAGATCCCCTTCAAGATTCCCCGGATCTAGAAACACGATGCTCATCAGAAACCCTGGGCCAGTGAACAACCACAACTTCTTCCATGAAAAGGGTGGGGTGGCGTTGAAATCAGATGCGTCGGAGTATGAATCTGAGTCTTCAATTGTTATCTTTTCTTGAGATTCGTATGCAACTTCTTCGTCGTCGGTGGTGTGATTGGTGATGTCGATCATGCAAATTTAGGGTAGTGGATGTGTGACCGATCGTCACTCAAAAAGATCGGGAACATATAAGATACAAGATATAACCTGTTTTGGAGGGCTCCTGGTCGCAGAATCAAACGCAGATGATGATGGAGATGAGGTGGAAGAAGCATGAATTAGCGATGATGGAAGTTGGAAGATGATGAAATCGGAGACAAAGGAGGCGTGGACTAAAGAGAGTATGGGTGGTTGTTATGTAAAATACCAAAACTAACCCTGGTTGGTGGCACTGTAGCCACCGACCAAAGAGAATAATAGATATATATAATATTACATTTACAGACGAGACATTACATCCGAATAATGAGAAAAACAATTTTATAAAAAATAATTGTTCTATCATAAAATCTTCCTAGATATTATCATAGGTCCATCTCCATGTAAGGCTTTACGTACTTCGTGCTTGTATTAATCATAAATGAAAATAAGAAATTGTTGAATTCAATCGAACTAATTCCTTGTATCATAGAAGAAAACGATTGTATAGGTTGTTACTATGCATAAGGACATGTTGAACTCTGAAAATATCATGCATATCAATTCAAGTGGTTATTGAAATGTTATTAAAATATTACTCTTAAAATATTCCAAGTATTGGAAGAAATGCGGTTGAAGAAAAGATGAGGATGCAAAAAAAGATTAAGAGGGCGTTTGGTTCGCGGAATTTGTTGGAATTAGAATTGGAATTGGAATTTGAATTGTAATTCAAAGGAATTGCATTTGGAATTCAATATTTTCCAAATGATTTGGAATTCAAATGAATTGGAATCTACAAAGGGAATTTAAATTCCAAATGCATTTTTAGTGCCAATACATTATAAATGAATTGGAATTTATCACCCGTTCCAAACCGCCACCACCTCAATGACCACCGATCATCGCCGCTATATACCACCGACCGCTGCCGCCGTCACCGTCGACAATCGACCGCGACCACCAACCGTGCCCGTTGCCAAAAATCGACCGCCGCCGCCGATCGACCGCCACCAACCGATAAAGTCCGTCGTCGAGACACGGTTCAACAACGACGGTCGGTGACAATCGAAGATTAGGGGTGGCGGTGGTCGGCGTCGTTGGCGGTCGGTGGGCGGCGGTGACGACAATTGGGGTCGGCGGTGGTCGGGGTCGGGGTCGGCGGTGGTCGGGGTCGGGGTCGGCAGGGTCGGGGTCGGCGGTCGGTGACGGACGACGGCGGTCGGTGGCTGCGGTCGGTGACGGACAGCGGCGGTCGGCGGACGACGACCGTGGTCAGTGATCGAGGGTGGGCAGCGGCGTCGACGATCGGGGCGTCACAGTCGGTTGGCGGTGGGCGGGGTGGTAGGTGGCGATCGACGGTTGGGGGCGGCGGGGGTTAGCATTGGCGGGGGGCGGCGGGGGTTAGCGTTGGCGGGGGGCGTCGGCGGTCGGCGGTCGGGGTCGTCGGTAGTGTCGGTCGGCGGTGAGCGGGGTGGTAGATGGCGGTTAGTGGTGGAGGCAAGAGTCGGTGGAATTTGAAATCCTTCAATATTTGGAAGGATTTGAAATCCTTTATTTGAAGGAATTTGAGGGAATTAATTCTAATTCCAATTTCAATTCCTTTTTCAACCAAACACGTGAAGAATGGAATTCAAATTCCAATTCCAACGAATTCTTACCAACCAAACACAATGACCAATTGAATTCAGATTCCAATTCCATTAAATTCCATTGAATTCCTGCATACCAAACGCCCCCTAAGTATTTGGTCAGCTGCATTAGTCTTTTGAAGGTGACTTAGACAAACGCGTATGTGCATTGTCTACCCGCATAGACTAATGCAGGAAAAAAAAACAAATACGTATGTCAGAAAAGAAGAAATGCGACCAAGTATTTTACATACGGATTGGCAAATGCGGATGTTGTAAAAACAAGTGCGACTGAAGAAAAACAAATACTTATATAGTTATTTGAACTTTGTACCTAATCAATCGTAGATTGTATGTCAGGGTAGTTAAGTAAATGTACATGTTATTATGTAATACCTATAAATTGATACAGTTTTTGCACTTTTTGTAACTTTGGAAAACCCCCGAAAACAATAGAAAACCCTGATTGTAATATTGAATCAAATCACAATATACAAGCATCTTATGCGTATTTCTATTGTTTTTTTCATCATTGATTGTTCTAATTCCAATGAAATTAATTATTGAAATCATATAGTCAATTTGTATAAGAGGCTTGGCTCTTGGATTCAATCAAAAATCCACTCTTTCTCATTGATTTTTGATCGATCTATTAATAGATTTGCATTTCATTATGTTCAACACAATCAATTTGTAATCAAATCAGAAATACTCATTGTTTCAATCAAATTAAGGTTCAAATTCATTATGAATTGAAGGTACTATTTGATTGATTGAACATTCAACAAAAACTAAAAAACCATCAAATTAAAGAGTGTTTGTGAGCAAAATGGTCGGATATTAGCAGGATTTCCTAATCGAAGGCTTTCATATCTAATTCGAGTGAAAACATCAATTCAAGTCATCAAAAATATATGAATAGAATGAAACATTGTTCATTGCATTTCTCGTAAACACTGTTCATTTCATATGCTACAGTGTGAACTATTCATTGCATTTTCTCTAAATTCTACTGTTAATCACATTTGTTGATTAAGTGGTGTTAGAACTACCACTGTCCAAAGCATTTGTCTCAAGACTGTTAACCGCATTTGTATCATTCATTGTTAACAACATTTGTTGCAAATTTTGGACTGAATATGGACTTAAGTTTCATCTTAAAATCAATTCATTAAAGTCTACAATCAATTTAATCATATCAAAACCAAATTAAAATCAAGAAACATCATAAATACTCTAAGTTTAGTTGAACTTGGTCGTAATCCCAAACCACCAATGTTAAAACATAAATCTAAATTTTAGCAATGGAAAATTAGATTCAGGAATTATCTAATTGGTATTGAAGTAGATTATTAGATCTCAATTTGCAAAGGTCATCGTATTCCAACTTCTCTAGATGTTGATCAATATAGAAATGTCAGAATTCAGTTGAAGATCCTAATCTCAGTCTTGATGCTGAAGATTATAATAAGATCAAGATTAACATGAAGGCCTACTCACTACTCACATAAACCTTGAAGATGGAGGTGCTAAAAAGACTTGAGAAGTATAACACAGCTAAAGAAGTGTGGGATGCCCTTAACATTATGTGTGAGGGGAGTAGTAAGTCATTGAGATCAACAAAGATAAATTGATGAATCAATATGAGGCCTTCCATCATATCAAGGGTGAATCTATTTCCAAACAGCTACACGGATTTATGCAACTTATGAATGATCTGGAGATCATGGGTGTTAGTTGCTCAGAGAAAGACCTCAACAAGAAGATGCTTCATTCTCTCCCTGAAAGTTGGAAGCAAAGTGTGACTATGTTGAAGAACACACTTGATTTGGAAAGCACCAACTTGGATACCATGGTTACTAAAATTGAAGTATTAGAGCTTGATGAAAGATCAAGAAATCTTGGTGGTCCACAAGTAATAAACGCATACAAATTTCTTAGTGAAACTCATAATATGGAAAATGCTTTTGTTACTAAAGAGGATGATTTCATGTCAACTCAAGAAATTCCATGTGATCCTAGAAGATCTTGAAGAAATGAATCCTGATGATGTAAAGAAATGGATCTGTAATGGCAGATGGCCATGATTGTATTGAGAGCCAAGAAGTTCTTTAGAAAAAAGAAGAAGCTCACCATGAATAAGAATACAAAACTAGGTTTTGATTAGACAAAGGTGAAGTGCTACAACTGTGGAGTAAATGGTCATTTCTCAAGAGAATGCAATGCACCAAGGAGTAGCAACAATAAATTCTCAAGGGGTTATTATGGTCAATCATCTAATCAAAGCTCTACTCACATCAAAGCAATCAAAGCTCTCATTCTCACCAACCAGCACATCATCAGTCTAACACCCAGATTGCTCAATAAACTTATTTATCATCTCAACCTTCCTCTAATGCTCTTGTCGTAAGACAAGATGGGGTATGTCATTGGAGTATGTGTGCAGAGAAAGTAAAGTGTAACACCTAAACTTTTCATTAAAATATAAGAAAATAAAAGAAATAAAAAAGAAGGAAATAAAAGTATCTTGCAAAAGGGAAAAAGATTGAAAGTCGAAGGGGCCAAAGTATAAATGAGTACAAAACCCATTATTTTAATATATATGGGATTATGGCCGCCCATGCATCTGTTTTTCTACACCCATTTTCGGCTGGAAACAAGAAAGAAGAAAGAAGAGCAGTTCTCGTGGGTTCTTCAAGAAGAGAAAGCTGAAATTTTCAAAGGTAGGTGTTTCTTTGTGTTCTTGGTTCGGTTTTGTTGGGTTTTCATCCTTGAAATCGATTTTTAAGTGTTCTATGTGTTCGGTTGTTTGTTTTGGCTTGTTTTAGGTGTTTAAACTCTTATGCACACAAGTTTGGAGGAGTTTTACTTGTTGGTTGCAATTGGTGAGTTCTAGAACCCTGGTTTTGGTGTTTTTAAAACTCTTTTAGGGCTGAAAATGCATGTAATGATGTTTTACAATTGTTATGTGTGTAACCATATGTATTTGTGTATGTATTCTGGTGTTTTATGGTTTTATGTGTGTTGTAAATGCTTAGAATGTAGGATATAAGTTAAGAACATGTTAGAATGCAGATTGGGTTTGAATATAATTTAGAAATATGCATAACAGCTGGTCATGCGCCCAAATAGTATCCATGCGCCTGAAAATTTTGACTTAGAAAACTTAGTGAAGTTTGTGTGCTCCAGTAGTCCTCATGCGCCTGAAAATTTGCCTGAATATACTAAGTGTTAGCCCATGAGCCCAAACAATACCCCATACGCGCAACCATTTTACTCAGGCGCCTAAGTGTTAGTCATATGCCTGAACAGTACCTCATGCGCCCAAAATAAATGCCCAGATACCTAAGTGTTGGGCTCATGCGCCAAAGCAGTGCTCATGCACTGGGATTTTCCCATACGCCTAACTTTCCCATGCGCCTAAGTTTCCATACGCCTACATACTGCTCACGCGCCTACATAGTGCTCATGCGCCTAGAACACCTAGAAAATAATCTAAAATTTTAGAAAACGTAGACTGGTTTGACTTGGTGATTATATTTGTTTATTTTATGCATGTTTTTAGGCTGTTCTTATATTCCATATTATATTATTATATGACTTTACGTGGTGTGCTTATGCTCGTATACGTAAATTATTATTATTAATCAAGTGAAAGATTAATATTAATGAAAAGTGGAACATAATGAATGAAAGAAAGTCTTACAAGCAAATTGAATGGAGGTGCACGACCATGTTGTCGTTAGCTCAACTATGTGCGGTTTAGCTAACCCGAAGGATGCACGCAGGGTCAATCTTTGAGATTGACATGACTTTTATAGCATACCCTAGGTACTGGGCCACGCTTCATGCATAACGTTAGGAGTCTATTTATAGACTTTGGCCCAGTATCAGCTTCGTGCATAATATTCGAGGTATTGCACATTGGTCCGAAAGGAAAGTGAAAGATAATAACGAAAGGAAGAATAAGAAAGATAATGATGATGATAATGAATATTATCTGGATGTACGTGTGATGTATGCTCGCATACGAAAGTAATGTATTTTATTCAAGAAGGATATTTTCATATATAAATCATACAAGGTATTTTGATACTTTTAAAACTATAACTCACTCAGCAACACTGACTTTTATGTATTTTCAGTTGGTAGGTAATTATTATTGTGGATGGCACACGGGGGAAGCTACTCGTCGGGGCTAGACTGGCATCCATTCATGCTTAATGATATTGTTGTTTTGTAATGCAATTAAAAGATCCTTTTGTAACTTATGAAACAATGATATATTACTTAACAAAAGTGATGATTAATAAAATAAATGGTTTTGTTAACTTAATTCCATTGCAACGTTTTACGAAATGTGTATTGTTTTATATAATAATGCATGATTGTCCAACTATGAGGTCTCCGGGAATGGGGCCTTACAAGTTGGTATCAGAGCCAAAGTTTAAGAGAATTTGGTAAATATTTTCAAAAACCTAAACTTAAACTGAAAATGGGACGGATGGAGATAATCAGGTATTTCTTTTCTTATGTTAACCGGTATTATATGCGTGTGCAATTTGAATTATGTGCTCTTAGTAGATTTAGATACTGATGTAGTCAGGATAGGAATTGCTTGGGTATGAAGAGTAAAATAAATGGCTAATCATAACCGACCACTATAACTAGGGACTTACTATACTTAACATAAACTGAGCTATTACTTTGAATGATCGTATCGGTGTTTAAATCTTATAGTGACTAGAGATGGCTGGTGGTAGATCATCAAAGGCCTCACGAGGTGGAGTACATGGTGGACGTGGTGCTGGACCGCATGTCACGAGGAATAGGGTTAGAGCTGCCGAAACGGCACCTGAAGAGCCTGAGATTCATCATCAGGAAGGTGGTGATGAGAGTGCAAACCTGAGGGCCTTAGTGAAGAAGGCAATAGTTGAGAAGGTTCACCAAGTGATAAAGATGATTCTGCCATCCGTGGTGACTGAAGTGATTAGGGCGGTGAGTGAGGATGAAAAGAAGGAGAAGATGGAAACAAGGAAGACCGCTGAGAGATAAGAAAGAGAGCAACCGGAGGCGAAGACGGTGGCCTCTAGTGATGATGAAGAGGAGGAGGCTGTGCAGGAAACTGCACAGGGGCTACAATTACGGAGCATTTCAAAGATGCAGGCCCCTAACATTCGATGGGAATGCCATGCTACTGCTACTCACCGATGGGTGATGGAGATGGGGGCGGTACTTGGTATCAGCGAGTGCCGAGAAGATCAGAAGGTGAAGTTTGCTACCCACTCATTTGTGGATTCAACCTTGTGCTGGTGGGACAACATTGTCCAGGCTGAGGGTAGCAGGGCCATTGGCAGAATGAGGTGGCCAGAACTCAAGAAGCTGGTGATTAAGGAATTCTATCCTCACCAAGAACTCGATAAGATAGAGAGGGAGTTCTTACGACTAGAGGCGGGCACCATGACATACCAGCCTCACGCTACCAAGTTTAATGAGATGGTAAGGCTGGTGCCTGATTAGGTGACGCCAATGTTAAGGAAAACTAAGCGGTACATTCAGGGGTTGCTGGCTGACATCCGCATGTATTTGATTGCTGCCCGGCCGGGTTCCTTTCGGTTGGTGGTATACCTGGCGGGTTGATTGTATGATGAAAGAGAGGAGGCGGTGGTTAAGGTGAAGAAGACGAGTGGTTGAGAGAAGAACTAGAGAGGGAAACGGTTTAGGCGTGGTAGTTTCACCCCAAACAACAAGAAGGTAAGGGTGGATGATCGACGGGTGATTTCAGCAGGTTCGAGGGTAAAGGAGTGTGGTAAGTGTGGGAAGGAGCATACCAATATGTGCAGGTTGGGGTTAAATGTATGCTTCTAGTGTGGAAAGCCCGATCACATTGCCCGGGATTATAGGGTGCTGAGGTGTTATAACTGTGGTGAAGAGGGACACGTGAGTGAGGATTGCAGGAAGCCAAGGGCCGAGAGTTCTGGGGTGAAGAAGAGGACGGAAGAAGAGGACGGAAGAAGAAGGTCAGAGGGTAAGTGCTAGAGTCTTCACAATGATACGGGAGGAGGCCAGGGTAGACCCCGATGTCATGGCAGGTATGTTTCTAGTAAATCAAACTTATGCCTCTATATTATTTGATTCTGGTGCTAGTAGGAGTTTCATTTCTGCTGTTTCTACGCTAAGTTGCCTGTTAGTAGTATAAGTATTGATGAGCCATTTGATGTAAAAACTGCTATTGGTAAGTTTACCAGAATTTTTGATATGATAGAAGACTGTAACATAGAACTAGAAGGCCATAGGTTCTCTGCTAAACTATTTATGATGCCCCCAGACGGATTTGATGTAGTACTAGGAATAGATTGGTTAGCAGCCTATGAGGCAAATATCATGTGTCTCAAGAAGATGATTTAATTAATTACGCCCGATGGAAGTTCGGTAACGTTCTACGATGATCGTGTCACTACGGTTCCGAAGGTACGTTCTATGGTGTTGCAGAGAAATGCATGAAACGTGGATGTAATGCCTACCTGGCTTACCTAAAGGGTATGGACGCATCAGTACCACAATTTTCTAATGTACCAATTGTGTGTGACTTTCCAGACGTGTTTCAAGAAAATTTACTAGGTGTGCCATCGGACCGCGAGATAGAGTTTCAATTTGATTTGATACCCGGTGCTCAACCTGTTGCCAAGCCACCGTACCGGTTAGCTCCGACCAAGATGAAGGAACTAATGGTTCAACTATAGGAGTTGATGGAGAAATGGTTCATCCGACCGAGTATCTTTCCTTTGGGTGCTCCGGTTTTGTTTGTTATGATGAAAGACGGTAGTATGAGGATGTGCATAGACTACCGGGAGTTAACAAGCTAACGGTAAATAACCGATATCCCTTACCGAGAATTGATAACTTGTTCGATCAGCTCCAAGGTGCCAGTTGGTTCTCAAGGATAGTCTCCGATCTGGCTACCATCAGTTGAAGGTGAAGGAGCAAGATATTCGTAAGACAGCTTTTCGTACGCGTTACGGACACTATGAATTTCTCGTGATGTCCTTTGGTCTAACTAACACGCCAGCTGCCTTTATGGATCTGATGAACTGAGTGTGTCGGCCAATATTAGATAAATCAGTGATTGTGTTTATTGATGATATCCTGATTTATTTAAAAAATGAGAAAGAACATGCCGGACATATACGCGATGTATTAGAGACAATTAGAAGAGAGAAGTTGTATGCTAAATTCTCTAAGTGTGCTTTTTGGTTGCGTGAAGTTCAATTTTTGTGTCACGTGGTAAATTCTGAAGGAATTATGGTGGACTCGGCAAAGGTTGAGGCAGTGATGCAGTGGAAGTCTCCGAAGATGCCATCCGATATTTGTAGGTTCTCCGGATTAGCGGGCAACTACAGAAGATTTATTCAAGACTTTTTCATGGTAGCTTCACCTTTGACTAAAATGACTCGCAAGGACATGAAGTTTGTGTGGGGTCAGGAACAGGAGGATGCTTTCAACGAGTTAAAGGCAAGATTGACTCAAGCTCCTATCTTGACATTATCCAAAAGAAGTGAAGAATTAGTGGATATTAGGATGCCTCTTACTCGTGATTGGGTTGCGTGTTGATGCAACATGGAAGGGTAATAGCCTACGCACCCGACAGTTGAAAATCCATAAAGTCAATTACCCCACCCATGATTTGGAACTAGCGGTTGTGGTTTTCGCATTAAAGATTTGGAGGCATTACCTGTATGGGGCAAAATGCATAATCTTCACGGACCACAAAAGCTTAAAGTATTTATTTGAGCAAAAGGATCTTAACATGAGCCAGAGGAGGTGGTTAGAGTTGATCAAGGATTACGATTGTGAGATCCACTACCATCCAGGTAAAAGCAATGTAGCGGCTGATGCTCTCAGCCGAAAGAAGAGACCCGAGCCGATGTGGGTGAAAGCTTATCAACTAGTGATGACCTTTGACGTGATGACCCAAGTCTAGGAATTTCAAAATAAGGCATTAAAAGAAGATCGACTTAAGTCTGAATGGATGATAGCTTTAGTCGCGGAGTTAGGAGAAAATACCCATGGTGTTAGAACCTGTTTTGGGCGGATATGCATCCCTCGTTATGAAGACTTACGGGGGCGGATCATGGATGAAGTCACAAGACTCGATACTCCATTCATCCCGGCACTACCAAATGTATCAAGACATGAAGAAAGATTACTGGTGGCCGAGAATGAAGCGTGATGTAGTGGAGTATATGAGTAAGTGCCTTACTTGCTTGCAAGTGAAGGCAGAGCATCAGAAGCCTTATAGGAAGATCAAACCATTGGATATACCAGAGTGGAAGTGGGACCATATTACCATGGACTTCATAACGAAGCTACCTTGTATGGCGAGGGGGTACGATACCATCTGCGTGATAGTTGTTCGTCTGACAAAGAGTGCTCACTTCCTACCAAACCACAAGACATACTCATCTGAGAGGCTAGCGGACGTTATGGTGTGCCAGTGTCGATCGTGTCGGACCGTGACACCCGGTTCACATCGAAGTCTTGGAAAAGATTGCATGAGGTGATAGGGACGAGGCTACACATTAGCACAACTTACCATCCTAAAACAGATGATCAGTCTGAGAGAACGATTCAAACACTCATGGATATGCTATGAGCATGCGTGATCGACTTTGGAGGAAGTTGGGATGATCACCTATCGTTAGCGTAATTCTCATACAACAATAGTTATCCTGCCAGCATTGGCATGCCACCATTGAGATGCTATACGGTAGAAGGTGTAGAATGCCCGTGTGTTGGGGTGATATAGGGCAGAAGGAGTTGGGAAGTATCGAGGTGGTCAAGACCGATGGAGAAGTTGGAAAAGATCAAAGCCTTTACGAAGGCGGCAAAGGATAGACAGAAGTCGTATACCGACAAAAGGCATAGACCGATCGAGTTCAACGTGGGTGATAGAGTTATGTTAAAGGTCTCATCTCGAAAGGGGATCATCTGGTTCAGGAAACGGGGTAAGCTGAGTCCAAGGCACATAGGGCCTCTCTGAATTATCGCACGAGTAGGAGAGGTGGCCTATCGATTAGAACTACCTCATGAGTTAAGTGGAATTCATCCGACATTCCATGTATCTCATCTGAGAAACTGCCTAGCCGATGAAGACATGATTGTACCACTCGAGGATATCGAGGTGGATGAACGGCTCAATTATATGGAGCAACCAGTGGGAATCATTGATTGAAAGGAAAAGAGATTAAGAAATAAGGTGGTTCCACTTGTGCATGTGTAGTGGAAGCACCGAAAGGATTCTGAGTCTACGTGGGAGACCAAGGAAGAAATGAGACATCATTACCCATAATTATTCAAAGAGTGACAGGTTTCGGGGACGAAACCTCTTTAGGGGGGTAGACTTGTAACACCTGAAATTTCTATCAAAATAGAAGAAAAGAAGAGAAATAAAAAAGAAGGAAATAAATGTATCTTGCAAAGGGAAAAAGATTAAAGGTAGAAGGGGCCAAAGTGTAAATGAGTACAAAACCCATTATTTTAATATATATGGGAGTATGGCTGCCCATTCATCTGCTTTCCAACACCCACTTTCAGCTGGAAGCAAGAAAGAAGAAAGAAGAGCAGTTCTCTCGGGTTCTTCAAGAGGAGGAAGTTGAAATTTTAAAAGGTAAGTGTTTCTTTGTGTTCTTGGTTTGGTTTTGTTGGTTATCATCCTTGAAACTGATTTTTAAGTGTTTTATGTGTTCGTTTGTTTGTTTTGGCTTGTTTTAGGTGTTTGAACTCTTGTGCACACAAGTTTGGAGAAGTTTTACTTGTTGGTTGCAGTTGGTGAGTTCTGGAACCCCAATTTTGGTGTTTTTAAAACTCTTTTGGTGCTAAAAAACATGTAATGATGTCTTACAACTATTATGTGTGTAATCGTATGTATTTCTGTATGTATTCTGGTGTTTTAGGGTTGTATTTTGTGTTGTAAATGCTTAGAATGTAAGACATAAGTTAAAAACATGTTAGAATGCAAATTAGGTCTGAAAATAATTTAGAAATATGCATTACAGCTGGGTCATGTACCCAAATAGTATCCATGCGCCTGAAAAATTTGACTTCGAAAACTTAAGTGAAGTTCGTGCTCACCAATAGTCCTCATGCACCCAAAAATTTGCCTGAATATACTAAGTGTTAGCCCATGCGCCCAAACAGTACCCCGTATGCCCAACCATTTTGCTCAGGCGCCTAAAATAAACGCCTAGATGCCTAAGTGTTGGGCTCATGAGCCCAAGCAGTGCTCATGCACCGGGATTTTCCCATGCACCTAACTTTCCCATGCGTCTAAGTACCCAGGCGCCTACACAGTGCTCATGCGCCTACATAGTGCTCATGCGCCTAGAACACTTAGAAAATTTTCTAAAATTCTGGGAAATGTAGAATTTTAAGGTTTGACCCTGGTTTGACTTAATGATTTATGTGTTTATTTTATGGATGTTTTTGGGCTGTTCTTGTGTTCCATATTACATTGTTATGTGACTTTACGTGGTGTGTTTATGCTCGTATACGTAAAGCATTATCATTACTGAAGTCAAAGATTAATGCTAACGAAAAATGTAACATAATGAACGAATGAAAGTGTTGCAAGCAAATTGAATGGAGGTGCACGACCGTGTTGTCGGTTAGCTCAACTGTGTGCGGTTTAGCTAACCTGAAGGATGCACGCAGGGTCAATATTTGAGATTGACATAACCTTTGTAGCATACCCTAGGTGCGGGGTCACGCTTCATGCATAATGTTATGGGTCTATTTATAGACTTCGGCCCAATATCAGTTTCGTGCACAATGTTCGGGGTAGCACATTGGTCCGAAAGGAAAGTGAAAGATAATAATGAAAGGAAGAATGAGAAAGATAATGATGATGATAATGAATATTATCTGGATGTACGTATGATGTATGCTCGCATACGAAAGTAATGTATTTTATTCAAGAAGGATATTTTCATATATAAATCATACACAATATTTTAATACTTTTAAAACTAGAACTCACTCAGCAACGCTGACTTTTATACATTTTCAGTTGGCAGGTAATTATTGCTAAGGATGGTAAATAGGGTAAGCTACTTGTCCGGGCTAGAGTGGCATCCATTCATGCTTAATGATATTGTTGTTTTGTAATGCAATTAAAAGATCCTTTTGTAACTTATAAAACAATGATGTATTGCTTAACAACAAAGATTATTAATGAAACGAATGGTTTTTTAACTTAATTCAGCTGCAACATTTTATGAAATGTGTATGGTTTTATATAATAATGCTATGATTGTCCAACTATGAGGTCTCCGGGAACGGGGCCTTGCATAAAGCCAAATATCAAAATCATGCATTGATGGCTCACATCAATGAACCTCCAACACCAATACCCAAAGAGGTAAATGCGAATCTTTGTAGTAAAAAAATGCATCAATCAGGTGCAAGGCTATAGAAAACATAATCACAAACTGGCCTCAATCGTATAAGATAAAAATATTAAACTGAGATGGTAAAACATGAGATAAGATGATTTAAAAATAAAATAAATTTTTGCTTGCTGATATAGAAAATATTAATGGAGAAAAGTACACACTTGAAGTTGAGGTTGAAAACGTGACCAACTTGTTAACAAAGTCAAATGCTGATCACTCAGCAACAGAAGTGAAACTTAAAATTTTTAATTGTCATCAACCAAGTTTCAAGAGTTACTTGATACTCAAAAGGACCTAAAGAATACAACAGGCATAGGCTATAACACATGCCCTCCACCTTATAGGGACAACTACATTGTCATGCCTGAGTCACTAACAAAATCAAAGTTAATAGACATTAAGTTTAGTAAAAGTAAATCTGTAACCTTTTTTCAAACAACCAATCCATAAAACAAGCCTCATGTTTATGTCAAAACTAATATTGAAAATATTAAAAATGGTCATCCCACTAAAATTAAAAAGTGTTTAGATAAGACAGTGTATGTTGCAAAGCTTAAGCATGTTGCAACGCTTAAGAGTCCTATCAAAGCCATCATACCCTTTGTGAAATTCACTCCAGCAAGCATCATGACTGATAAGGATGATAAGCCTAAGATAAAACCATCTATTGAATGAAAATATGATAATGAGGTTAAATCATATAAAAATTCAAACAAGTCAAATTATGGTTCACCCAAAAGCAAGCACGAGCATCCTCATCATTCAAAAGAAAAACACAAGCTGTAAGATATGCAAAATCAAATCCACATATTTCAAAAGGAAAACAAAAAGTGGCGTTTGATATTTTCTCAAATATATATGTAAACCAACTTGAGAAAGAATGCAAAAGATCAGTTAGGAAGTAAAAACACTCACCGAAACGTCTAACAAGTAGATTTATTAAACAATCTACTGAGGTTAAATGAACTAAGATTGCATCCTCATCTACACTAAATTTAAGGAAACAACACACAATGAAAGCTTCACCATCTCAATCCAAGAACAATCAGAAACATTATGAAAACTGTCAGATATTAAAAGATACCGGGAATGGCCCATGAAATCAATTCCCCATATGTCAAGTACCTCACAAACTTGAACAGGTATCTGAGTCATTTCATTCCGTGTTGAGGTATTAGTTACTATTTGATGGAAATTATAGGTGCGTACCTTGCTTTGAGCAATCCTTAAAGATCGCAAGCCAATAGAATCCTAAGCCAAATACTTTTTTGGCTGACAATCTGTTAGACTTGCTCAATGGTGTCCCTCTTTGGGTTCTTCAAGACAGCGCCTTAGAATCTATTGTGCTTCATTCTCGTACATATAACTTTCTGGAACTTGAAAGGATCATACATCCCTATTCAATTGATGGTCGGTTGGTTGTTATATTTGGAAACTTTGCTATGTACTTGATGATGCATAGGAATGTTGTTAGAGTTGATATCGTTGAAGAAAATGAATAAGTGCTTAACTCAATGCGAATGAGTAATACATTATGCTTATAAAGAATAAAGAGAATGCGGACAAGACACTAGTCATAGATATTAGTTGCTTTTTAATTGGCCTCAAAGGTGCATACCATGTTATGAGCATCCTTGAAGATTATAAGTCAATGGAATTGTAACACCCAGAAATTTTCTTTGAAGCCGACGAAAGAAGAAAAGAAATAAAGTCCAAAGTCGAGGGACCAAACTCGCCAACGAGAGAAACTTGGATGTGTGGGAGTATAAAAGGGGGAGCGCAGCCCACACCCTCCCCATTCTTGCCAAACTCAGCCAAGGGAGAAGAGAAGGGAGAAAAAGAGGAGAAAAGCTTGGTTCGGGTGGATTCGAGCGTGGAAATCGAAGTGTAGCGGGTCAAATCGAAGCTCTACTAGACGGGATCATTCATATGAGTTCTACGACCCCTCATTTACACGTTTTTGAATGATTTTGGGGCTGGAACACATCTGAAAAACTATTTTCAGGTATTTGGGTGAAAACCCGTTTATGTATGTATGTGTATGTGTATGATTCATTTGGCGCTTGATTTCAGGCTTGGTTGTGCTTGAATGATGTCGTGGTATGTTTCCCTAAGGTTTAGAAGGGTTGATTTGAGCTCAAATGAGGTTTTGAAGAGTTTGGAGGTCGAAAGGGTCGGCTGCAGTTCGGGATGAACTGCATTCTGCATCAGTTAGGGCTATGCGACCGAATAGAGGTCCATACGACCGAATGGCATGTGACTGGGTCCATACTCATAAAAGGAGGGCGATTGAGGGTCATACGCATAAGGACTATGCGACTGAAGGAAATGCGGCTGAAGATCGTGCGATTGTATGAAATGCGGATGAAGGTCACGCGACTGAAGGTCAAGCGACTGGAGTCCATACGCCTGTGAGTCGTGCGATTGAGGTTCATACGCATGACATGTGTGCGATTGAAGGCCATTCGGATGAAGGTCATACGACTGAGGTCCCTACGCCCGGATGTCATACGACTAAGGTTCATTCGCATGGGAAGTATGCGATTGGAGGCTATGCATTAGAGGTCCATTCGCCCAGGTGTCCTCATATGCATGGAGGACCATACGACCGAATAGGGTCCATAGTACGAATGACCATAGTATTGTCTGGCTTTCGGGAAAGTGCAGACGTAGGCTCGGACCTTTGGGGTTGTTGATGATGTGACAGGTATGAACGATATAGGATGACATATGATGATGTGTGATGCCGTATGGTTGTTGATGTGATGCGCGTGAGTTGGATGATGTTGATGTCGTGTGATTGTGCACATTGTATGCTATGCGTGATGTATGTTGTGGGTATGCGATGTTGCCCTGTGTGATTGATGTTGTACGTTGCTTGTATGTTCCTTATTATTATATATGTTTATCTTTCTGTGGCTTTGCGTTGAATATTAATGAATGTAATGAAAGTATTATATAACGTAAAGTGGAAGATAATGGAAAGATGAACGTAATGAACGAATGCATGCATTAATAATGAATGAGAGTAAGAAAGGCTTGCAAGCATATGTATGAGGTGAGCGATTCTTTGTCGCTACAGACTCGAAAGGGGGTTTGTGTACAGGCCTTGGCACAGTATCAGTCTTTGGACATGAGTCAGGGGTATTGCATGAGATAGGATCTAGTTGAATGGGTAGAGGACCATATGCTCCGGTATTGTGTCAGTCTTCGGACACTAGTCAGGGCTTTGTTTACAGGCCCCGGCACAGTATCAGTCTTCGGACAAGAGTCGGGGGCTTGTGTACAGACCCCGGCACTGTATCAGTCTTCAGACATGAGTCATGGGTATTGCATGAGACGGGATCTAGTTGAATGGGTAGAGGATCGCATGCTCCGGTACTGTGTCGGTCTTCAAACATGAGTCGGGGGCTTGTGTACAGGCCCCGGCACAGTATCAGTCTTCGGACATGAGTCGGGAGTAGTGCGTGAGCATGAGATGATATGAATAAGAAACGAATCGCATGCTCGGGTACTGTGTCAGTCTTCGGACATGAGTCGGGGGTTTGTTTACAGGCCCCGGCACCGTATCAGTCTTCGGACATGAGTCGGGAGTATTACGTGAGTTGATGAATGAGAAAAGTAATGATGGAGAAAACAAATGTATGAAATGAACGTTAATAAAATATCATAATAAAGAAGGAAACGGGATCCTTGTCACTCGACCTCAGTAATCGTGGCTGTGTGCCATGAGGAGGGTAAAGCTTGACGGGATCTAGATGAGAAATGAATGATAACGATATAGGTGAATGAACAAAAGTTAACAGACATAATGAAAGATAATAATGATATTATCTATGTGTACGTATGATATGTGATCATGTACGAAAGTATAGTATGATTTGAAAGAAAGTAAAGAACGGTTTTAACGAAAGAAAAGTATGTTTTATCTAAAACTAGAACTCACTCAGCAACGCTGACTTTGATGTGTTTCCAGTTGGCAGGTAACGTTGCTGAGGATGGCACGGGGCGGCTACTCAGCTCTTTTTGGATGGCATTCTTTTGTTTAACGCTTTTGCATTGTAATGCGAACAAACGATGTTTTGTAATGAATGTTGTATAATTTTGCAAAAGTGTTTATTTAAATGAAATGAAATGATTGATTTAAAAGTTTCACCGCTGCATGTTTATTTAAGTTAATGCAATTATATGTTTTATGTGCGATGATTGACCAGCTGTAAGCGTCCCAGGAACGGGGCCTTACAGGAATCCTAGGTCAAAGACTTTCTTGGGTATGAGACTTGCTTGATGGTGTCCTTCTATGGGTCCTTTATGATAATGCCTTAGAATATATTGTGCTTCATTCCCATATACACAACTTGTTAGAAACTAAAAGGATCATGCATAATAATTCAAGTGATGGTCGGTTAATTGTTTTGTTTGGAAATTTTGCTAACTACTTGATGATATGAATGAAAGCTGTTAAAGTAAATGCGGTAGAAGAAAATACACAAGTGCTTAACACAATATGGATGAGTAACACTTGATGCTTATGAAGAATGAAAAGAATACAGATAATGCATTGTTCAACGATATTAGTTGCTCTTTGACATTAGTTGCTTTTTGACAGACATCATAGGTGTGTACCATATTATAAGCGTCCTTAT
Organism: Flaveria linearis; assembly: GCA_024085815.1. Lineage (NCBI taxonomy): Eukaryota > Viridiplantae > Streptophyta > Magnoliopsida > Asterales > Asteraceae > Flaveria > Flaveria linearis. Next base: position 45,048,406 of record CM044011.1, read on the forward strand.
AGATCATGAGCCAATATATTCTTGAGACAAAGACTTTCTTGGCTCTTAGAATTACTCAATGATGTCCTCCAGGGGGTCCTTTATGACAGTGCCTTAGAATTTGTTATCCTTCATTCCCGTATACACAACTTGTTAGAATCTAAAATGATCATGCATACCAATTCAAATGATTGTTTGATGATATGGATGAAGGCAGTTAGAGCCAATGCGATTATAAAATGCATAAGTGCTTAACTTAATGTAGATGAGTAACACTTGATGCTTATGAAGAATGAAGAATACACAGACATGGCATTGGTTATCTACATTAGCCAATGCAGATGAATAAAGCCAATATGGTTAATGAAGTCCAAGTGATGTGGACAAGAACTTGTTCATTCACATAAGTTAATGCGTATAAACACAAAGGTGAATATGGATTAAGACCATTAATGCTTATTTTTCTTTTCACTTATTTGGTTATGTGTAGTTTTGACTTGCATTAATTCTGGTATAATAGAGTGTGTCTAGGTGGTATAGCTAATGTACAAGTCATATGTCAGTCCTATAAATAGAATGATATGATTCGCATGATGGAACCCTTTACAATCCTAATTTCCCACTTTATGTATCTTAATCATCTCAATATGCTAAATCAACCAGATTCAATAAGTTTGGATCTTCAGATTCATCAAGATCAAGATCAAATTGTTAAACTTAAGATGGGTATGAATATGTGAATCCATGAACATAAGAAATGGATGATAATAATAAGATGTGTTTATTAATGTTGATTGACAAATTACAATGGAATTCATACATGATTCATGAAAGATCAAACCCACCTAAAGGAGAATTTTTCTTTTCCTTGGGTGAATGATTCACACAATAGAAAACACACACCTATAAATGGACTAGTGAGTTTCTATTAATAGGTGCTAGAAAATATTACATCATAAACCCTAATTACGATTATTCTATTGTTTTGATTTTGACTTTTCAATGTTGACTCTTGATTCTTTTCTATTTCTTCTTTTAACCAACTTAGTATTTGCTTATGTATAATGAGATCTTCAATTGGGTGTAAGTGTGATTTAGTAAGCTTCAGTTTAATATTTTATTGAAGCTAACAATACTCCCTCTAAATTTATGCTTGCCAAACTTTAAGGTTGAAGATCTTCTCTACTACATCTCTTTTTGATGAGTTGATGTTCTAACACAATTCACTTTAGTTCTCCCCCTCATATTTAGCGTCTCCTAATATATTTTTGAGAAATGATAGAATCTTTTAAGAATACTTCTTTAGTATTGAATATGGGTCATATCACTTTTGGATTATTGTTCATATTACAACGCTAAGGATTAGAATGTAGTAGGCATATGACAAAGCTTTGGACTCCAACAAACAACATTTAAAACATAAACCAATCTTGAAGACATTTTCACTCTTTTAAATCTCTAAAACAACTTGATAACCTAACATTCTTTAGATAACTTTATTTATTATGATTAAAGCATGTGTATCAAGTTTGCTTAGTATTCAGATAAGGGTGCAAATAATCATCAAAGAATGTGACATCATGCAGGTTTGAAAGAGTATCAAACAGTTGTACACATCCTTGTATAAATCAAATATTTTGTCACCATTGTTTACTTGATTTCTTTTCATCTTTTTCTTTCTTTTGAATATTGAAAATGGATAGTGTTTTTCTCTAGTCATTTTTTCATAAGCATTGCATGTAAGATAGATGCATTTGTTATGTGTTGCATGCAAGTATAACAGTCGCATTTGTCATGTGTTGCGTGCAAGTATAACATCAACATATGTCATAAGCATTTGTATCAGTACTCATGCGTGTTTCAATGATGGATCCGAAATTCACATATGCATTATAAGAGTTAATACAATCGTATTAATGAATGTAGAGTACAGCTTCAAGGCATCCACATTGGTTTTTTTTTGGTTTGCAAGATTGTTTAATTCATTTGCAACTTATGATTTGAATCCAAATAGGATTTGTTAACTCATTCGCATTAGATTAGTTAACTTACCCACTTTTGAAAGCATGAACATCCGCATTCACATATATTGTAGGACTTCATCCACATTTGTTTGAAGGTTCCTCATAAGGATGCATCCATGTTTGTATCACTATCCCTATTGACTAATGATGTACCTGCATTTTTTAGGTGCAATTGATATGAATGACATTCTCATTTGTTTGACACAAATGCATTTAGTAGAACACATTCATATTGGATGTATCAAACCATCGTGTTTGTTCATTGAATGCATTTCTGGATATGCCATGCGCATTTAGTCGGGATAAATTCTCATTTGCTCCAAATTATCTGCATTGAACTTGTTATTCATTTTTATTAGATGAGTTAATTTCATTGACATGGAACAATTAAGCTAATGCAAAGATAATTAATAAGATGAATCAGGTCAACATCAATCATATATTTCGATCTAAGTATGGTGCTGAATCATTCAATCACCAAAGAGTTTGATTTATTGCGAGAACAATTTCTGAAGCATATTTGATTAGATTGATTATAACAGTTAATTAATTGTTAACCAATTAATTTTTCTAAATTTTAACAAATCAGTAGTTTCAAACTCATTTGTTTCTTCAACTCTGATACTAATCTTGCTCAAAAAGCATCGAATTTTGAAGTTATTATCATCAAATTGATTGAAATTTCAAATCGTAGTGTATTTGAATGGGTTAATTGATTTATTTTTTTTATGATTAACAGATGACTTGTTTGTCATTTCTTCTTTACTTCTTTGTTCTTGACATCGTACACTGAAATCAGATCTAAAACATTGATGAATCCATCAACCAACAACTCTAATACCATTTTTCTAAATCAATATTTCATATTCAATGAGCTTGGGTATTAGCATTCATCATGTTTAACATCAAATAGTTAAATTAAAGATGGATGTTAATGTGTGAATCCAAGAACATAAGAACTCGATGATGATAATAAGATAACTTCATTGATGTTGATAGACAAATTATAATAAAATTCACACGCGATTCATGAAAGATCTAACCCACCTAAAGGTGAATTTCTCCTTGGGTGAATGATTCACACCATCAAAAACACACACCTACGGAATGACTAGTGGGTTTCTATTTTTAGGTGCTAGGGAATAGTACATCATAAACTCTATTTTTTATTATTCTTTTGTCTTGATTTGGACTTTCTATGTTGAATCTTGATTCTTTTCTTTTCTTTTTTAATCAATTTGTTCTTTGAATCTATATAATAAGATCTTTAGTTAGCTATAAATGTGATTTGATAAGTTTTAGTTTATTGTCTTGTTGAACCCAACACATATATATAAATAGAACAAGTATTTGATTCTATTCTTATAATTATTGATCATTATGATTTTGACATGATGTTTCAATAGAAAACTTAGTATACTCGATCCAGGAACATTCACCCGATCACAACTATGAATGAGTTGGTTTGCTTTGACTCTAGACAAGTATGGATTGTCCTAATAGTAGGGCTTGATATAAGCAAATAATTTCTTAGTTTGTTGATATGTCATACATTTAAGGATAATTCCACTTTCAAAGTAATTTGTGTTGCCGGAAAAGTAGGGATGTCCTTTGATACATAATTGGATGTGCATAAGAAATTCATGAGGAAAGTTATCACTAATTTTAACTTCATTAGATTATGAATGATTTGAACATTCAAGATGCAAGAGATGATCGGGTTCCAGATTCTTTGCATCTTATCACGGATTTCGTTGTCGATTTCTTGGAGTAGAAGTATCTGTCGTATCAATCTCCACTTTGCATCTTGCTTGTTGAACAAGTATCGAGTGGCTACTTGATTAGTGTACATGATTTTTTTTGAAAGGACGAGATACGAGCAAAACTTCTCAAATGCAAAAACTACCGCAAGAAGTACATTCTCGATTGTTCTGTCGCTTTCTTATGCATCGTTTCTGGTTTTGCTTGCATAGAAAATTAGGTGGAAATGCTTTTCTTTTCATTGTCCTAAAACATGTCCTACCAAAAAGTCACTTGCATCATACATTAGATCAAATGGTAATATCCAGCAAGGGGAAACCATGATTGGAGCGGCTACTAGTTTCCCTTTCGGCAAATTGAATGCACTCATGCATTCCTCAGAGAATATGAATTGAGCACCTTTTCCAAAGAGTTGAATCATTGCTCATGCGATTTTAGAGCGTTATTTGTTGAATCGTTGATAGTTACTTGCATAACTAAGAAAGCTCTTGATTGCTTTCATGGATGTAGGAGGCAGAAGCTTAGAGATAATGTGCACTTTAGCTTGTTCAACCTTGAGTTCTGCTTGAGACATCTTATGTGCTAAAACTCTTCATTTGAAAGGTTAAAATCTCCACATCTAACTAACATCTTTCCTATGTTTCGAAACATTGCTCGAAGGAGTTTTGAAAGATGAAATATTCATCCATGAAAAGTTTTATAGAAGGTTTGTTCATGTCTTGACAGATTACTACTATACATCTTTGAAATGTAGTAGGGGTATTAAATAATACAAAGGTCATATATCGATAAGCAAATATGCCATATAGACATGTGAATGTTAAAGATTGCTACAATAATCAGGGTTTACTTGGTGAAGATCATTAGTCAGAATGTTAGATGCATTAAGCTTCCTACCATAAATGCTTCATAACTAGAAATAAATATAGTGAAAAAGCTAAAGGTTCTTATGCTATTGTGAACTATTTACTTAGGAAGAGCAGAGCTTTGTTTTGCAATATAAACTTATTGGACCAACTGTTGTGATTATGCTGGAGAACATTATGCTTGAGAAAAAGAATAATACTAATAAACTTGAGGTTCGTTGTTCTTTTGCATGTGTGGAACACCTAATTATTGGCTGATGAGACATCTATGTATAACCCATGTAGTAATTCAATTTGCTTGTCATCTTAGCATAGAGTGTAGTTGCTTCTGGACCTATGGAATTCAAATGATTGGTAACATGTTGCTTGTCATCTATATCATATGATTTGATTGTAGAAATAAAATCATTTAAAGAAAGCATAAACAAGTCTTTACTTCTTTTAATGGATGTATAGTTGTTCTAACTATAAGACAACGAATTTAGCAGCTTCTAGTTCACCTTAAGGTTTTCCAAATTTATTCTAGCACTTTTCATCTTTGTTGAGAGCTTTTCAACTTTAGCAATTTCACTCCCCTAAATTCTTTTTATTTGTGTGAAATCTTAGCAGATAATTTCAATCAAGCTCAAAAATTTTCATGTCTTCCTCGTCCTAAAGATACTTAGGCTTCTTTCTCATTAACAAGGCCATTTCTGTGGCCAAGCCCTTACCCGCCTGAATGGAATTCATATCTCCTTCGTCTGGAGTAGCGGAACGTTCTTATGCGTCGTTTAGTATAAATGACATGATTCTCAAAACAATATGCCCAGTCGGCATAGTCGTCTTCGTTAATCAATCTCCAGGGCTTCGTGATGGTGCCAATCTTAATATCCAAATTAAACAAGGCACTCTAGTTTTGATGTTGATGTTGGTTGCCATTAAGAAACTGAATTAACTTTTCAAAATTTATTAAAATTTTAGAAGTTCTTTCAAAATCCTAGATGTTTTCGCGCTAAATACTCGAAAACTTTCTAAAGTGTACAAACTACTCAAATTTTCGCACACTTCAAGTGTGAATTTTCAAGAAGTAACCACCTTATGTGAAAACTTTATCCAATGTTTTCACGTGTAACAACACTTCCAATGCAGTCAAAATTCAAGTGATCTAACTAACCAATTGGTCCAAAAACCTACTTAGAGTTTAGGTGAAGTTAATTATGCTTAATTAATCATCTAATTTTCTTTAACTTTGATTCAACTGGTCAATTTATTAATTTTAAAACCTTTAAACACCAACATCAAGGTTTTGAACAAAACTCTCCATAAATTCAGCTTAAAATGAATTGATAATCAATCCAAACCATCAACAAATCGATCATAGTGGTCAATTGTGACACCAGATCAATCAAGAGCACCAAGCTCTTATACTAATTGTAAAATCTAGGAGTCCCCTTAGGATGATTAACAATATGATCGATCTTAATCTATCAAACATGGAATTAATGATCATTCAAATAGTAAACACAATCTCACAAGTCAATATTGTCATACCCCGACCTATGGCGGAATTATCGGCGCAGATGAATGTGAATCGATTGCTCATAGCACACGGTAGTAACTACGTTGAAATAATATTAAAAGTCATCTTCGTTGAATGATACTAATCAAATGATGCATTATAGTTAAACAATAATATGAATAAATATAACAAAAGCCTTTTATTAAACTAGATCCAAGTCCTAAATGAGCATGAAGATGTCCACTAATTATCATTTTCTAAATCGTGTGAAAAGTAACGGGCAGCTAACGAATTAGCCGGTGAGCAAATAGGTTTGCATACACATATAGATTGATTATGATGATTGAAAATAATGCAATTACAGGCAATATCAAGACTTATAAATGCAATAGTGTAATATAAAAGACAAACCAACACAATCAAACCTAATGACTGAATTGACTCGGTCCGTAGACGAAGCCTTTTAGAATGAACGATTCTGGTTCCAATCACCACGCGACTAAACAAATGCGGTGGGTTTGTCAAACCAATATATCTGTCACTGTTACCATGATTGCATGAGTTAATGATTATATTATCATTAAGTTTATCTAACTATGAACACATAAATGCAAGTAATAACATAGCATGTCTTGAACTGAATTTAGAATAAAATATAATAACAATGAATATCAATGTATGAATATTGAATCACGTGATTTTCTCAATATATAAACATATAAAAAGGCAATGAATACTCACATTGATTATAGGATGTAAATGATTTGATTTCTAGAATGCGTAAATAGACACCAAAGTTTCCTCATGATTTTAACCTAAGGAAAGGTGTTTTGTGATTTGAATAATGATATGATTAAAGGACTAGTTTGGAATTAGAGTTTCAATTTGGGATTTGGGTTTAATAAAAATAGTTTAAATAAAATAATATGATAACTTGACAAAATAGAATAAAATTATAAAGTAATTAGGAATGAAAATGATAATGATCCATTTGTGAAATTAAATATTACTTAAATATTTAATTTATAATAATTGATTAAGTAACAGTTGAGTGTTAAAGTATTAAAAAGAAAATAATTAATTTAATAATTAATATTTAAAACTTGGTCAAAAGTAATTAATTGAATTATATAAATAACTTGTAAAATAATTTGAAATAATTTAAGCTGGACTTAAACTCATTTTATAAAGTTTTTAGAAAACTTTTAAATAATTTTTTTATAATGGTTTTATATTATTAAACCTTGAAAAAAATAAAGAAAAATAGAAAAATTATATGATGTAGAATTTCAAGAAATTAAATAAAGATTTCTAGGATAAATATGATTAACAAAATAATTTTTATACTATTTTAAGAATTATAAGTAAATTTGATGATAATTTTATAACATTTTTATTCTTTAAAAGATAATTAAATGTACAACTTTTATCTTTTAAAATTATCAAAAAACTAATTACTAATTTTTGAAATGGTTTTAGTTCACAAAATAATTTTTATATTAATTTATTAATATATTTTCTAAATTTTAAAATACACAAATTTGAATTAAAAAAATATGGTGGAGGACGGGCCCAAACCCGAGACTTCTTGTGTATGGGAGTAGAGTAGTACCAGTGGGCCAAAGCTCAAGTCTTGTTTTAAAACATAAAAAAAGAAGAATTGTTTTTGAAATAATCCTAAATTGACAAGAACCCAAGCTTTGATTTCAATCCAATTGAACATCAATTCAAGTTTGTTAATAAATCAACCTTAGGGCTTTTTATCCCTAAATGAAACCATGTGTATTTCTGAGTGTAGCATACTTGATTAGGAACGAATTGATAAAAAAAGAACGATGAACAGGTCGTGATCGGTTTGAGCTTGTATTCAAAGACTTGATGTTGATATGCTTCAATTGATGTCGTGCGTAGGTTCCACGGAGGATTAGGATCAATAATCCTCAACTAATTGTAAATGATAATGTCTATCAGATGGAGTTCAATCGAGTTGCAGGTTGTGATGAAGGTGATGATCGAATTCGACGTGTCTATGTGTTTGAGTTGCAATTGAGAGTGCTTACAGTTTGAGAACATCTATATGACGATTGACCCTCGTTTATATAAGCACGATTTTGACCAGTTTCAAGTTAAGCGAGTTCAATGCTTTGAATGCGGGTTCTATTTCGAATTTGGTCAAAGATAACAGTCAAATGATTCAAATCCAAATGGGTAGTGAGTTCGAAATGGAAGCATGAAAGTTAAGGGCCGGTTTAATTCACATAATTCATGTGTTTTGGGTGTGAGGTGGTCGCCGGAGATCAGCTGGAGGTTGGCCGGAAACGAATTGGGAAAACAGGGGGCGATTTGGGTTGTTTAAGTTGAAGTTACTATTTGGTCCACGATATTTTAAAAGTTATTATTTTATGTTAAAAATTTTTTAATTCAAGTTTCAAGATTTAGAAATTAAACCCTAAACTTTGAAATCATTATTTTATATAATAAATAAAATATTTTATAAAACTTTTTAAATTCTTACAAATCTTATAAAAACTTTATGATTTACTTATTTATTTAAATTTCATAATTAAAAATCATAATTTAGAATAAACTCATAAAACTCTTTGTAAAACTTTGATATTGAATTATTTGAAACTAAATGGTTTAAGTTTCATGATTTTTTTATGAAACCGTATAAAATTATTGAAAAAATTCACTTCATAAATTATAAAATTTAAATTGAATAAATAGTATAATTATTGTATTTGAAACATTAAAATAAATTATATAACCAAAATAATGAATTTGACTTCCAAAATTAACTCAAACGTATTCGAGTATGGGTTTACATTTTCAAAATGGGGCAAATGTTATAGATATCAAATACATAATTGAGTAATGTTGTTTTCTCTATTAAATATTGATTGCACAAAGCATTAAAAAATATGAAAATTCACAAGTGTTTTCTCTATTGCCTTAAAGGAAACTATATATAGATGTACACAAGTTTTTGCCCCAAGCTCTAAGTTTTCACGCTTTTCGCTAGCTTTATGTTTTCAGTCCACCATAGTTTTCGCATGGTGTGAAAATTTTTTGCTAGACTTGGTTTTTGATTTCCCGAGCGTCTAATGTGACAACCTTGATTTTTGGTCCTTGAAATTTTTTAGAAACCTAAACGGGCCACACAATGAACATTATGTTTGATCTAGTCATGGGAGCCCATGAAATACGCCCAACATAATTTTGCTAATAGCCACACACACACATACACACACAACTTGATAGGCTTTGGCCCATCAAACCCTAAATGGGCCATTGCACCATAGTTTTAAATAGACTCGGCCCATAAGACATTAAGAAGCGATTGGGCCAAGATATCAACATGCGTTATGATCTACCGGCATTAATGTTAGGACCGTGTACGTACGGAGTACTAACTGATTCTTCGTTATACCGGATCAAATAGTGCGCAATCCTATTTGATTGGTGATCCAATCAGGGAGAACGTAATCAAGATCAAACCTAACGATTAGAAAACGTTAAGAATGGACTAGAGATGATCTCAGACGTTCTATGAACTTGGAATGGACAAACAGGACGCTCTGGGTCGACTAGGGTTACAAGTATTTGAAGTGTTATTCTTTTCCACAAATTAGGTGGTATTTATAGGTAAGGGTTTCTCATTCGTGCGACTGAACTATACGCATGGTTCAGTCGTGCGATTGAGCTATGCGCTTGATCCATACGCACGACTGAGCATTCAGTCGTACGACTGGTTCAATCTCATGCTCTAATCTTAGACTGATCTAGTCTCCTGGTTCAGTCGTGCGACTGAGTCATTCGCATGAAGTTATTCATGCGTATGGTCCATTGGCATGGGCCATTCGCATGATAACTTCATAATGATAAGTTTGAACGTATTAGTTATCATTACATTACGCATATCAATTCAAACAATCACCTACCTATATAATTAATCAACCATACATTACATAGCCCATTAATGAAACATTAAACATTATAAGCACATACAACCATTTGCATTTCATTAATCATCTTTCAATTACATATATGTAAGACATTACAGAGATATTACATTGAGATCAGAATCTAGGTACATATGTATCAACAATTAATGGGTCTTGAGCCAATACCCTAGTAAGCATAGTTATCATTTACACTACAGATAATAAATGATTATACGAAGACTTTATTTGTCACACCCTCAATTTCCACGAACGGGGTTTTACCGTTAGGCGTGGGACATACCAGGATCTCAGACACAGTCATATCGAACGACACTATATGAATTTAACATAAACATTTGACTTCATTCAAAAGAGCATAAACAAAGTTTACATTAGTGCGGAAGCGAGTACATAATCAGTAAATCCATTACAGTACAGTTACAATAGCCATGTTTAGACAAAATGTTCAATGCTGAAAAAATATAATAGATGAATGCATGTCCTGAGTGCGTTTCCTTAGCGTGCATCTTGAGCTTATGCATTCCGGTGACCTGAGAAAACATGCTAAAATGTGTCAACATAAAGTTGGTGAGTTCACAGGTTTATTCAACAATAAATGTGTTCGTAAGCGTTCAGTAGTTTGCGTTTCAATGGTTTAGTATATAGAGCATATCGTTAGGTAGCTAGCCTATGTTCTTGTTACTTAGCGTTTCGAACCGAAGCTGACTGTTTACGTCCTATATGTGTTTGTTGTATCCCCGTCACGTCTCGTAAGATCGTGACAAATGTTAGGTCAATCAAGCACCCGTTTGACCTCCAATCAAGCTAGCGTGACTAGCCCGGGTGGGGTTTGTCAGACCCAGTAGTACTACTCAAAATTACCTTGCTAATCCCATTACTAACGGTTCGAGTGTTTCAGGACATGTTGTGTGTTTGCACTAACGTAACAAGCGATATCAATAATACTACAACCATTTAAGTAAATCTGTTTTGCATGTTTTCTCCCCCAAAAGGAAAGAGAGTAAAATAGGGGCCGTGAAACTCACAGATGATGTAATAAGTATGTAGGATGAAGGTCTCCCAAGTGTTGTTTACACTGTCAAACACCTATTGACAGTTATGTTAAGCGTTAATGTTGTGTTCAGCGTTAATAGACATGTTTAGTCGGGTCGGGTCGCATGGGTTCGGTCGTGGGTGTCACACACACAAGCAGGCATAGACGTATCAGACTTTATGTAGAATCCCAATTAAGTTATCGATATTTGTAAATGGTTAGGTTATGTTGTGTTGAAAGAGTTGTGCTTGTTGATTGCGTTGACTTTAATCTTTGTGGTCAAGAAATGACACTTTATTGATTGTCACCATATCATCAAACGATAGGCACACCGCACACAGGGAGAATTCACTCACAATGACTCCAATCGCATATCAAGTCTAGACGCACGACTGGACACTTCGTTCGCACGAATAGGCCTTCAATCGTACGAATCAATCTCATTCATACGGTTGAACCCTCATTCGTACGACTTAGCATTCAATCGTACCACACATCACCCTTTTCACACGACTCAATGACCAATCGTATGACTGGACCTTCATTCGTGCGATTGGACCCTCAGTCGGGTGGTACTCAGTCGCACGCATTTCATCCGGTTGACTCAATCGCACACACTCCCAATCGCATGCACTCATCCGCACGTTCCAACCCAGTCGCACCACCCAGTCGCCCGATGGGCCCAGTTGCCTGACTCAGTCGCATGACTGGCCCAGTTGCATGACTCAGTCGCATGACTGGCCCAGTCGCATGACTCAGTCGCATGACTGGCCCAGTCGCGAACTGCAGTAGATCGCGACTGCTGGACGGGCTGAACAGCCTTCGGCTGTCCCGTGCTCGATTTTCACACCATCAGGACTTCCAGAAACACTTTCCTAACATGTCTAAGTGAAATGCACATGCTGATTGACCTCACACACGCCCCCACGACGACATGCATTCGGGTTGAACCCGAACACCCGAACTCTAGGTTTGCGGCAGTGAAACGAGTAATAAAACGGATGAACAAGGTCGCCTACCTGCTGGGAACGTGATTTCTCAGTTGTTGCGTGGTCTAACTGACGAAAACGAGCTCAATCGTGGCGGTTCGTGGTGCTAGCAGGTGGTAGAGAGACGTAGAGGGAGAAAGTGAAGAAGATGGAAGATTTGGGAGTGGAAATGAAAAATTGGCTGGTAAGGGGTTTATATACCCAGCCATAGTTTGGCAATTTGTCACGTTTGGTCCTCGCACTTAGTCCCCGAGTTCCCGAATTTGTTTCGGTTGATAACGACGTAAATGGGCGAGCTATGTTAATTAAGAGGATTCCTTAGGAAATCCCGTTTAAGTGAATACTCTACAAACACCCGTGTTAGTATTTTATCATTATTTATTTAACGATGTCGGTGGCGGTGTTTGTATACGTTTTGAGTGTTAACGAGTATGTGCCAATGATAACGACAGTGGTTGGAATAGTGTTAACCTGGAATTACGGGGTGTCACATCATCCCCTTGTTGCAGGAATTTTCGTCCCGAAAATTAGCACATCATGATACGAGGTTCTACGGGGAAGTACAAGGCTCTCGGCTTGTGACGACTGTTGAATAGAGTTGCTGCGTATACTAAGAGGTAGATGCCTGATCTTGGAATAATTGCCTTCTTCATCTGATCTTCGCGTTCCCAGGTAAATTCTGGTCCACGCTTTGAGTTCCAACGAACCTTGACGATAGGGATGCGGCTATGTTTGAGCGTCTTGACTTGTCGATCCATGACTTCCACTGGTTCCTCGACGAAATGTAGTTGTTCATCCACATGTATTTCGTCTATCGGAACGATAAGTGTCTCGTCTGCAAGGCATTTCCTCAAGTTGGAGACGTGGAACACATCGTGTACTCCACGGAGTTCTTCGGGTAGGTTCAACAGATAGGCCACGGGGCCAACCCGTTTGACAACCTCAAACGGTCCCACGTACCTAGGGCTTAGTTTCCCATGTTTCCCGAAACGAATCACACCCTTCCAAGGTGACACTTTCAGAAGCACCCTGTCACCTATTTGGAATTCCAACGGTCGGCGACGCTTATCAGTGTAACTTTTCTGTCGGTCACGGGCTGCTGCCATACGGTTACGGATCTGCACGATCTTCTCAGTCGTCTCGTGCACAAGTTCAGGGCCGGTGAGTTGACTTTCTCCAACTTCTGCCAAACAGATAGGTGATCAGCACTTACACCCATACAGTGCCTCAAATGGGGTAGCTTTGATCGACGTGTGATAGCTATTGTTGTAAGAAAACTCAACTAGCGGTAAGTGAGTTTCCCAACTGCTGCCGAAATCTATGACGCAGGCACGTAACATGTCTTCTAGAGTCTGGATCGTACGCTCACTTTGGCCATCAGTTTGGGGGTGGTAAGCGGTGCTCATATCCAACCACGTCCCCAATGCTCGTTGCAAGGACTGCCAGAAGTGTGAAGTGAATCGAACGTCACGATCAGAGATAATGGAAATCGGTACGCCATGCCGAGAGAGTACTTCCCTTAGGTAGATACGAGTTAACTTTTCCATACGATCAGTCTCCCGGATTGCCAGGAAGTGTGCGGATTTCGTCAAGCGATCCACGATCACCCAAATGGTGTCGCATCCGCTGGGAGTTCGAGGAAGTTTCGTGATGAAGTCCATAGATATCTGCTCCCACTTCCATACTGGTATTTCTGGCTGTTGGAGTAAACCAGACGGTCGTTGATACTCCACTTTAACCTTAGAACAGGTTAGGCATCTGCCTACGTATGTGGCAATGTCAGCTTTCATATTCAGCCACCAGTAAAGGACCTTGAGATCGTGATACATTTTGTCTGAACCTGGGTGGATGGAGTACCGTGATTTGTGAGCTTCGTCCATTACCAGTTCTCGTAGGTTTCCATACGAGGGAATCCATGTTCGATCCATGAAATAGCGGATTCCGTCAGGCTTGGTTTCCAATTGCTTCTCCATGCCTTGTAGCGACTCGGCTTTCAGGTTCTTGTCTTTTAACGCCTCAAGTTGAGCATTGCGGATCTGGTCGGGTAAACCAGTGTGAATGGTGAGTTGCAATGCTAGAACACGTCTTGGCTTGAGTGTTTCCTTCTGACTTAGGGCGTCTGCTACTACATTGGCCTTGCCCGGATGATACTTGATCGTACAGTCATAGTCGTTTAACAACTCGACCCAACGACGTTGTCTCATGTTTAGCTCCTTCTGTTCAAAGATGTGCTGGAGACTCTTGTGATCGGTGTAAATGGTGCACTTGGTACCGTACAAGTAGTGTCTCCATATCTTGAGTGCAAACACGACTGCTCCAAGCTCTAGGTCGTGTGTCGTTTAGTTTTTCTCATGTATCTTCAGTTGTCATGATGCATAGGCAATCACCTTATTGTGTTGCATTAGTACGCAACCGAGGCCTTGTATAGAAGCATCACAGTAAACTACAAAATCATCGGTTCCCTCAGGCAGGGATAGAATCGGTGCTATACAGAGTTTTTGCTTCAGAATCTGGAATGCAGATTCTTGTTTATCACCCCAATCATACGTAGTGCCTTTATGAGTCAATGCGGTGAGAGGTTGAGCAATCTTCGAGAACCCTTCGATGAACCGTCGATAATAACCAGCCAACCCGAGAAACTGTCGTACCTCGGTCGGAGTCTTAGGCGTAGCCCAGTTCTTGATAGCTGCTATCTTTGCCTGGTCAACGTGTATCCCATTCTCATTGACCACATGACCCTAGAAATGGACCTCTCGTATCCAGAAGTCACACTTTGAAAATTTTGCATACAATTGTTCTCCTCTTAACAGCTCCAGAATCAGTCTAAGGTGCTCTTCATGTTCTTCCTTATTCCTTGAGTAAATAAGGATGTCATCGATGAAGACAATGACGAACTTGTCTAGATAGGGTTTGCACACTCGGTTCATTAGGTCCATGAAAACCGCTCTATGGTTAATCCTTCCTGTAGTGTCCCTCCTTACCACACTCATAGCAGGCTCTGGTCACTCCACCCTGGCGTTGTTGTTGAGGTTGTTGTTGCTGAGTCATTATTTCACCCCTGTAGTCTTTGGCTGCGTGACCCATCTTTCCACATCTCTGACAACGGAGTCGATCACACGGGCCATGATGGTGGAAGTTGCACCGGTTACACTTAGGATTCTTGCCCACGTAGCTACTCGATTCCTGGCCATAGTTGTTGTTGTTCTGATTGTTGAAGCTTCTCGAAGGGTCAAACTTTTTGGTTTGTTGTTGCTGGGTGTTGTTGGAGCTTGAAGACTTGTTGTTGTTATTGCCGTCCCATTTCCTTTTGTGATCAGAAGAACCAGAAGCTGCGCCACGTTTTGGCAAGGTGCCCTGTGCCACTACCTGGTCAGTGAGTTTATAAGCCAGTCGGATGGCCTGCTGAATAGTGACAGGATCAACAGCCACCACACTAGCCTGGATCTGAGGAGCTAGTCCATCAATGTATTTTTCGATCCGTTTGTAGGCCGGAGTCACCATCTGAGGACATAATGCAGCCAACTCGTGCGAACGAGTCGTGTACTCGTCAATGTCAGAACCAACCATCTTTAAATTCCAAAATTCTGCCTCCAGTTTCTGGACTTCGCTCCTGGGGCAGTACTCTTCTTTCATCAGAACCTTGAAGTCATCCCATGGCATACCATTAGCAGCACCAAGCCCTAAGGTTTGGACTTGTGAGTTCCACCACGTCAGGGCTGGTCCCTCCAATATGCCGGAGGCGTACTTGACGTGATTTCCATCAGGACAGTTGCACATGGCAAACACTGACTCGAGTTTCTCCAGCCAATGAAGCGGTGTGAAAGCACCCTCAGAGCCGCTGAAAGAATGAGGCTTGCAATCCATAAACATCTTGAAGGTACAGACTGTGGAACCTCCTTGATTCGGATTCAGGTCGTTCCGGTCCTGACTGCGGGCCTGCTCATAAGCTGCAAGCGCATCAGCCACGCGCTCATTGATAATAGCATTCAGCTCGGCTTGAGTCAGGGTGATATTTCCTCATCCACCCGCGCGTCCCGCTCTTCTTCCAGACATGATTTCTTCAATTCACAACACATATTAATCAATAACCGGATAATAATTATCGACAATAATAAATTGTATCATGCTAGTAAGAATGAAGGGTTTGTTTGCATATCGATAGTGAAGCTACATGAGGATCCGAGGCCTTATGCCTCCAAGTATGAAATTGAGAATTTGTACTGATCATAACCGTTATCACCAAATAGAGTTTCCAGAATTCTCATGCACGACAAATTACAATTACGTGTGCACCCGTGATTCTAATTTGCTTTGCATGGTCACACATGGTTCCCTCTATTCGAGATAGCGTACCTTGTCCAGAACCGAGTGTTATCATTGATAGAAGTATCAAAGATATATTTGTTATACCAAGAGTCGAATAACTAAAGTTGTACTAAGGTTGTACAAGGGATTTGGTTAAGATAATAACGGGAGTCATGACTATTTGGCCTTCTTCTCTTCGAAGTTCTAAGCGTTTGAATGTCTAAGTCCGATTTTCTAACAGACTTGAATATCTTAGTTGTCCCTCATTTACTGCTCGGGCTAGTGTAGGGGATAGGATATGTTGGGAATGGTAACAAGTGTGAGAGAGTTAAGAGAGTGAGGTATTGTTCTTTTTGTTTGTCATCGTTAAGCTTATCGTGTGTGTTAGGAATGAGTTTCGTGTTCCATTCGTGGAAATGTTTGGTTCAATTCGTTGTTGCTTCCACTCCGGGAGTGAAGGATCAAGTGTAAACGTTGGTGGTGAGCGAGTGGGATTCTCCACCCCTCTGTCAGCCGGTAATGACACGCACGTCATACCCATAATGTTATGTTTGCTCAGCAGCGTACGGTCAGTACACCAGAAGGTTGTTTTCACAACAGTGGTAACCATGTAAAAGTGTCTGTGCAATACTAGTGTTGTGTCTAAGGCTATAGTCTAGATGCAATGCAATCCTAGTTCTTTATAACCTGTGGCTCTGATACCAATCTGTCACACCCTCAATTTCCACGAACGGGGTTTTACCGTTAGGCGTGTGACATACCAGGATCTCAGACACAGTCATATCGAACGACACTATATGAATTTAACATAAACATTTGACTTCATTCAAAAGAGCATAAACAAAGTTTACATTAGTGCGGAAGCGAGTACATAATCAGTAAATCCATTACAGTACAGTTACAATAGCCATGTTTAGACAAAATGTTCAATGCTAAAAATATATAGATGAATGCATGTCCTGAGTGCGTTTCCATAGCGTGCATCTTGAGCTTATGCATTCCGGTGACCTGAGAAAACATGCTAAAATGTGTCAACATAAAGTTGGTGAGTTCACAGGTTTATTCAACAACAAATGTGTTCGTAAGCGTTCAGTAGTTTGCGTTTCAATGGTTTAGTATATAGAGCATATCGTTAGGTAGCTAGCCTATGTTCTTGTTACTTAGCGTTTCGAACCGAAGCTGACTGTTTACGTCCTATATGTGTTTGTTGTATCCCCGTCACGTCTCGCAAGATCGTGACAAATGTTAGGTCAATCAAGCACCCGTTTGACCTCTAATCAAGCTAGCGCGACTAGCCCGGGCGGGGTTTGTCAGATCCAGTAGTACTACTCAAAATTACCTCGCTAATCCCATTACTAACAGTTCGAGTGTGTCAGGACATGTTGTGTGTTTGCACAAACGTAACAAGCGATATCAATAATACTACAACCATTTAAGTAAATCTGTTTTGCATGTTTTCTCCCCCAAAAGGAAAGAGAGTAAAATAGGGGCCGTGAAACTCACAGATGATGTAATAAGTATGTAGGATGAAGGTCTCCCAAGTGTTGTTTACAATGCGCTGTCAAACACCTATTGACAGTTATGTTAAGCGTTAATGTTGTGTTCAGCGTTAATAGACATGTTTAGTCGGGTCGGGTCGCATGGGTTCGGTCGTGGGTGTCACACACACAAGCAGGCATAGACGTATCAGACTTTATGTAGATTCCCAATTAAGTTGTCGATATTTGTAAATGGTTAGGTTACGTTGTGTTGAAAGAGTATGTGCTTGTTGATTGTGTTGACTTTAATCTTTGTGGTCAAGAAATGACACTTTATTGATTGTTACCATATCATCACACGATAGGCACACCGCACACAAGGAGAATTCACTCACAATGACTCCAATCGCATATCAAGGCTAGACGCACGACTGGACACTTCGTTCGCAC